>PVKU01000779.1:191624-397551 GCA_004027475.1 Anoura caudifer | reverse complement strand
TGCAGAACAAGTCTATTTTGGGATTTCTTTTCTTTTCTTTTCTTTCTTTTTTTCTTTTCTTTTGTTTTCTTTTGTTTTTTTTTTTTTTTTTTTTTTGGCTCATGGAAAGTGCCTATCCCGTTCACACTCTCCCACTATTAACCAGGTGAAAGGATACTGACAGTTTTAAACTTTCATTAAAGTCTATGTATGATGTCTGAGAGGAAAATGCCTAAATTTCCTGCAGTAATTGGGAAACAGCCTTGGCAAGTAATAATCGAAGTTTCTGACCTCGGCTCTTTTTTCCAAAGAAGCCACAGTGGTCCTAGACTCCAGAGAAAAACAACGGAAATCATATGTGAGGAAAGCATCTTCTATTTTGGCTACTAGAAATTACTACTTACTTCTTTGCTTTCTTTCTTTCTTTTTTCTTTTTTTATCCTCACCTGAGGACATGCTGATTGATTCTAGAAAGAGGGAAAGGCAGGGAAAGAAAAACCATTGTAAGAGAAAAACTGATTGTTTGCCTCCTGTACACGCCCCACCTGACCTGGACCAAGCCCAAAGCCCAGGTACGTGCCCTGACCAGGAAACAAATCCACAACCTCTCAGTTTACAGGACTACGCTCCAACCCACTGAGCCACATTGGCCAGGGCTTTGCTTTCCTTCCGTAATCCTACAACTTTCCAGAGCTCTCGGCTTTCTCTCTCTCATAGACTTAGTTCAGTCCAATTTCAGCATAGACGAACACTCTGATGATTCTAATTAAAGCTGAAATAATCTAGAAAAACATTTTGCTTCTGGCTAACTTTCAAGAAGAAAGAGTTAAAAAAAAAAAAGAATTAAGACTCAAAGCCAAAGTTCCCAAGTTTCAAAGAGTGCCTTATTTCCTCCCCATTTTATGTTAAACTCTTGGTTTTACCAGGAAAGGTGTAAACATTCAATAGAATACTCAAAGCACAGGTAAAGCAAAACCAGTTTATTTTAAATTTCAAAATAACATCTCCATTACATAGCAACTCTAAAATGTCACATGATTATGCAATGTAGAGTTTTTCTTTTTTAAAAAAGGGTTTATTTATTTATTTTTAGAGAGAGGGGAACAGAAGGAGGTAGAAAGGGAGAGAAACATCTATGTGTGGTTGCTTCTTACATGCCCCCAACTGGGGACCTGGCCCGCAACCCTGACTGGGAATCGAAGCAGCATCCCTTTGGTTTGTGGGCTGGCACTCAACCCACTGAGCCACACCAGCCAGGGTGGGCTTTTCTTTTATGTATCCCTATTTTTTTTTTCATTTTGTGCCTTAAAAACACTTAAGATGTACTTCTTAACAATTTTTAAGTGTAGTATATGCACTAGTGTTGTATACATGTGCAAAGTACCTATAATTCTTGGATCTGGAATGTATTAACCTTGCAAAACGATCTCTGCTTCTTTTCCTCCTTTATCCCTAGTTTGTACCGATGGGCCAGCTTAAGCAGTTGGAAGTTCAAGGATAAACTGGTTAATACCAGGGGCAATTTCAGCTGCTTACAGAAGACAACCCTTTGTAGCTTGCAATCTGGCGGAGCAGGGCTATTGACAAAGTGAGCCAGGGCTCTTTGGGGCTAGATGTCCTGTCCAATGGCAGACTCTTGCATCTTTTTCTCAAACTGGATTTACCACCTTCTTAGACTCTTGCGCCTTCACAGCAGCAGTGCCAGCGCCATCTTCTTCCCCTTGGCCGTTTTCCTGTCAGCATCTGGTTTGCGTGTGTATAGATGTGCGTGTGTGTAGATGTGCGTGTGTATTCCAACACATAGATTGTGTATTTAGTGATTTGAAAGATAGTTGATGTTTAAAGATTTCTCTTATTTGTATAATTTAATATGAACAGTTTGCTTCATTTAGTTTCTGTTTATTTTATTTTCCTAAAGCTTTGATTTCCATGTTTAGAAATTTCAATATATTTGTTTTATTTTTCAAATTCTATGTATTGTATTTTTGAATAAAGTGTCACAACTGTAATAAAGTATAAATAAAAATTGTAATAAACTATAAATTATTTGTCTGTATCAACATTGCAACCCCTACCTCTTTTGTAATATTATTTTAATTTTCTATTTAAATAGTACTCTTAGAACTGTTTATGGCCCTGATGTCAGCTATAGTATTAAGCCAGGTTTGCATAATTTTTTGTTACATTCTTGAAATGACTCAAAGGTAGATTGTTCATATTTACATGCACTCATGAACATGAAAAACAGAACTTAATGCAACATTTTATTAAATACATTAGTTCTGCGTATTTTCCATATAACACCTGCAAGTTTTCATCAAGGAAAACTTTGTGATGGATTTGAATTTTCTCCTCTGGGTAATGATCAATATTTTACACAGTGTGAATTTTAAACCAGACTTGGTTTCCCCATGCTTCATAACTTATCTATTCTTTTATTGGAGTGAAAGACAATGTGTCCTTGGCATAAAAAGAGGATAACTACTTATGATAACTATTACACACTACAGAGAGTAAATTTTAAATCATGTTATCTTGAGAATTGCTATTGTGTTACAATATATATGTATTGTGGTATTCAGGAAAATATGAATGACGCAGGCCTGATGGATAATTTCCTAAAACTGACTTAGGTTCTTCACAGTTTATGATGGCAAAAACTCACAGTGTCCCTCTTTCTTTAATTATATTAGCTATTTTATTAAAATGTTCAACAAGTTTGTGCTAAAAACACCGGATGAGAGATATTTTGACTCTCTAAAATGCTAAAGGAAGAGTAATTTAGAAAACAAATATGAAAATATAAAACCACTTCAAGGATTTGAGCTAAACCCAGAATGTAATATAACATGTATTTTATTTTTCAGATAATTTCCAGTAAATTAAATTATATATCACCTCTCTACTGTGACAATAACTTCTAATGCATTAAAACACATCTTTCTGTGCAAACATGCAGAGCAAATATCTGATACTTATTAAGCACTTAATATATAACGTATTAAATAATAAAGTGTGCCATTATAATATTTAAATACTGATGTTTATGCTATTTAGTAAATGTGACATTTGTAAGTCTTCATTGCATGGGAGTAGGAAAGAAATCCATGTACAAAACTGCATTCATAAAGATCTCCTAAGAATACACACTTTAAAGATTTTTCTTTTTTTTCAGTGGAGAACATCAGACAATGTGTAGACTTCCTGAATTTAAAAGGTCATTTGTTACACAACAAATAGCAGATGATGTTTTATTCTGGGTATTACGAAGTAAATACTCTGAAGGACTGAATGCAACACAACTAATTTTTGTTGGTCATTATATACTTTTAATAAAATACTGGGTGCTTAAAGAAATAATGAACATATTCAAAAATCTCGCACCTTGTCCTAAAAATAGTGCAATAAGCAAAGGAAAATACAGAACTGTGTTGAGATCCATTGCTGCAATCTAATGGCATATGAAAGCAGAGTACTAATGAAGTTATATGAGTAGGTGTTACTTATGACAGTTAACTTTGACCTTCAACAAACATTTAAATTCACTGAAACTGAATCTGCGAATCTGTAATTAAATTTAACCATCCAAGAGGGGAAATTATTCCTGAGTGGGTAGTACTTATGATTCCTCACAAACATCCACACAAATAAAAAAGCTCATAAACCTGCTTTGCAGAGAACGCTGTATTGTATCATGGGATTTCCATGAAAGAAAATCAAGTTATTTTTCATATTAATAACTAAGCAACCATAGCAGGTAATAGGAAAGTAGATTTTTAAGAGGACTTCATTTTTAATGGATCCCAAAACATAAAAGGTTGATAGTCAATCTAAAAATAATGTGCAAAACCTGAATATTGAATATTATTTAAAAAATAAAAACATATTCAATAAAACTTAAACAAATAAAGAAATATCCTATGTACATGGAAACAAAACATCAGTATTACATATATTTGAATGATTCCTTTTCTCTAGATTCAAAAAAATTTAGCTAAATCTGAGATAAGTTTCCTTATTGATGAAATATCAAGTTCCAGATGATACACACAATATGTTACAACTGTGTGAACCTCAAAAACAAGCAATGTCTACCAATAGTAATATAATACAATATTAAAATCAAAAACTAACACAATAATCTGAAGAACTCATGCAATTTGATAGCAAAAAAATAAAACCAACTAAACATTGGGTGTGGAACTGAAGAGATAGTTTTGCAAAGAAGGCATACAAATGACCAACAGGTATGTGCAAAGGTGCTTAACATCACCAATCATCAGGGAAATGCAAATCAAAACCACGTTGAGATGTTAACTCCGACCTAGAAGATTATTACCAAAAGACAAGCGATAACACATTGTTGAGGATGCAGAGAAAAGGGAACCCGTGCACACTGTTGCTGGGAGTGTGCCTCGGTGCAGCCACTGCAGGGCATGGTATGAATGTTCCCCAGAATGTTGAAAAAAGCAGAACTGCCTTGTGATCCAGCATTCCCACTCTGGTTATATATCTAAAGGAAATAAAATCAGGATCTCCATGGATATCTACACTTCTACGTTCACAGCAACGTTATTCATACTCTCCAAGATGTGGAAACAACCTCAGTTTCATCAGGGACTGAACGGATAGAGAAAATGTGATCTATACATACTACAGGGTTTACTCAGGCATGAGGAAGGACATCTTGCCCTTTGTAACAACACGGTTAGACCTTGAAGGCGTTATACTAAGCGAAATACATCAGAAATAGAAAGACAAATACTGTGTGATCTCATGTATGTGGAATCTAAAAACCAAGCTGATAGAAACAGAAATTATAATGACAGTCATCAGAGACAGAGTGTCAGAGAGAAAGGAGAGACACTGGTCAAAGGGTATAAACTTCCAGTTAGAGGATGAATAAGTTATGGGAATCTAAAGAACAGCCTAGTGCTTACAGTTCATAAGAGTTTTTAATTTTTTAAATGCACTTTTCAATTACAATGGAAATACAGTATTACATTAGTTTTAGGTGTACAACGTAGGGATTAGAAATTTATGAAGTGATTAGTAGTACCCATATGATACTATACATAGTTATTTCCATATTATTGATTATATTGTACATACTATTGATTATAAGGTATACTCTATGGTGTACTTTACATTCCCTTTGGAGATCGCCACTGGGTATCTGTGAATGACCCTGGGCCCAAGGGCATTTGGATGGTATATGCGTCTCATGTCTCCAGCTGCAGATAGAGCTTCTCTAGGCCATGGAAAAAGATAAAGCAGCCTATCATAGCACAAAACAGTGTTTCATCTGGGAAATAGGCTAAAGATGTTCTAACACCAAGAATGAATATGAAACCAGAGTAGGAATGTCAACTTGAGGTCATTTCCAAAAGAAATTTTGTCCAAAAGTACACCCTACTGGGACAATTAATTCTCTATATCACAAAGCAAGGCATTGTGCATACTGCCCTAGAGCAGAAGCTAAGGATCCATGAGAGAAAGACTATATTTTAAATATTCTAGGTTCAAGAAATGAATCTCTATATTATGACTAATATTATGGAACTAGTCAATAACAACTTTTCCATCTATATCAGTCCCCTCCCTTCTCCAGCATCAGTTTGGGTAGGATCGCAATAGCTTCTAGGAAACGAGTTAAGTGAATAGAGCAAAGTTGTCTATTTTATGCCTTCCCCAATTAGCATGATGATGTTATAATTAATGCTGTAATAAACTGTGCCAACTATTGATAGATTAGTGGATGATGTCATTCTGGTCATGGAAAATAAATTAATACACTTTGAGGCTCTTAAATGTTATATTAAAAGTTTCCTCTATAAGAAAACATAAAATGTTAAAAGCCTAATTTTCAAAAGCATTAACTTACAAATTATTTTATTTGATTTTATTTTAACTAATCACTACATGTTTTTATGCCATTTCACATTTATCAAATAACTAATTAATAGTTTTTTGTATAGCCTTTGATAACACTACGAAGTTCTTTCATTTTCATGAACATTGGAAGATGGGAAAATGTACCCATCTGTAACTTGTCTCTAGGAACTATGTTCTATATGAACAAGTATTAAGTGATTAAAATAAAAATGTTAATAAAACACTTATATGTGTTTTGGGAAAATTGTTTTATCTACCCATGTTCACAAGTGAATCTAGAGGGACAATTTCTCCTATCTTGTAGTAGCAAAATAAATAAAATTATATATGGTAACTATTCTAAAATAAAGTATCAATTTGGGATGTAACTAAGTTATATTCTTATATTACATTTTTTTGAAAATATCTCAAAGTTAGTAAAGGTCACAACTACATTACAAATATCCTTTCTGTTTCTGACTCACCTAAGAGTAAGTTGCTGACATGATGCCAAATCTCTGACAAAGACATTTTCATGTATATTTCTTATTAACAATCATACCACAATTCAAACATAAAGGTGATGGATTGATGTTGATATAACACTACAATCTATTACTGAGACCATTCGGATTTCTTCAATTATTCTAGTAAACTCCATGAAAAGAAAGGGACATAATCCAGATTTACACATGTGCATCTATTTGTTGTTTTAGTTTCACTCCATCTGGAGTAGTTCCCAGCGTTTCTTTGACTTTCATGAGCTTTACATACGGGGATATTAAAAGCCAGTTGTTTTGTGTAATGCCCTTCACTTAGGGATTCTCAGAAATTCCATCATAATTAGATGCATTTTAAACATCTCTGGCAGGTATAGTTAAGATGCAAGGCTGTGTCCTTCCCACTAAATTTTGTAAGGGCACATCCTTTCAATTTGTCTCATTACTTGTTTATTGATTTTGATCTTGAGCACTTGATTAAAATGACACCTGCTAGTATTTCCCATTTAAAAGTTACTGTTTTTTTTTCTTTCTTTTTGTATTGGCATGGTGATATTCTGAGATTTCATCAAACCTTCTATTTATTCACTAATTTATATTAGTATTGACATAGGAATTCTTTATATAATGGGTTATGATCCATTAATATAATCATGTTGACATTCAAATTTTCATATTTAAGATCTCTTTAAATTTAATGCTTTATCCTTTGGCATGAACTTCTTATACATTGGACTCTTCTTTATTTTCTGCCTGGAAAAATATCTTAGTCTCATTTTGTGCTTTTCTTAATTTGGTCCTAGAACGAGTCATTTCTGTATCTAATCTACATGGTGTTGAATAGATAGACTTATAAAGCATCTGTTTATGCCATACATCTTTTATAATGTTCTAAGAACTATATGGGTCAAGGTGATATGTAGGCTTACTGAACATGTCAAGGTACCAGTAACACTGATCGATGATAACTAAAAATAATTTGAGAAATCAAAATTGGCCATGAGATATTTCGATGTAATCCAACGTTATCAGACCACAGTCAAAATAAGCAGTTTTGTATTAGGCTTGTATCCACAATAAAATGAGAAAACTCATAAGACAGTGTTGAAATTTAAAAAGAGCAACAGTATCCATTAAAAAGATACAACACTCAATACAGACATCTTTTTGGAAAACAATTAAGATTCCCAAATTGAAGTATATAAGAAGGGGCTTGCCCACTTGAATGATGCATATAAGAACTGCAAAGAAAACTCACATGGAATTTATTTCTCTGGTCCTAAATAATAGTTCATTAAACATCTCTGAAGCTTAAACTGATTTAACAGGAAAACCCTCACTCTCTGTGTCTTATGATAAAAATAATAGCCAAGGTTGGGGGACTAAGAAATGTAAACTTTATTAGGAGTAAAATAATACAAAATATTCTATACTCTTTAGTGAATATACATTACAAAACCTGACAGAGCTAAGTTTCAGAATACAACTCCAGATGATACCTTGCTGGTGGAACTGGAAGTGAGTTCCATGTCTGAGGGCTGAAAATACACACACTACACCCCAGAAATTCTAATTGCCAGTATGTGCCAAGGGGAAACTTAATTGTATGCACTCTAGGATGTGTTTCCAAGAGTGTTCAAAGTGGCACCTTTTATAATGACAAATTTCAAGGTGTGCATTTTCATCTGTGTGTGCATATGGTACTTTCAATAACATAATTAAATGCATCGAAATAATAAGACTATGATTGCAAGATTCAAGCTGGTTTCTCAGGTGAAATGCTAGGAGATAATGGTATTAATGAAAAAAACAGGTCAAATTTCTCAGCAAGTTTACTGGTACTAATTAACTATGGAAACTAGATAACCGATGTGACTTTGTAAGGACAGGAAGGCCACACAAGAATTTAAATGAGATTGCTGCATGAACAAAAGATTGCAAATATTAATAACGAAAAGCAGACTCATGTATATTAGAACATTTGTAACAAAGCAGTCTGAGTAGTAATTAGGTTTTCAATAGTAGTTTTTTATCATTTTTCTTTTAAGTGTTTAAAATGGAAAGGGTTTGAGATGATCAGAAGTATTTTAATTGTGAAGGGTGTTTAACTAAGACATCAATCAACTTTAAATTTTGGGGAAATATAATTTCTTAAATCAAAGCACATGGTTTAATAATTTATTTCAGCAGTACAAGTGCTGAAATCTAGCAGGGTTAGTAGGACATCTATACCAGGGTGGGGGCTGCCACAGGCTGTGAAGCCGGAATGAGGCAGTGAAGGGGTGTGAAGTGTGAGGAATGTGAGAAGTGAGTCGGTGTCGTGATACACACTGCAGTGGGAACTGGTGATTCCACAGGGGAGGTTCAAGTGGCCTGTGTCAGTATCCAGTTGGTTTGAGGAGGGAGGTGTCTCTGACTTTTTTCAAGCTGGAGTTGATGAGGAGAGAATTTGCATGGTGGAAGAAGTCGCCCTTCATGGGGTATCAGAGCCCATGCAGAACGAAGTGTTGAGCTGGTAACAGAGCACCAGAATCCCAGCAAGAACCCAAACAAACTGAGGAGGGTCTCCACCCTCAGTGCCAGCGATTGGTTACACGCTGTGAAACAGATCAAATAAGTAAGCATCTTGAGAAAAATAGGACACTGGTTTCCCTTGTCTGGAAGAGCAGGTAGTTACAAGAATGGAATTAGAGGAGTTAGTTTGTATTTGATTTTGGTAGATGTGATAGATGATAGATAGATAGATAGATAGATAGATAGATAGATAGATAGATGACAGCTAGCTAGCTCTATGTGTGTGTGTGTGTGTGTGTGTGTGTGTGTGTGTGTGTATGGCTTATTCTGTCCACCATAAGACGTGGGTACAGCGACATTAAAATATCAATGAACACAGCAAGGTCAAGGTCAAGGTCTTTGAGTCCAACAATCATGTCCTACAATTGTCCAGAAACCAGGATTCCTTGAATTCCTTAGGGAAAGTACAGACTCCAGTGTGAGGGTAGGGAGAGTACTAGATGGGATTGGGATACATTTTGTACTGGAAAATAAGAACTCAAAGAATGATTAGGTCATGCCAGCAGTCACAAACGCTAGCTTTAAGAATCTCATGGGACTAATAGGGTACATTTGGAACATCAAAAATAATAATGGTAGCCCTGGCTGGTGTAGCTCAGTGGACTAAGTGCCTGCCTGTGAACCAAAGGGTGGCTGGTTCGATTCCAAGTCAGGACACATGCCTGGGTTGGGGGTCAGGTCTTCAGTAAGAGACTGTGCAAGAGGCAACCACACACTGATGTTTATCTCCTTCTCTTTCTTCTTCCCTTCCCCTCTCTCCAAAAACAAATAAAATCTTTAAAATAATAATAATACTAGTAATTGGTTATAAATCATTAAATATGATAGGAATCCAGGAATCTGTTGTGATGTGAATAACTAAGTGATCTTTGCTTGAATAATATGGCTGAGTGAGTACTTGGAGTAGAAGAAATTATATAAGGTTAGTTAGCTTCTTCATCAGACCTGAACACATGACACTGAGTCAAAAAAAGAAAAAAAAATGAGTGCACCACATATAGGAATTTAACAAGAGGTTTCAATGTTAAAAATGTTATAATAAAGCCAGAACTGGGAATTATTTAGTCTTATAAAGTAGTCAGGACTATGCTATTTTGTAGAATGATTAAACTTCATTATCCATCAAAAATACCTTGCAGTGAAAACTTTACCATGTGTAACTGTCTCCTTTCAAAGGGTTCAGCCTCATATGGAAAGTGTTACATTAGTGTGGTTGACTTATTTTGTTGATCATGAAACATGACTTCTGCTGTTTACGCTGCTATGTGGTCCCTTCCCAAACTGATTTTAGACTCAGCTTGTGATTGTGTTAAACATTTGCATAGCATATACTAAAATATTTGTAGATTATGAAATATAATATCTGTAATTTTTATTAAGTGATTCATAAAAATAGTATGAGTGTGTTCGGGGAGGGAGATTTATAAGGAAGTGAGCAAAAAGTTAAGATGGATAGAGGATATACAAAGAAGTTCTTAGTTCTGCTTTATAATTTCTCTGTAATTATGAAAATACTAGGATTAATTGGTATTTAATTTATTTAATACTTTTTTGATAAGTGCTAGGTTTTTCAGAGACACTTTGCACAAATTAAAGTCATTAAGTAATGGAAAGGTGTATATAATCACATTCTCTTCTTGGGAAGAGTAATCACTTTCAGGTTGTAGCTGAGCCGAAAATAAATTTCTGCTGAGCATTTCCTAACTCACAAGCCTAAAATAGTCTCCTTAGCTCAGGCAGTTTGATATTTTACTCAGGTCATCTTCTAAGTTGTGTGACTTAAAAAAAAAAAAAAGATTATTATTTATATCATTGTCCCCCTACTGCATCCAGCCGTGTAGAGCAGAATGTTGAATTTGATCAGTGTTCAAAGAAATGCTGATTGGTCCTTACATATCACTTTGCCTACCTGACTTTAAAAAGAAAAATCACATATTTTTGAAAGATCCAAGATGATATGAACAGAGCTTCTTCCTATTCAAAAAGTAAATCTCGCCTGGCTAGTGTGGCTCAGTTGGTTGGAGCATCGTCCTGTACACCACAATGTTTTAGGTTCAATTCCTGGTCAGGGCACATACCTAGGTTGAGGCAGGCATGTGGAGGCAACCCACTTATGCCCTTGCTATGAGAGACAACAAATTCATGTCTCTCTCTCTCTCCCTCTTTCTCTCTCTCTCTCTCTCTGTAAAAAGCAAAGAAAAAATGTCCTCAGATGAGGATTACAAAAAAGTAAAACTCCTGAAAAGTAAATGCAAGTTCTCAGTATTACTAATTATGTATCCCAATCCACCTGAGCTAATATGTAGATAACCATTCATTGTCCTGTATTCTCTCTTCCTCAATATTAAGTTTTCTGTTGCTTTTTGAACTTTTCATCTCTATCACTGACTTAAGGATTTAATTAATATTGGTTTGCCTCATTATCTTTTATTCCCATATAAGCACAGAGATAGGAAAATAAAGCCTTATATTAGCAGTGACCAAAAAAGAAGACAAAGTATTTAATTGCCTCTGGTTCTTTCTTGGCCTCAACAAGGCCATTTTCAAATACAGAAATATTGTTTCTCATTTTTAATGCTGACTTGAGGTTTGCAAATATTACAGGATTTGTGCCTCTGATGCTATCCTTGCAGTGGAAAAAATGAAGAGTTCACATTCACAAAGATAGGCAGATGGGAAGTGCAATAAAAGTTTGTTCATACTTTCAATCAGAAGGCAAATTTTAAAGTTTTAAATAGTGATAAGCAACTTACTTTACAGAACATTTTTAACAGAGCTACAAAACTTACGGTTATATTGCTCAGTACTTGTGTACTTGAGAGCGTCAATGAAATATGACAAATGTTACTTTTAATCTGCATGATCAGAAGCATTAGTCTGCTTAATAATGATACTGGTGATTCAGATACTTGCAGATTTCTGTTAAATTGAGCCATCATAGGCCTCGCATATTATAAATATCGCCAGCACATCAGGATTTAGATAACTTAAAAAAATCGAGTCACACAGCCAAAAATAGCATACCCTGAAATGAAAGTAACCACTTGTAGAGATAAATTTTACTTGAAGATTGCATACTAGGGGAAAAAAAAACTTTTAAGTATAGCATCTAGCTAAGTCAGAATTTTAATTGTCCTTATTTTATATTATATTATTTTTGATGATTAAAACATTAACATAACCCCCAAATTTAAAAATTATATGTTAAAAAACATTGAGGGATATACCTCACCTTGGATCCTTTCAACCCTTATTCCAAGTAACCCTGGAGTTTAATTACTTTCTGGGTCATGATTACTGTTTCTTTTTGCGAAAATATGTTTTCTTTCTCCTTTTTTCTTTCAACATAAAGTCCAGCACACTCTCTATGCTCTTTTCTTTGCATTCTTTATCAATAATGTTGCAAGGAACAACCTTAGGCAAATGCATTTTCCTGCTGTTGATAATGACTGGTCTGAATGGTGAAACAGATACAGTTCTCTCAGGTGTGGTCCAATTCATATTTATCAGGTTAAAACATTTTGTGTTTTCAACCCAATATATGAGAGAGTGTCTAGTTTCCAACTTGACATGTTGTCAAGCTTTTCTTGTGGTCACTCTCATACATGATAGTTTCCTGAGTATTTTAATTTTTTTATTGCACTTATGATGTATGAGGTTGATAATCTTATCTAGGCTTGTAGACAATTTTCATGCATTTCGGTTAATTAGCTGTTTATTTCCATTTCCAAATGTGGAGAAAGTTTATTTTCTCCACATTTATATAAACAGAATGTATTATTGATATTGGCTATTTACTTGTGATTAACATTGCAAGGATGTATTCACTATTTTTCATACGTCTTTTGACTTTTGTTACTGCATTCATTCCATGCCAAAAATGTAAACTTAATTTTCTTGTCAATGTTCTATTTTATATACTCTAGGTTTTCTGTTATTAAAACCTTTCCATGCATTCAGATGAGCATGATGAATTCACCCATGTTTTCTGTGCACACTCACCTGCTGTGTGCATGTGTTAGGGAAAGCACAGTACATAGATATGGGACACCGGCGAGATATTCGTTAACACACATCTTTTGGGGTATTCCAAAAGACTGCTCACAGGATAGATGCAGATAACTTTCAGATCTTTCAAATACTTTAAAGATATATTTCAGAAAGCTATAACAGGAAAGAAATCCTCCGGATAACCTGAAAGTGCCGTCACTGGACTATCGTTTCCCAATTTCGGTTTGTAGAACTTTAGAATGAATGCAGAGGACTGGCAAAACTAAAGAAGAAATATGAACCTTAAGTGATTCTGAGCTGGTCTGCCTCCCCCGTGTGAGGCCCCTATTGTCTGCATGTTTCTGTATGGAAATTCTTCCTAGACCTCGACTGCTGTAAAACCATCAGTCATCTTCACTGATGGTGATCTCCAAACCGTGGGGTCAAAGTGTGTGTGGATTGTCCAAGGAATCATGGAGTAAAACCTTCAGTAGTGATGAATTCTTATAAAGAATACAGGTAGACATAGCGAACTACGTATTGCACATAAACCATTTTTCACAAAAATAAAATTATTCAAGTGCTTATTTTTAATTCATGCCAAGTAGTAAAATTATTTATAAGTGGTTACTTGTAAGATTTTGAAAGATATGATAAGATTTAAAATATATACACACAATAAATTCACATACTGAATTTTGAGTTGAAAAATTAAAGGGAGGTGGTAAAGCCCAGAGCAAAACCATAAATCTCCAGTTATATTATTTAAGCTGCACAATGCACAATTTTCAATGTAAAATTTACTACAACAAGAATCCAGTGTTTACTACCATGAAGCACACCATTATAAAAAATGAAGTTTTTAATAATGGAAAGGTAAGATCATAATGCTCACCAGTAAAATTCTACAGCTGGAATGGCTCTAGACATCATATTTCCTCAGCATATGCGTGTAAAAAAATGAAGTGTGTGAAGGTCAGTAACTGTGAAAATATGTGACTATAAACACATCATGGATGTGATAACTTGCCTGGTTCACAGCACCTTTTGCGACCTCTGGGATGCTGCTATACTTGTATCGTCAGCATGCTTCCAGGACCTGAACAATATTTTAGTTATATTTGAAGAAGTCTGAACCTGATATTACATTCTACTAACTCTAATTGTAGCAAACAATACGAGGAGTACAGGCAATCTGCAGTCTGCACAATGCAGGTGGTGGTGGTAGGTATGCGTAGAGCAGAGGAGAAATGCCCCGGTGCTGAGAATTCGCTGTGGCGCTGAGCTAGCCCGAGTCCACGCTGCTAATGTCGTCTTCGGGCTGCTCCAACGCTGCAGCCTTCCTTCCCCTCGGCAATGGTCTGTGGGTGAGTTTATTCGTGGGAGCAGGGATAATTGCCTGTTGTTTCATTATGCATGGCCGCAGAATATGCTGAGAGGACTGTAAATCCAAAGTTTGACAGACAAATAGAAATGATGACTCCTCGTAAAAGAAAGCAACGCATGAGGGGGGCAGGATGGGAGACGAAGAAGCCGGACATAAAGGTGAAACTTCAGCACTGGTTTCAAAAACATTCCTGCTTTCACTCGTCCTAAACCTAAACTACCCAGGCAGTACTGACTGCACGTCAGTACTCTCCTTTGTGTTTCTTTTTCTCAAATGCGCACCTTCTCTTATCATCCTAGTAGGTCGGAGGAAAAAAAAATGACTCAAAAACGAAGGATGCTAATTTGGTGCCACACAGCTTGCGCTTCAAAGAGCAGGACATTACAACTTTGACCACTAAGTGTTCTAGGCTGAGTTTGATTTTATTTTACAGTGCATCCCTATAGTAAGTTAACGGATTTTTTAATAAGTGAACTGATTTTTTAATGAGTTAGCTTTGCAAAGCCCATTATTTATATCAATTCTCAAAGTGTTTTGAACTTCAAAACGGGTTTTTTTTTTTTTTTTTGTTAGTCCACATTTGCAAGAAATCTTATGACATAAAAAGCATATTTGAGTTGGGAACTGCTTGTATATACTATTTTTCCTGGTAAATACAGGCCTCTGTGAAGCTACATTGGGTGAATAAATGCACTCACGCAAGCCTCCATGAATTGGTTAGCATTCATTCCTTTATTTATTTATTTTTATTATTAACCCTATTAAAGATGTCCCCATTTCTCTCCCCCTTTCCCCACCTCCACCCTGGCCACCCTTTCCCTCTGGCCATCACCAAAATGTTGTCTCTGTCAGTAAGTTATGCATAATTGTTTTTTGGCTAATCCCTTCCCCTTCTTTCTTCCAGTCCCTCCTCCCCTTCTGACAGCTGTCTGTTCTATGCCTCTGTTTCTACTTTGTTTGCCAGTTTATTTTGTTCATTAGATTCCACATAAGTGAGATCATATGGTATTTATCCTTCTCTGACTGGCTTATTTCACTTAGAAGAAATCTCCAGATCCATCCACGCTGTCACAAAGGGTAAAAGCTCTTTCCTTTTTATAGTGGCACAGTACTTCACTGTGTGAATGTACTGCAGATTTTTAATCCTCTCACCTGCTAATGGGCACTTGTCTGGTATGACTGTATTCAATCTCCTGCATCTTTGGTTGAGGAGTTCCAGCTTCTACTTTTTGCTTATTTGTTTGTTTGTTTGTTTGCTTTTTAGCTTTATCTTTTTTATTTAATCTTGATTGTGTGTTTTTAGTACCATTTAGTCCCCTTAAACTCCTTCACCCCACAATCACCAAGCTTTTGAATCTGTAAGTCTTTTGGTGCATTTTCTTCCAATAAAGACTAGTTCCATCAACATTTAGAATCTGATATTTTTTATAGCTGCCATCACAAATCAATTATTTTAACATAGGAGAGAAATGTTTTCACAACTTCATGTTCTGCACTAAAATGTCACCATTTACATATACATTTGGTGAAAATATAATAGTTTTTTGTTGGGGACCCTTCGGCCTGGTTTCAGGAGCTATAACCCCTACCCATGGCTAGGCTGAGTCAGAGCCCAGGGGACCCATTTCATTTGGGTCTGTTCTGTCATGAGGACCTGAGCCACTAAGGAGACAAGGCTTATCTCCCTGGCAGGAGCACTGCTTCTGCTCCATCCATATCTGGCCCCCAATGCTTGGTTGTTAGCCAATGACAGGTAAAACCCCTCAAGGGAGGGGCAACCCAAGCTAGGCACGGCCACTTGGAAGGCCCTCAGGGAAGGACTTGTGGGGCTGCAGCAAAGAGGGGGTGATGGACCCTCGCTCCCTGGCTATTTTGACATAGCCTGAGTCTTCATTTCCATCTGGGAGAAGTTTTCCTTATCTCTTGCTTCCTGGCTCTAATCCACTTAAGCCCAAAACTATGAAGGAGGGTGGTGCAGCCTTGTGCTGGCCAGCGGCTCCCTGGGTGATCGGGCATAAGAAAGAATTTGGGAAATCCTGTGAAACCTGCTTTGCTAAGAGTGCTCTCATTTAAATGATAAGGGTCTGAGCAGGAAATGAGTATGTCTCCCAAAGTTTTTGTAACCCTCTTACCTGACAGACACTGACTCAGATTAAGCCCTGAGATTTCTTTGAGGTGTTATCCATTGTTTGATCCTTGCCCCCTGACATTGATTGATGAGCTTTACCTGTATTCCTGTGTATTATGAACCTAATAAAAACTATTGAGGAGGGGCTCTTGGCCCTTCTCCTATGAGAGATTGGCCACCTCTCCTCCCCAAGCAGACCATGTCTTGGTAGACTTATTTTCATCCCTGATCGATGAAGAGGCTCTGCAGGCGGAGCCCCTCCACAGTTTTTTAAGCCATTGCTTATGTGACTGCAACTTACACAGATTTTTATTAACATTTTCATATGTTGCTAAGACTTTCTTTTAAATTATGTACAAATTCTTCCTAAATGTTTCATAATATTAATGTATTGTAAAAATTAGTTTCAAACTAATGCTACATCTACAGAACAATAGCATCCTTGTAGAATAAGGCATTGTTCTATACCTTCTCATTCAATATAAAACATAAAGAAGAAAGTGTATAGTCTTTTATAAATGTATTATAAGTGTAGGTTGTAACAAAGCAGAATTATTATTATAATATTTTAATAATTGAACTTCCATCACCTAAGTTTGTCTGAGATTTCTTGAAGCAGCCATACCACCAATTGTGCTTTCCTCTGTCCAGGGAAGCCCTTACTCCTGTGCCCAACAGCTCTGCCTAAGCTGGATCACTCAGGAGTTCCATTTTTAAAATTGAGGTTTTGAAAATCATAGTCCAAGATCTCATACTCGTGTTTACTAAATGTTTACTATATTTATATTTACATTTCCAAATGTGTTTATATTTACAGAAAAAAATCCAGTATCTACACATTTCATCTTAAATTACATAGTCACTTCATATTTTACATCCCTTGCAGACATTTATTGTAAATTTTTAAAATTTTTATTCATTTATTTTTAGAGAGAGGGGAAGGGAGGGAGAAAAAGAAGAAAACATCAAATTTGTGGATGCCTCTCACACACTCTTACCGGGGACCTGGCCCAAAGCCCAGGCATGTGCCCTGACTGGGAATTGAATGAACGACCCTTTGGTTCACCAGCCCGCACTAAATCCACAGAGCCACACCAGCCAGGGCCAGACATCTATTTTAAATTTCTTAACCCCTTCCTTACACATTATCCTATTATATCTTCATGGCATGCTCAAATAAGAAAGCCAATTTGAGATGTCAGAATACTTTATCTGTAGAATTAGTTTTAATAATGAATAATAATGGGCTTCAACAGGAATTTGTTGGATCAACTGAACAGACACAAAACTATAAAGAATAGACTAATGTGTCAGCTAACTAAAGGAGCTTTGGCCCCAGTTTTTTTCGTTATCCTGAGCCACATGGTTTCCATACTTAAGGTCACCACAGGGTCCAAGAGAGCTGCTGGAGCATCAACCATTACACGTGCTGTCTGCAGCAGCAAAGACGAAGGGAAGGAAACATGAATACTTTGTTCACCTTAATTAATATATATTCATATATGTGTATATAAATTCATGATTTCCATACAACACACAATTGACAGATATGAAGAAGGTTGGGACAAGATGGCATCTATTATGCTTAAATATTATCTTCAATATAATATGTATTACTGAATTATGTTTCATAATCATGTAATTTTGGTCACTATCAGCATAAATGTGTTTTATCATACTGGTTTATTTTTAGTTTTTGCATCAAATTTACCTTTTCTTTTAAAATAATTGAAGAAGTTCACTGCTATTTTCATGTCATTAAAGGCTGCAAATAGCACAATAGTCAGATATCCCTAAAATTTTAAAATGTTTTCTCACAAAGTGAGCTCTTTTTAACAGTTACTAAATATTTCTCATAATTTGTTTATTTAAATATTCATTTCTATTTACTCAATTTGAATTATTTTCCTTTTCCTGGAAAATCCAACATAGTGAAATAGTCACATTTATGAGCTTGTAGCTTGTCAACTTTTCTTCTAGATTTTAGATTTTATAGCTAGATTTATTCCTTGTGTCTATATACTGATTGTAGTATTTTTGTTCCTTTTCTGTACTTTGACTAAGAAGTACTGTATTGCTCTTGTTATTCTCTCAAGAGCCAAATCTGGATTTTTATCAAATAACCGCTTTTCTCTTTTTTAATTAATGTCTCTACTTCTACATTTATCTTTATTGATTAGTATTTGCTATATTATTTTCAAAATAGTTGATTATTTTGTTCATTTAAAATGTCACTTGTTGACTAATGCAAGTGTTTAATATGATGCATTTTCTTCATAAATCTGTAGCAGTATAAATCCTCTGAAGGACTCACCATGTGTAACTTTTGAGGCATGAACATTGTATTATAAATTATTTTGTTTTAAAGGAAGCCATACATAATATAAATACAAATTTACTGTCTGCATACTACTTAGATGGATCTATGTTGCAGGCACTATAAGATATACACATAATATTAATTTACACTAATTTACATTTTTATTCCTTTTTTACACATACAAACATATTCCAAGTAATACTGTCATGAAAATACGCCCTTGAGAGGTAAAGATAGCAAAGTCTTATTCAAGTATATTATTCATACATATAAATACTAAAAAAGTAAACTATTTTACAAATTAAGATAACCAACTATTTTCTTCTTTATGTAGTATAAAGCTGTTTATCCTAAAAATAAAATGTATTAGCCCTTTTAAATTTACCTACATTCAGTGTAGTTCTCAGACTTTGGAACTGAACACAATTTGTCCACCAATGCAGTCTTTCCTAAAACCTGTGCATGTTACTCAAACTTAGTCGATTACTTCTTATTACTTTTAAAAGGCATGGGCAACTTTCCAAGATATTTTTTCAAAATCACTTTACCCTTTCCTAATGGGGAAGGTCATACTCAGTCCACTTAGGACGTAGACAGATTCATGAATATAACAGGTTACATATCATACCTGAGCATTAGTGGTCAGAGAGAATTTATTGAAAAATTATTCATAAATCCTTCCACTTTAACCGATTGAATTCTTAGCATTTATAAGGTCTCTTCAGCAGACCCATTACCATCTTGTTTTACTTAAACAAGTGTGCGTTTTAAATGAGCCCTGTTGGGAGTAGCTGGCCAGAAGCCCACCCTGCTTTTGTCTAGACACATTGTCCTTCTTTGCATATCAAACGCCCTGTTTCTCATTCTCCCTTGTCATGCAAAGCTTAGCCCAGCACAATGCTTTTTTTTTTTTTTTTTTGAATTAACAGAAGATGAACACTGGGTCAGTTTATCAGACCTGAAAGGAGAGAAGAAGTGAGTTCAACAAGCAGCAAGGCCATCTGAAGCACCGTCCAAGGCAAGAGCAAAATCAGAGGTATGTTCGGTCCATTACCTCATGTTGTCTTTCAATTTTAATAGTAAAGAAAGAGCCTTTCCCACTTCCAATTTTAATTTTGTTCATTTTCATGTTCATGTTCATGTTTCATTTTACTAAACATATGTAAATAAGAATGAAATATTTATCCATAGGCAATCTGCATGTAATAGGAAAAGATACATCTGACCAGTGTATTGATATGGGTAAAGTGCATCCAAAAGACAGTGTTTTTTGCTGCATTGTTTTAAAGTCACACTGTTCATGTCACTTTTAAGTGACACTGCATAATGTGAGACACATATGTGATTAATTTTTTTCAAGGAGCGGCATTAAAAATAATTTAGGAGAGGCAGGTGAAGTTCATTTGATTACTATAAATTATTTAACCCCAATATCCAAAATATCATTTCAAAGGTAATCAATATAAAATGATTCACGGGATACATTACATTTTTTCATATTAAGATTTTCAAATTGAATATGCCTTTTATACTTGGTGACACATTTCAATTTGTAGTAGCCACACCTCTGTCAATAGCAGCAGCAACAACAACAACAAAAATAAACAATCAGATAGAATACTTTTGTAAGAGTTCATTTCAGCCAATAACTGATGACATGCGTAGAAGGGAGATCTCAAGAGATTGAGAAAATGCTCTGCAGAATGGCATTTTGCAGTTCTTTTTATACATCTAGAATCAAAATGTTATAGAACAGGGCCAAGCAGGGTACAATATACTATTACCAAAAGGACCCCCACTAGGTTTACATTGTCAGCCAACAGAGGAAAGAGATCTCTCAATGCCAGAGATGTGTGAAAAGGAAAGGAAATGTTTATTTAAAGCTATACAGACTTAAAGTAGTGATCTAATGTCTTCATTAAAATATCAAAGTCCTTTATGATACCCACAGCCACACACAGTCCTTCCTTCTCCCCCTGCCCTAATCTGGGGTACCTTTTCTCAGGAAAAGTAGAAGTCTGTGATTCAGGCTCCCAGCACCATCAGCTGTGCTGTGGTCAGGATCTTCAGTTAATCCAAAGCCATGTGGCACCTTCTCAAGGCCCACCAACAAAAGTCCTTGCACACTTCTTCCAGGCAAGTCTCTCCTGCTTCCTAGGCCATGTGGCCAAAGGGAGTACCCGAAGCCCCATGGTTCCCTTCTACCAAAGTTGCAGGGGTCCCCACTCTGGACAAAACTGCTGGTTCTCTATCACCAAGGCTGTGGGGGTCCCCACTCTGCCAAGAGCATGTGGTTCTCCTCTCAATGGCTGCCGTGTCTGAGTTTAAATCCCAGAGCCAACCTTCCTCTGGACTCCCATTTCTGACTCCTCCCACAACTGGTTACACCTGCCAGCATTCCTGTATTATTCCAGGTTTACTGGGCTGCCAACAGGAGTCTGGGCAGGTGGGCCTCGTGTCATTGAGATAATCTTCTCCAAGCTCTCACGCAGGCCGCTGTAACCAGGGGGACCTGTCTCCCAGTTACATCTTGGGTGGAAGTCACTTCCATCCCTCTGGCTCAAGGCACAGTAACAGCCACTCAACGTATCTATGCAACCAGCCAAAGGCGATAGATATGTTAAATGACCATGCCAGAGGCTAGCTGCAAAGCTGTTGCTGTACAAAACAGCTCTGCATGTTCCTGTTCCATTTGCCCCTTCCCCCAACTCAAACCTGCAGGGGGAAGGGGTGAGGACATCCTTTATATCTTTCTAATATTTCCTGGACACTTTGAGTTCTGGACCCCATTCCAAATCCCTACTTGGGGCCCCCTTCTTAGCTGCAACCTGTATCAAAAGGAGAAAATATAAGGAAGGTTATGTGCAATTTATCAATGGTAGGTTAAAGAGGTGGGGAAAAGCAAAGAGGGGAAATCTCCGGGGTTGCATAAAAAGTAAAATGGAGAGATACGTATACTTCTTTTGCATTGATGAGTATAGGATAGTTAACATTCAACATTTGCACTGAATAGGGATGGTTAGCAAGCAACAAGGGAACAGTAAGAAGTTTTGCAGTCCCTGTGTTCTGCCCTGTGGTTATGCCTTCCAGAGGTGTGGAAAAGACAGTTACTGACATTCCAAGTATATGTTATTCTAGATGCATAAGAACAGTGGGCAGGGCTCCCTTGAAGTAAAGGTTAACCTTTTACTAAGGAACAAACAGGGCTGGGACTTGACTACCCACCAGAACTTGCTCAGTTATGAATTTAGAATCAGGTCGCTGCATGTAGTTACTTTGCCTCACTGAGCTTGGCAGGCCTGTGCTGTAGCCTCCTGAGTTTATTAGGTCTCTTATGTAACCTTTTTGTTATTCACACTTCACATGCTCAATAATCGTATGCAGTAAAGGTTTCCTTTATTAGATAAAGGTCTAGTGCAGGTCTAGAAAAATAGATCATTGCAATGATGACTAAAAATAATCTTTGGGATGTTCTTTTGGATAATCATCCAGGTGTTCAAACATTTAGTATATAGCCATTGATTTCTACATCAAGATCTGTGTGACCAAAACAAAATGAAGCCATCTACCAGTTACATTATATCACAGCATTTTTCCTTCTACTCCTAAATATTATATTTTAACAAAAACAGAACAGAATCGCCAAAGCATGATACCAACATTGACAGTGCAGGTTTCCACTGTGATGTCTAGTTAGCTCAGCTGTTGAAAGGATATACTTTAATTGAGAAATAAATTCTTTCAAGATCTGTGTTTCAAGATCTAGTTAACTCCACTGCAAATGACTAGAATTTACACAAATTACCCGAGTCTCTGAGCCTCAGGAAAGGTTATAACCATAATAACAACTTCACTGGTAATCTACGTATCATAGGCAGAATCTTACCCCCTCCACCAAACCCCTAAGAAAACATGGTCTGATGCCTGGGCAATGTGAACGGGACCACCCACTCCCCTGACCATGTTGTGGCATACAGCACAGCTATCCATAACACAAGGAAGTTATCCTCTGTAACTAACCTAATTCTTTGAGAATTCGACAGCAGTGATATTTTTCCTGGCACTGGCGAGAACAGTCTGAAAGATTCAAAGCAGGGAAAGAGTTCAATGTGCTGTTAGAACTCTGAAGATGTAGTTGTGCACCTGAGAAGGGATGTAGGTGGCCTTGAAGGTGATAAGGAAGATACATAACTGTCATCAAAAGGGGGGGAAGTAGGTTTTACTTCTTCAAGCAACTGGATTCTGTCAACAACTTAATGACCTCAAAAGCAGACACTTTCCCAAAGCCTCCAGATACTAGCTTTGTGCCCTGTCACCTTGATTTGGTCCAAGGAGACCCTGAGCAGATGATGCAATGAGCCATGCTAGCCTTCTGACACACAGAATATGAGATAATTAATTGGTATTGTTTTAAGCCACTAACTTGTGGTAATTTGCTAAGGCACCAAGAAAAATATTAATACACTTTGGGAGAGTATCTTGCAACTTGTGAAATGTTTTATGACTTTTAAGTAATATAATTGGAACACGGAATATATTAAATTCTCTTTTTAAACTCAATGGAAAAATAAGCTTTGCATGTTCTAAACCAAATACAGGATTCCTAAATACTCCTAGAAGTTTGCTGATCAATCCTTCTTATAAACATGAAGCACATGAGATTATTAATAAGCAAATGAAAAGCCATTATCACTACCTAATAAACTAAAATATTGTGTTCCTGTTAACAATATTCCTATAATGTTCCTATAATATTTTATATTAACAGAAATATAATACATATACATGTGTGTATATATCGTTGTGTGTGTTTTTTTGATCCCCTATACACTAGAATGGACTAAGGTAATTCTCTTAAGTACTGTGAGGTAGTGATGTGAAATATACTGGTAATGAGATTATAAAACAATGTTAAAAATTAAAGGAAAGAAAGAATAGTGAGTTTTCTATTTCTGTGTCATTGCCATACTATCTTAATATTAAAGATCTTTTTAACAGGTGTTGTAAATCCTCCAGCATTTTTTTTCTTTCTCTTTTTCTCTTTAATATTTTTCTTCATAGAAGAGGGTGATGTATTTGATATTTTATTTTATTTTACTTTATTTTTATTGTTGGCACTATTACAAATGTCCTCATTTCCCTAGCACCACTTTGCCCACCTCCAACCAGCCCCTGCACCCCTTTCCCTCTGGCCATCCCCACACTGTTGTCTGTGTCTATGGGTTATATATTTTCTCTGGCTAATCCCCTCACCTTCTTCCATACAGTCCCCTCTAACCTCTCCCCTCTGACAGCTGTCTGTCTGTTCCATGTATCCATGCCTCTGTTTCTATTTTATTCATTCGTTTATTTTGTCCATTAGATTAAACATATAAGTGAGATCCTATCATACTTGTCTTTCTCTGACTGGCTTACGTCACTTAGCATAATAATCTCCAGGTCCGTGCATGCTTTCACAAAAGGCAAGAATTCCTTCTTGTTTTACAGTCCTGTAGTACCCCATTGTGTAAGTGCCCATGGCTTTTTATCCATTCATCTTCTGATGGGCATTTGGGCTGTTTCCAGATCTTGGCAATTGTAAACTTTCCTTAATGATCCTGGCTCTATCCATTTCTATATGAATTTTAGAGTTAACTTGTCAATTTTTTTAAAGCTCAGTGAGGATTTGATTAATATTTCATTAATGATAGAGAATGATTTGAGAAGAAATGCCATATTTTATTGCTCGTTTTCAAACATATAAAGATGGAATGATTGCCTATCCATTTATTTAGATATATTTTTCTCAGTGCTATTTTGTAGTTTTTTATGTAGATAAATTATATTTTCTTCCCTTCCTTCAATTTTTAGCATACCCTGCTTGATAATACACAGTGAAACCAAGGTCTAATAATAAATATCTTCCAATGGTGTTATGGAATATAAACAGACTAGAAAAACAACCTTCTAGAGATTTACAGAACTAGAGACACTCACAGGATTTTTGTTCTTTCTGTTAATAAAAATGCACAAGTAATATCCTAGCCTGTTGTCCTGTGTGTATTTGGTGACTTTGCACTAAGGGAGAGAAAAATCAAAGGAGTATTGCAGAATTCCAATGTTATAATTACCTATTCTTTCTTCCCAAGGATGGAGATTATACACACACACACCCCTCACACATGTACATGTATACAGGTACATATACATGTACATGTGTGCACATATATGCACACATGCCTGTGTGTGCATATACATAGGTATAATCTATCAAGAAAGTATCCAGCCATCTAATGTGAAAAATAGATACATTTATTAAAGAAAATACATAATACAAGGAACATTGTACATAGGCCAATAATGCCCCAGTCCCCTTCAAAGTAGGCAACTTGGAACCTCACACAGTTCTCCAATCGCCATCAACTGCCCTGTCATATTTTCCTGAATTTCATTGAGTCTGAAATCTCTTCCCTTTCAAAGGCGATTTTAACTTTGGGAAAAGCTAGAAGTTTCAGGGCACCAAATCTGGGCTGTAGGAGGGCTGGGACACCTGGGAGATTTGATGTTTTGCAAAAAAACTCTGTGCCAGACATGATGCATGTTCGGGCATGTTGGCATGATGAAGCTGCCAGTACCCAGTTGCCCATAGCTGCAGCCTTCTGTGCCTGAAATTTTTCCACAGAGCAAAGTTCAAACTTATCACTAAGTGTGATGCAGGTATTCATTGTCCTACTAGCTCAGTCATTTTGAATGTGATGGCCAGACAGCACACATGCTCATTGAAGGCATCTACCGCCCCCACTGACTAGTACAGTGAAGTCATCACTCTTCACACATGTGCATTCCAGTCCACTCTCCTTGGCTCCAGTTAATATTGATGTCTTGCAAACTGTTCTCATTATATTAACAATGGCTGGACTTTTACCGGACAGGTGTGCACACTTGCTGTCTTTCTCTTGCTGTAGATTGTATATATATACATATTATATATATATACACCTACACATATATAGATTTAGTAGGTATGTATATACTAGATATAGATATAGGTATATATTTCATATGTACATGCATTTGTTGATATAGAATATATGCATCTGCATATACATATATACATATATGTTCTATCTTTATATAGAATATATACATATATATTTATGCATCTATAAGTAACCTGTGTAGGCGAGCCTGTATATAATTTTCTTTTCATGTGTACAATCATGTTTCTGAAATAGGTCAAGTCAATTTTGAAACCAAAAGCATATTATAAGCTAGGCCAACACTTTGCCCCTTAGGCTCTCTCTTTATTGAACTACACTTAAGACCTCCAATGAAACTCACCAATAAAGATAATTTGCTGGCATGACCTGGTAGCATTGCTCAAACAACCCACTGCAAATGTTAGAAGGTGCTGGATATAAAAGAAATAGAGCTCAAATCTGTTATTCAATTTCTATTGGAAGATTAAAGGGAAATTCTTCACTTTTTAGCCACAAAGAAGTAAAATTGAATAAACATTTTTCTCAGGAAGAAATATGAATAAAGATAGTGGGCTGACTACATAAAAATCACCTAAGGTGCTTTCAAAAATACACACTTCTCTCTATGTTCCTTCTTCCCAGTCTGATTTAGTAAATCTGGGCATATACAATGTATTTTTAAAATGCCCCAGGTGACTTTTTATGCAGCTTGATAAGGAAACTACTATTGTTCAAGTAATGTGATGTTATCACTGCTATAGAGCATAAGCTATTAGGTAGAAGGATTTAAAACCCTTACAATTGCCCGCTCTCACCAGGTTTTGTCCTTTTGTCTAATTGCGTTCAGGTTTTCCCCTTTAGCAACGGTAGCCTATATGTTTTGCCAACTGAACGGACATAGCTTACTTAACAATTCTAAATACACAGTTTCTGAATACTCCAAGACTTTTAGGTATTGCATTTTTTGAAAGCTTGAAGATTCAAGAGAATTCAATAGGGGCAATCGACTATCCCTTTTCACTTACCTTAAGCAAAAACATGTCTTCACGTTGCCTTGGTGTGTGATACTACAAAGTGATCAAAGAAAACATTAAGAAAAGCATTTCAAACTTTCATTTTCAATGTTACACACATAATCAAATCACTCAAGTTATGCTAGGACCACAAATAAAAGGTTGACATGATATTGGAAAATTATTATTCTCTAAAGTTTTACTGTGGCATTTCTGTCTTCACCAGGGAGAAGAATCCAGAGGATGAGATAGACTCATTGTTTGGGCTACTGGAAACAAAAGTGTTTCCTCATAAAATCTGGAAATGTGTGACAATGAATGTTTCGGTCCTTGGTTCTTTCTTGACTGTAGCTGTGTGTCTAATATATTTAGATACTCTATCTAATTTATATTTTTTGCCTTGACCCCTGCATTTATGGCACAAAAAAAATCCTGAAGAGAGTGTGGGTTCTGCATGTGACAGCTACTCCCTTCCCTCCTGGATACAGAACATCCTCACAGGAGAGCAGTTGAAGCAGGTGACATTAATCGAAGACCTGGACTGTGCGTTTCCTACATGGCCAGATTCCACAGGCTGCTTTGCGATACGGGACCTCTGCACTACAGCAGACAGCCTGCTTCCAAGTTGTGCTAGTCCTCTGCTAGCCATATTCACTGGTGCTCCTGGAATACACCTCCAGATTTGCATAGGTCTCTTAGTGAGCCTTGACAATTCATTGTGGTTCAGCTCCACAAAATACATCAATCATTCGAGAAATCCTATTCAAATTTCGTCCTTAAAAATTCCTTCCAAGTAGCCTTCTTTCAGGAGTTCATATTCTGGCTCTGGCCTATAGGAAACCTTTTTGTCTTTCTACCTTGTTAGAATCGTAGACCTTCTTTCAACTGGGCACTTCACAGCCCCTTTCATTAACAGTTCCCTATCTATGCCGAGAAGGTCAACCAGACTTCCATTTTATAAAACATGCACGGTAACCAATGGAACTAATAAATCTAGAGACAACTCAAACAGTAACCACTAGATTAAGGAACACCTAATTTAGTGAGGTGACTTCTTATCTCTCAGTCATCACCGTATAAGAGGCAGCACATCAGTAAGAAAATAAATAATTATTGAGTGAAAAAACACATGATGTAATGGCTTCCACCTCTAGTAACAGTTAAGTTACATAGTCCCCATATCTCCATCCTTCTGTCAAATTGTTATAGCTCTTTCATATTATAAAACCCATTGAATTCAGTAGTAAGTCCGACTCTGCAGGGAAAGAAATGGGTTCAAGGGCGGGCCCTGATAGTTTCTGGTTGAGTGCCTGACTCTGGCAAGCTACCACCACTTTAGCTTCAGTTTCCTCGTTTATAAAATTGTCTCCAAATTGCATGTATGTCACAGAAATGTTGGGATACAATGAATGTAAAAATATTTATCACGGTCACTGGCATATGGTTCAAGCTAAACATAGTAGAATATTTTTATTCCCTATCTGGTAGGAATTGGAATGTTAGACTTTTTTTTTCCCCTCACACATAACATAAGCAGGCTTAATATTCATGTACGCTTTCCACAGGCTTATTGTTTACTTTAGGGTTTTGATGTCATAAAATATATCTCATAAGGAGTCAATACCCAAAATATATAGTGAATGCATACAACTCAATAGCCAAAAAACAAAACATAAACCTTTGTGCTAAACTAGTAACTTTTGTTCTTACTGCAGAAGTAAGGCCCAGTAAATGCCAACTACTACATGATTGCAAAGCGAAAACAAAGTCTGCATTATTCTGAGGAGGAAAGGACAGGTGAAATAAAATTAGTTTGGGATTGAAGGAGTTCACCAGTTGGGGGGATCATAGGCACTTGGGGACAAGGGGTGTCCATGCAGGTAAAGCCATGAATAGTTCCTGCGGCAGCAGCACCTTCGCTCCTGTCCTTTGCTCGCTCCTAGAAACCAGGGAGCAGCTAGGTCAAGGCAAAAGCCTCACCTTTAAGATAAAAGTTCATGTCACCAGTGCAAAGCAGGAACCTCCTTATCCTCTGAAATCTTTCCTGTGTCAGTAATCTCGTTGCTGTCAGTGCCTGGTTCAGCAGAAGTTGTGCTCACTCATTCGATGCCCGAGACCTGAAGGGGCTCACCCGGACTGTGACAGGTGGACACGTGCACGAATATAAAGCAATCCAGCCCACTGTGTCACTGTCCCTCTCAAGTAGAGGAAAGGTTCCTGGAAATCCGAAGGCATGATTGTATTCTAGAAAATAGAACACTCGTTATCTTTAACTGGATGGACTGCATTATGGTGAGAACTACTTTAAGGACAAAAATATTTATGCACGTATTTATAATTCTGTGATTAAATACCTGTTATGGCATACATCCCAGTATGTACAATGCATGCAAGAATATTCTTAGATTTTTAAATGACTCCTCAGTGTTGGATTGCATTTATATTTCATTATATTTCTGTGGATTTCCATAATAATACTCATTTATAATGGTTTTTCCATTTTAATTTGTATTCCCATACAAATAATGCTTTAATAACAATTTCATGTATTTTTCTCAAATAAATTACTTAAAGCAGAAATTCTGTACTGAAAGGCACTTAGATTGCTAATTTTAATATTCACTGATATCATGTCTTTAAGTTTCCTAGTCCTATTATCTTACATTGTGCAAGACCAAATCCCATCTTTACTGTGCTTCAGCACGTGGAACCATACACAGCTCTCAAATGCCTGACTAATGCATGTTTTCTTCTTGGTGTTCGTGATACTTCTCCTGTCTGACATGAACTTCCCTCAATACCTGCTCTTCAAGAGACAACTGAGAGTTAACCTCTCCTCTATGGAGCCAATTCTTAAGTACTGATTGGATTGAGTTCTTTTGTGTTCCTACAGTAACTTACTGAATTTTTAACAATCATTTTAAATCATTTTATTATCTGACTCCTTTTTCATATTTTAAGTAATTTGAGAACAGAAATTGAGATTAATTAGGTTTGTGTCCTTTACACCTGCCAATGAATGCTTGCTGAACAAATTCAGAGCACAAAACACATTCTAGGAAAAGAACCTGCCCCTTCTGGACAATGCAGACAGAGCCTCGGCTTAATGTTCGGCCATGACTGAGTAAGTATCAGATTATTTGGGAAGAAAAATAAAGAAGGTCGAGAATATGTTCTCCTTCTTAATTAGTACAGGACATACTTGAAGTTTTGTAGGGTAGCAGAGAGAGAACAGGGTATGGTATTATGTTAATGATCTTTGAACAAACTACAATTTTATAGCATTATCAATTGTGAAAGATTGAATTCAACTCATGTGCTATTTAAAATAGGCCATATTATTGTTAGAATGCATTATATTTCATAATGAAAACTATTAACTAAGAACCCAACACTGTAACTAGTCTGAAATAAATAATGAACGCTTGATTTTTGCCTGACTGATATCATAGTAGAAAGTAATTATTTTGTAGTAGCATATATAGGAATTATGGATAAAGAAAGTTCAGTATATTAGTCTAGTTATATGAGAATTAGAAAATCCTGAAAATTTTCTTATAACATACTTGGTTTTATAGCTATTAATAAGTTCTAGTCGGTCAGGGCACATACCTGGTTTGAGGATTCGATCCCCAATAATGCTGGGTGTATGGGTGACACCAATGGATATTTGTCACATTGATGTTTCTCTCCCTCTCTTCCTCTGAAATCAATAAACATATTTTTTAAATAAAAGAGGTATATTAGTTCTTCATGATGTTAATATTATGGTGAAATGAGATTAATTATGCTGTTACAGAAACACTTAACTATTAGGCAATTCTGTAACACCTACTGGACATGTGAAAATCAATCCCCCTTGTTTGTCATCAACAGTCTACTTGAGTAAATGTTCCTGAGTTCTGAAATCAGATGCACTGTTTTAAATTATCAGGAGAATGTACGTTATGTGACAAGAGTGACTGGAGTTGTAGAATTATGCTTCAATATTTTTCTTCTGCTCCCTCACACCCATGCAGAGCAAGGGTTTCGTCATAGACGTCACATGTCTCAAATCTCCCAAACTGAAGTCTCAGACTTATTAATAGTGCGCTTTCTAGTGATCAATTTACTCTCTGAATTTATACTTTTCACCTACAAAATGGAGAAAATCATACACAATGCCTTAGTTCCGAAATAAACTATCAACTGATTTGTCTAGAATATTGGCAATATTCTAAATAAGTTGCAAAAATCAAACTTTATTTTCTACACATTACTACTTACATCAGTGATTTAACTAATGTGCCAATTGCATAGCACAATGAAATGCTATGAAACTAAATAGATGTTACCAGATTACACTAATAAAAGGAAAAAGTATAATAAACTTCAAAAAGTTGTATGTTACAGTTAAAAGCCATGCTAAGTTCAGCCTAAATTAATGTAGCAAAATCTAGAAAGATAAAATAAAATATTAATGGACTAACCCCAGAAATCCCTGGCATCAGCTGCTTTCAGAATGGGAAAATAAAATCCAGAAATGTTCTGGAAGCGTTGGCCAGTTCATGTCTCAATTTCTTTCTTTTTTAATTTAATATTGAATTTTCATGCACCTCAGCTGGGTCCCTTTGTTTTGTTCCTTGGCCGTATTGGCCAGAAATCCTTTGATTGAAAAAATATTACCCAGACTTAGCAATGCTTACCAATATATCTCTGACAAAATATTCTTGGGAGAATCTGCACTACACAATGGTTTAAAAAATCATAATTTGTTTGCCCTCCTTCATTCTCCACTCTGCTCTCCCCATTATTATATGGGAAATTCTTCAATAATTTTTTCATCTTTAAGTTGCTGTGAAAGTATGATGCATGGACCCCATTGTCCAGTAGCATAATAGGTTTTAATCTATTACTCAGTGAACTTTGTAGCAGGAAGTATGATGTTAAGAACATTCCTAGCAGCAAAGCAGACCCCTTCTTCTATTTACTTGTGAATTTATGTAACTAGTGTGAATTATATATTTCAAGACTGTGTGTGTGTGCATGTGTAGTGCAGGTGTACCTGTGTGTTTTTCTAAATTCTGTTAATGGCTGGCTCTTTCATACTTTGCTTGATTTTACATATGATGTACATTTTCACTCATAGAGAATTTTGGATGCTATCAATTTTAAATTTAACAGTGTTTACCAATTGATGGAAGTATATGTTATACAACCATGTATGTGTTTGAGATACAGTCAAATTGGAAGTTAAGTCTCTGAGTTTTAATGTGATAGAATACAAAAAGATGGTTAATGTGGTTTCAGGCTTCATATTGTAACTAGTCTTTATGAAATTTCAACATGCTATGTTCTAGAACCACATCCGAGAAGAATATCCACACATTCTTCAAAAGACTATAAAATATTCCTCTTAGCCCCAACTACGTATCTATATGAGGCAGTGTTTTCTTCAGATTTTAAACTAAAACATTTTATTGCCACAGATTTAATGTAGAAGTAGATTCAAGAATCAACCTTTTACTACTTAAGAAAACATTAAACTTTCAAGAATATCAGACAATATCACTCCTTTCAAATTAAAGATAAGGGGAATTTTAGTTTGACAACAAATGCTTATTAAGTGTCATATTATATTTCAATACACATTTCTTCTGTGAAGTAATTAAAATAAATTAACTTCAATTTAAATATATCTTTTGTCCAGATGATGAAAGAGAAAAAGTAGGTTTGAAAATCAATGACTATACCAGGATTTGAGAGAGAAATTAAGTCCTCACAATTATTTTGTTATGCTTGGTAAAATTGTCACTAATTAACATTTTATTGGCATTTCAATAACTTTAAATCCTTAAGTTTTTTTTTTTTTTTACAAACTGGAATTATTCCACAGGAAAGTGATTAAGTTTAAAATATAAAATATAAAATAGTACAATTATAATAAAATAAGATTATTTAAATTTGTATGTATCCAGTGACCTTAATTTATTTTTAGTACTTTAGTTAATTAATGATGGGCATGAAAACCTACCTAATATCTTTATTTCATGTATTTAGTTTTACTAACTAGGTATTGACTCTTAGCCACTAAGATGTTTGTTTAATTGATGAGGCTCATTTTAAACTAATAAGAAAACCAATATGCATTCCCTATGTGCATATACTGTATTTAATTTTGACTCCTTTGCATTTGTGTAGTCTGTTATTGTTTTATCCTTTACAACTACAGTCCTTCTCCCCTGAAATATCTTTTACTATGATTGTCCTACCTAAGTCCACCATTTTACATTGTGAGTTTGGGGTAACTTTTTTTTTTTTGAGTCCATAGTTCTCCAGAGGAAAAGAAACCATATACGGGCCTGATACAGAGAAAGACCATGCAACGCCTCAGCCCTTATGCTACAAACAGTGACTAGGCAGGACGCCTGGGTTGGGTCAGAATGTTCCACACATGGAATAAGAAACCCAGTCTTCGGTGATCGGAATGACAAACGGCACTATACTTTCATGGTTCAGCTCTGTTGCTGCCCCCCATCCCCATAGAAATATTACATATCATTCAGACCAAGCCATCTGACTTATGAGCCAGACAAGTGTGAGCAAAGTGACCTTTTAGGAGAAACGTTCAACCTCGCAGGACCAAGCTCTCGTTCTCCGTGCTTTCGTCGCCTCTGCAACCCTGGGGTGACATCCATGGAGCTTCCGGCGTCCCTGAGAAGCTTTGATGCTGAAAGTCTGCTTCCCAGTCCACAATGAATGAGACAGTAACATGCTAAGCCATTGATTTTTTTCCTGTAGTATAAGCAGTATACGAATAAAGTTATCTTTATTATAAACAGTCAGGTAAGTTTCAGTGTGTTGGACCATTGACTAGAATGTGCATATTGTGTTCCCAGTATAAACTAAGATTAAGATAATTCAAGGAAGTTTCAATAAAGATCCTAATTTTGAAACTGTGATTCCCTAAAAAAAAAAAAAAAAAAAAAAAGATAATATCACGGTTAATCAGAGATACTAATAGCAGCTTCTGTGAACATCTTTACCAGGAAGGGGATCGATGCAGTAAGGATTAGCAGAACCCAGAAGAAGAAAGTTAAATGGAAGGAACCACCTTGAGAGGGGTTAACAGCCACCACAAGATACTCAACACGAAAGGAACTGTGAGAATGATACTTTCATCCCTTGAAGATTCTCCCTCTAACCTGGAGCCCTACAGCACAGAAGCATGGAGAAGGTGGGTAACAGAATGACCGAACGAGATCCAGCTCAGAAACTTTCAGCCAACGTGTTTGATTCACCTGAAGATGGCCACATTATCAAAGTAAGAAAGAGTGAAAAAGAATGTAGTAATAATGTGGCCAGGGTTATAAGTGTGAGAAAGTAATAAAATCAGTAAAATGGAAATGGGCAGAGAAGTGATGCATTAAATGCTTAAAACCATATACGCAGCATAGCTCATAAATGGCAACATCTGAAGAAGTGGTATATAGACTGAGTAGTGTCAAAAAAGTGAAAGGACAGCCTTTTCTTCTATTTACTCCACCAGATGGGCATTGGTTATTGTCCCATCAGTAAAAATCATTCCTACGAGTATGATGTACACACAGACTAGCATTCAGACTGGATAATTGTATTCCTCAAAAACTACCTAGTCTAACCTAAATCATATGGCTACATATTTAAAAACAAACATAAATTTTAAAAGAATGTCTTTCCTTGGCTTATGAATTGAGCACCCGCCTGAGAACCAAAGGCTTGACAATTTGATTCCCAGTCAGGGCACATGCCTAGGTTGCTGGCCAGGTCCCCAGTAGGGGGCGTGCAAGAGGCAACCACACATTGATGTTTCTCTTCCTCTGTTTCTCCCTCCCTTCCACTTGCTCTAAAAACAAATAAATACAAATCTTTAAAATAAAATAAAATGCCTTAAAACAGCCATGTCAAAATGTTCCTATAAGATAAATTTACTCAAATTCAGAAACCATTACACATTTAACTCAACCCAAATCCCATTTGAGTTATTTATAAAACAATCCACTTCTTCCTCTGTCACTTCTTTCAGTACAATGGATAAAGAAGATCAAGTTTTCTTTTCCACCATGTTTTCTGTGAATTGATGGGATAGTTTTCATCTTGCTTTTTAACTTACTGGATAACTTATTTGATCAGAAGATCCATTACCTACAGCATGTAAATTAGGATCAGTTTAACTTTATTGTTTTTCAGAAAACTTACTACTCTTTCCCATCTGTTAGGGTATCATCTGCAAATATCTTAAAAACCACAGTTATTTACTTTTCAAATAGCAGGAGATTTGCTATATTCACTTTAAATTTCTGTGTTGATTTTTTAAAAATCTATTTAATTTTAGGAAAAGGAATGATGAAAAATTAAAGTCAGTGTGATCCATGAAGGTGAGATATAGACTTAATTAAAATGCACAATTAATTAAGGACCTGGAGGAGACAATATTTTAAATACATAGAAGACTTTTTAAAGTTTTTCATATATCTGCACAATTTCATCATGAAGATTCCATAGTAGGGACATTCTTGAAATCAAGAGCTTGTTGTTTTATTCTGAAAAGTTTTTATTAAATGCATGTTGAAACACCTGGTCAGTCTAAGGTGGCACAGCTAATTCACTAGGAAATGTTTTAATGAACAAGTAGAGCAATTCTCTACTCATTGTTTATTAAAGAATCCAGGTATCAAATGGGTTTTCACTGCCCCCAAATATCTGTTCTCATAAATTCCTTGCCAAAGATAACATTAACATATGTAGACTACTATTTGTACTTAATATCTAAATCAACTAGCCTCATATTGTATCCCTCTGATATCTTTCTTCTCACTTGAAATGTTTATATTTCCTCTCACTTGGTATTCGGTGATGCAATTGGGATTGTGATTTAGTGAGATTCACAAGGTTCATGGCTGTGGGGTTCAGGGGCAGTGTGTACGTTATTAAACTCTGCACTCCATTTATCTTTAGGAAGGGTGTCCTACTTTTCTTGTTCAGCAATGTTATTTGAACACATAGGTAATTTTCTAAAATATATATAATCAAGAAAGATCAAAATAAAATGTGCTTGTGCAACATGAAATATCTTGTCCCATTAATGCCAATTTAATATCTTCTAAGCTCATACAAGAAAATTATTCACTTCTTTTTGCCTGTCTTATTTTCAACAACCTATTTTAGTTTGTGTGCTATTTTTAGTTGCATGCATGTTGAATACCTTACCACACTGAGGTCTGATCATTTTTCACCTTTAAATCCCCAGTGTTAGATAAAGATCTGGTTTATAATTATCTCTGCATAAAAATCTATTCACTTGACTAGAACAAAAATTTAAATTAAAATAGGTTTATTTTCAAAAATTTTCCAAGGTTGAGGTAAAATATTTGGAAAAGAAAAATACAATGAGTCATCCTAGGTGTTATGCCAGTCGGGAAGTATAGCTTAAGTCAATTCAATCCATTTATTAAATATTTCCAAATGTATAAAAATAACTTACTGAAGACCTAGATAAACTCTTCACATGTAAAAACTGTAATATTGTACATTGAAGGTTAATATTTGTGTGGTTAACAATCTTAAAATCGAATCCTTACCCAAGATGCATTTGAAAATGGGCCTGCTGGGTAAAGTGTTCCTAGAATTCCTTCAAAATGGATGAAAAGTAGGATGTTACCCTATTCTGTATTCTCTTATAGCCCCAAATATCACTGTCACAAAATATTGTTGTGGTAAACCTGATAGAAGAGAATGTGCATACAAATTAATATCTAACATGCAGTCCTGTAGCTAAGAGCCTCAAGGTATTGTTGATTTAACAGAGTTTATTAATGTAGATCATAAAGCCTCATGAAACAACAGATTGAGTAGCAATTAAATAGTAGCTCCCAACACTGACTCCTGGAAGTCTTTCATAATCTGGAATATAATTTTACATCAGTCATTCGATTGAAGATCACGAAACTGATGTGAGTTTGGTATATGTGCACAAGTTATCTGCACTAGGATACAGGAAAATTGGAACCATTCTCAAAAGTGACGGTAGCTAAAAACCTGCTTTGGAAACAAATATTTAGATAAGAGATTTGGAATAAAATGTGCATCTTGTTTTATCTTCAGAAGAAAATGAACCAACTTGTGCTCATTTTCAGGAATCTATTATTTTCTTGCCAGTGCCTTTTGAAAATACGCACCAGGGCTTCTGAAATCATGGTTTGTGTATGAAGTTGGTTCTCAGCAGTCTCGTAAGCAAACTTCAGGTGATGTGGTGTTTTCAAAGTAAAACATGGCAAAGTGACAGTCATATGTATTACACAATTTTGAAATATGTGAATCATTATTTTAAATTGAATTTCACTTTATTTCTTATTCACCATGTTCTAAAAATAAGTTCACACCCTAAAAGAGTAATTCAAGTGGTCTCAGACAACACTGAGAAAAGGAATAAAATGCTGTTTGTGTTAATTGGAACTTAATTATGATCTTACAGAAATGCTATTTATTAATAATTATTTCCTTACAAGAAATATATGCCATGAAAAACTTCATAATTTAAAAGTTTCATCTAATGTGTAGTAGCAAAATATTATGCACATCATAGATTGTAATTACACATTGTCCACATGTTTTATTTGCACTGCTCAGAGTAACATTGTATCTCTCATGTAAGAAAGGAAAACTCACTTACTTAAAAATTTTAAAATAGTGATAAACCTAAGTTTTATACACAGAAACAAAACATAATATTCATTTAAAATATTATGTAAATCTGTGTGCATTAGGACAAATGCATCTAGGAATAAGATAATTCAAAGAGAGTATAGTGCTAATTAAAACAGTGGAAAATATCTGAAAACTGAATTATGATGGAATATATACTGCATTGTCTTTATAAAGATGTTTAATATTCTTTACAAGCAAAAGCACAGTAGCCTCTGTGATAAACATATTTTGTTTTCCAGGACAAGCACAAAATAATGTTTTTCAATAAAAACTTAATACATAAGATAAAAGAAATTTTCAGGCAGTGCAGATTTTTAGGGAACAAGAGAGTCACTGTGTAATCATAAAACTGCCAGTTCAACAGAATTATATGAAAAGTAAACTTTTTATGCACATAAAATATCATTCTCAAACACATAAGGAAAGTTGGTAAAAGTATAAGAAATCGAAAAATACCTCATTAGAAGAGATTTTAACTGACCCTCTCAACAGATGGCATTTAGCATACAAAAAGTAAATTATAAAGTAAAATAACTTTTATCAAAAATATCAGAATAGAACCTTGCTAATCCAAAGTATGTTTTATTTACCATCCAATTCTTCCATTATTGTTACCATGTATTTTCCTTCTGCAGAAAATATAAATTCCACAATAATTATTTCTTCAAATGAAGAAGAAACATGTTATATACATATTTTAAATACTCAATTGTCTATAAAGAAATTAGGAGGAGGAAATACAGTATTTTCTATATCTCTACATATTTTTCTTTATTTGTTTTTTCTAGCTTTATTGAGCCTTAATTGATAAGCAAATTTTATATATATATGAAGTACATAAGGATTTGATATACTATACTTTGTAAAATGGTTAGCACAAACAAGTTAATTAATACATTCACCATCTCACAAAGTTACCTTTGTATGTGTATGTGTGTGTGGTGAAAACACATAAAACTTTTATCTTAACAATTTCAAGTACATAAAAAGTATTAATAGCTATAGTTACCATGCTATACATTTGAACTCCAGAGCTCATAAATGAAAGTTTGTACCCTTAGTCAACATCTGACCACTTCTCTAGCCCCAGTCCCTGGAAACCACCGTTCTGCTTTGTGTTTCTATGACTTTGACCTTTTTTGTTTTTAGATTCTCTCACACACACACACACACACACACACACACGAGTTCATACAGAATTTGTCCTCCCATGTCTGGCTTACTCACGTAGAATAATGTCCTCCAGGTTGATCAGTGGTGCTGAGTATGTCAGAAATCCCTTATTTTTTACAGCTGAATAATAGGAATGTAACAGGGATATTTACCATTTCTGATCTCATTCATCATTTCTCCCAGAAAATTCAAATTTCATTTTGGTGTAATTTCTCCTCATCTGTATCATTCTTATGTAGTGGGTCTATTAGCAATTAATTTGCAATATTTAATTGATCCAAAAAGTCTTCATTTTGCTCCTGTTTTTGGACAGGTATGTTCATTGAACACAGGTATCTTGATGGGAATCCCCCTCCCACCCAAACACTGTAAAGATGTTGCCCCATTGTTCTCTGGTTTCTATATAGTTTATTTAATGTAAACCACCATTTAAAACTGCATGTCTTTTCATCTATAGAAGATTTCAAGATATTCTCTTTATATTTGTTTTTCAACTGTTTGACTATGATTCTCCTAGATATCATTTTCTTTGAATATACCCTAATTGGTATTCTCTGAATTTCATGGATTCTTAAATTTATATTTTTTGACAAAATGTAAGAAAAATTTAGCAGTTATTTCTTCAAATGCTTTCCCCTATTTACTCCCCTATTTTTGCAACTTCAATTATAATATATTTGATGATTGATATTTCCCATAGACCACTAGAGATACATTCATTTTTTTCTTTCTGTTCTTCAGACTAAGGTCTTTTAATCTGCCTCTAAGTTCTCTCTTTTCTTCTGCTGTGTTGAACTGGCTGCTAAAATCATTCAGTAAATTTTTCATTTTAAATCTTGTGCTTTATGTTTATGGTCTTTCAATTTAGTTTTACCTTTTAATACATTGCATCTGAATTGGCTGATTTGTTCACTGATTACTGCTAATATTTCCTTTAGGATCTTTATTATATTTTCTAAAAGGATTATTTACTGTTATCAGCATCTGGAACATTTTAGGATCCGTTTTTACTTATATATATTTGCACTTTATTTTACAGGTTGTTCTACAGTTTGCTATATATATTTTCAACCTATCCAAACCTGCTTTCCAGTATACTATACTACACCACAGGTAGCATAAGTACGTTATAATAATAAAATATCTCTAAATTATCCTCCTATCTGTTTCTTGCATCATTTCTACCATTTAGATTAATTGTATATGAGTAAATACACATATGTACACACACATATATACATACACCTATATCATTGTTTTCTTTGAAGATCTTTTAACATTTCATGCAAGATAGGTCTACTGGCAATAAATTTCATCATTTTTTGGTTTGTTTTTCTGAGAAAGTGTTTTCTTTAAATTTTTAAGGTTCATTTGAAGTATAGAATTCTAGGTTACATTGTTCATTGTTTTTTCTTTCAACACTAAGTATTTTGTTCCACTATGGTTTTGCTTGTATGTTTCTGAGAAGCTGGATCTAATTTTGATTTTGTTTCTCTGTAAGTTATATATTTTTTCTGAATTTTGTTTTTGTTTTTTTATTATATTTTATTGATTATGCTATTACAGTTGTCCCATTTCTCCCCCATCATTCTCTTCCACCCTGCACACACCCTCCCACCCTCATCCCCCCTTTAGTTAATATCCATGTGTCATAAGTTCTTTAGCTTCTACATTTCCCACACTATTCTTGCCCTCCCCCTGTCTATTTTCTACCCACCATCTGTGCTACTTATTCTCTGTACCTTTACCCCCTGTCTCCTCCTCCCACTCCCCTGTTGCTAAACCTCCATGCGATCTCCATTTCCGTGTTTCTGTTCCTGTTCTATTTGTTGGCTTAGTTTGCTTTTGTTTTAGGTGTGATTGTTAATAACTGTGAGCTTGCTGTTTTTTTTTTTACTGTCATATTTTTTATCTTCTTTTTCTTAGATAAATCCCTTTAACATTTTACAAAATAAGATATATTTTTGCCTCTGACTTCTTTCAAGATCTTTTAATTTGTCTTTGATTTTTTCTGAAATTTAAATATGAAAGACCTATCTGAAGTTTCTTTTTAAAAAAATATATATATATATATTCTGGTTCATTATATGAGGTTTCTAGATCTGTGGCTTGATACCAGACATTATTTGGGGAAATTATTAGTCATTATCGCTTCAAATAGAGCTTTTGTTTTTTTTTCTTTCCTTTTTCTTTTTGTATTTCCATTATGCATATGCTACAGCTTTCATAATTTTTCCTCAGTTCTTGGATATTCTGATCTCTCCCCCTGCAAATTTTTTCTCCTTGATTTTCAGTTTTCAAAGCCTCTTGTCATATCCTCAAGCTCAGAGCTTCTGTTCCAAGCCAAATCCAGTCTACTAATAAATAAACCCATCAAAATATTATTCATTTCCATTACAGTCTTTTATCTCTAGCATTTCTTTTTAATCATTTCCTAATATTTTATCTGTTTATATTATTGATGTCTCCTTACCTACTGTCTACTGTTTCAATAAAGCCCTTAGTTTATTGATTATAGTTTTTAACAATTCCTGGTTTGATCATTTTAACATGTCTGCCATGTCTGACTCTGGTTCTGATGCTCGTACACTCTCCTCTGATTGTGCTTTAGCCTTTAGTATGTCTTTGGATTTTTTGTTCAACGATGGACTGCATGTACCAGGTCAGAGGAGCTGTAGTAAATAGGCCATTTTAATGCAGTGGCGAAGCGTGAGGGGAAACAAGTGTTCTACGGTGTAATGGTTAGCTCTCAGGGCTTTCTTTGAGCCCTTGCTTCTACACAGTGAACGTCACCAGTGCTTTTCAGTCCCCTCCCACTTTCAGCGGGACCTAAGGACTCTGCCAGGTTGAAGCGGTTATTTCGCTTCACCCAGAGAGGGGTCTGTGCTCAAACCCCAGCAGGCTGTGCTCCGCTGAAATGCTTTTTCTTGAGGGCTGGCTTTGTTAAGAAAGACAGAAAGCTCTGGCTTATTTATAAATGATTCCGTTCCCCTCCCCCTGCTAGAAGTATAAGAGGTCTTTTCCTTTGATATTTAATGTGAAGATCTGGTACAAGTTTTAACTCCAGTTTCTGGAGGAAAAACCGAGAAAGGTGTGGAAGTCCTTCTACGGCTGGGTCTCCTAGTGGTTTTAAGGGTCAGCGTTGTCCTCAGTGAGCCCACAGCAGTGCAGAAATAGGGTTTGGGGTTTCTTTCCCTGACTCGTTAAATTACGACTCTCTGTCTAACCTACCTGTGTTTGTCTCCCAGATTTTTTGAGCAGCACTTTGCCCCACGACCTCACTTCTCCGTCAGATCTGAGAAGAGCTGTTGATTTGTAAGATCGTTCAGCTTCTCACTTGTTAGGATGTTATGGTGATTTCTAAGTCCCCTATGGTCAGATGCTGAACGTCTAATGATGTATTTATAAATATATAGACTCCATTTTTATCATATTAGGTATATTTTATGTTATTTTTGCTTTTACTCCTAAATACAGTAATTTTTAAAATCTTTGCTAGCTAATTCCCAAATTACCGATGTTTCTTTTTATGTTTCTATACTATGATTTATTTTCTGTTTATTTGTCATCCCTCCCTCCCACTTCAGATGTCTAGGAATTTTTCATTGGATGCCAGACACTATGGCATTAGGTTAGCATTTTGTAATTTTCTTTGGGAAATTTTAAAGTTTGTTTGACAGACATTTAAGTTATTTCTGGATAGATTTGATTAGTTCTGTGAACCCTGAGAAGGAAAGAGACCTACTAAGAAGGGCTCCTGGTGTTTAACACGCCTCAAATTTAAAACAAATGAACAAAAAAAACAGAGCCTAGCAGCCATTTCTACACAGGGGGCCTCTCATGCAAACTGCAAAGCGGGAAGAAGCCTGCACTGAACTGTCTTCCTGCACTGGGTTTTCAACCATCTGAACCAGCCCTTATAAAGGAGGTCCTGCAATTGTATTTCAACCAATGAGACTGAAACTTTCATCATCCATTTAGAGCTATGCAGCTATACCCCTGTTAGCATCTCTAGTGACCGAACAGAGCGACTACATGCTGATTAATCAGGACAGTGCTTTTGGAACCAAACTGAGGATTTGGAGTCCTCATTTGCATATCGATGAGGGGCGGGGACTTCTGTTTGTGGAACTCAGCAACCCTCTGGCTTGGAGAATGCACTTAACCGTTCAACTCAAGACTTTGTTTCTGTGGCTGGAGCTAAAACACAGAAGACATCCTGTCACAGCAGAGCAGACCAGGATGTAGCAGTGAAGCAGACCTGGGCAGTTGTCTGCCCAGCCAGGGGCCTCGCCCAAGCATTGCCTGACCCCATGCTGTGTCACAACTGAGATGTTTGGACTGAATACAGTTTCCTTCTTCATCACACCTTGAATTGGGGATTCCTGTTGGCATTGAATTAGCACCTAAGACCATTGGCTGACAGTCCAAAGGTCATTTATTTGTGACCTTTTATATATATGTATATATATATATTTATATATGTGTACATATGTACACACATATATAACTATATATCTATATGTCTATAGATATATATAATGCACTTGACCTACTACTAAGGCATGATATTCATGGAATCTGTAATCAGTGCCATAGCTATTATGTGAAATTTCCCTACTCTTACTGTTAAAAACAAAAAACAACAAAACTGAATGGTTCTTAGCTCAGCATGAATTTTAAGAGTAATTAAACATCACTCCCAAGCACTTTTTCATTGCCTGGACTCATAAAATTTCACACTATTTATGTACAGGTTAGTATAAAGCATTTCAGCAAAACCATTTGCATATTTCTGGAGATCTTTCAGTGTTTTTTTTTTTTTTCTTTCCTCTGAAGCTCTTCAGAGATTTTAATCGCTGTGGCTTCTTTTTTTTTTTTTCTTTTTCCTTCTCCTCAACTAGCAAGACCACTGGGCTGTCACCGGCTTCCTGACTCCTGTGCTGCTGTGTAGAACTCCACTCTGTGCAAAAATCTAGGTAGTTCACCTTTTTGACCTGTGTTGCATGGTTTTCAATGTCAAAAACAATATTGTTTTTATATATTTTGTCAAGTTTTCCATTTTAACCTTTTTAATATGGTACATGGCAAAAATATACTAATCAATGATAAGGCTATAAGTGGACATTTTTTGCAGTATTTTTGATTGAATGCTAAATATAAATGAATATTCTATTAGTCGTGCAGATTTTGTTATCTCTATGTAAAGATTATTGACAATTGTTTGAATGCCATTAAGTTGTTGATTAGCATTTTCCTTTTAAGTCTTAATTTTAAGGTATATTATGGTCTCTTTAGAGTTGCTTTAATTCTAGGGATAGATTGGGCTTAGTGTTAATGTGTGACCTTTCTAAGGTCTTTGTTAAATATCACAGATATTCAATGAGGTTACTCCACTTTGTCTACTCAGACTTGAAATTCTCATATCCCTCTGTGGGTTCTGGAAATGTTTACCTTACACCTCCCCACTAGTAGCATTCCTAATTTTGTGGAGCTGGCCTTTGCAAATACATACATTTTTGTTCAACAACCAACTCAGGGAACTTTGTGCAAATTTCTAGGACACTCTTTTTTTTGCTTCTCCCCACCCTAAGCCCCCATGGCCCACTCATGGCTTAGTCTTGCTGTCTGCCTCCAAAATGTCAGTTCTTCAGACGTCAATTGTACTTCTTTCACTCATTTTACTTTGCAATATGTATAGCAGAACAAGCAGTATCCATTCCATGATGAGGTATTGTAATAATTACTCATAGTGCAGTTATGCAAATGTCAGGGATTTTAAAAATATTACTCAGATTAAATTTACTTATCCCCAGCCAATTGTCACCCAGTCCCTATTTCCTTGCCTTGCTCATCAACAGGCTGCTTTACACCCTATTCCATAACCTGTTACATCCTTTCATCCTCATTCCACAACTGCCCTCTTTCCCAAACAAAGCTCCCAGACAGGAGCAGCATTTCATGATTTTCTTGGGAGAATCAAGTTGCTGTTAGTTAATGAAATTAATTAGGAAATTGTGATCAATTGACTAAATCTGATCTATTACTTACAGGCCAATTTGAACTTGAAGGTGGAGTCATCTTGCTAACAGTCTTTTTGAATTCTGCTATATTTATTCTTCATACTTATGGTGTGTGCTTTAAATGTGTCCTAAATTATGTTTTTCTGTCTTTCATTGGGTGGGAGATGATGGAGTTATTTACTAATTAAAAAAGGTAAAATATGATTTTATTCTATTTTTAACATTTTTTCTTAGCAGTTTTCTAACATTATTTATATAATTTAACAAAAGCTTTATAAACACCCTTGTTACATTTGTATCATTAAATCTTATTGATAAGATATTTTAAGAAAAAGAATAAAATGAAACAATGGCATGAAGATAAGGATCTGCACCCTGAAATCACAAAATTGTTATTCTTCAGACGTGAAACTGAGAGAACCATTTGAAGTTGCCATCTGGAGTTATAATAAGCTCAGTAAGATCGCAGATGTCAAGGCCAGCTTCTCCTAGTCAAAGCCAAATGTAACATGTAACTCAATTTTCCACTGGGGGACGATTTGTTTGGGGAACTTTTTTTTACTCTCTGATGATCACTAACCTCTCATTAGTATTACCCAGACGGCCTGCAACAGTTACCATCTCCCTGTATGATCTTTTTCTCATAGTAAAAAACAGCAGCATATTATTAAAGACAGATTGTTGTTAAACTGATCTTTCTCCTATCATTACCTCCTTAATTGTTAAAAATGAATCATTCGGGAAGTGGAATAAAAGTGAGTTGATCATTGAAATATCTAACTAAATAACAATTTCACATTATCTTGCTCTTTTTAAAAAAATATTGGGTGTCTTTTCAACGTCATGCATAGATTCATTGATCTTGGAATATTTTCTAATATATCACATATTTTTATATAGTTTTAACCATGTCTTTGTATAATCTTACAATCTTACCAAACTAATTTTCAAATTCCTTATTGACAACCTTAGTATAATCACTTTGGTATAGTTCATCATGCATCACTTAATACTTCACTATTTCTTCGCTGTTTGACATTTTTAAAAAATAAGTGGAATGTATTTTTAAATTTTTCTCAAATATTTTACTCAGGACTTAAGTTATGGAAAGAGCATATATATATATATATATATATATATATATATATATGCAAGTAACTTTATTCATTCATTAGCACACTTTATTCCATAATATTAACTGAATATTTGCTGTCTCACATCCGAAGAAAATGACATATAGAGTAGAAAAAAATTCTTCAGTATAGAGATGGGAAGATGTAAATTGTGACCCATTATATATTCTTCCTACAGGTCATTTAAAATATCCTAAATATCTTCTCTATATAATACAACTTTGGAGAAAGAGTCCTTGACTGCCTGTGTATTTAAACTAAAATGATATCTAAATACGTACCTGAATGTAAAGTTTAATGTTTTTTCTTATTTGACCATATATTTGCTTATTTGGCACTACTGTGAAGGTTCCACAGTCTGGATCAGCTTATTAAACCCCAAATGCAAAATTTTCCATGACTGAGTCATTTAATATTTGTGATGACATATATTTTTATTTTTAATTAATTATTTATTTATTTTCAGAGGGAAAGGTAGGGAGATAGAGAAATATCAGTGTGATAGAGAGATAAATCAATTGGTTGCCTCTTGCAAGGATATGCCCTGGTGGGGAACTGAACCGGTGACCTTTCAGTTTACAGACTGCCACTTAATCCACTGGGCTACACCAGTCAGGGCTGATGAGATATACTTTTAAATAGAGTTTTATATTGAATAGTATAAAATATTAGCAATGAATTTTATTGTAGATATTTCTTCAGAAATTAATAATTAGAATCTTTAGCATATACCAGGGAAAATAAGGCAAATATAAACTGAAGTTGTCATTCATCATAAATCTTATGATTTTAGTACTGTTAAAAGTTTATTAACTTATTCACCTATGTGAATAGTCAGGATCAATTGTATGTACTGCTAAAAAGAAAAAGTATGGGATAAGGCATTCTCAATGATGTGTATTTTGATTTTCAATCTCAATATTACAGTATAGTTTTGCAACTGATTTATTATTCTAATATCTTGTTATAATTTCAGTTAGGTTAATTAACTTTCACTCATTTCATTTTTTATTGTATTTTTTCCATTACCATTTATCACCCTTATACCATTACCACCTCGACTGTCCACCCCCTGCAATCCCCACACTATTGTCCACGCCCATGGGTCTTTCTCTTTTTGGCCTGAACCCTCCACCGACCAACCGGGCCCCCACCCAACTCCCCCCGGAGCTGTCAGCCTGCATTATATCTGTGAGTCCAAAGAAATTTAGTAGAACTCGGAGCAGGTTAAAGGAAAGCAAGATGATTAATTAACCTGAAAAATGTTTGGATTCATAAAATATTTTTACAATGTGTTTCATTTGAGCAACACAAAAGTTACTCTAATTCTGACCCTTATTAATACATGTGATTTTCTTAAAATAAATTGTGGAAAGTTAATTTCACGTTCCTTTTCCTCATACTTAGCAAGCTTCTTTTTCTCCTTTAATAATCAAATTTTGTCTATATTACATTTTAGGAGTACAATTATATAACATACTTTTTAAAGTAATTAATAAAATATAAGAATTATTTTTTAAAGAAGTGAACTTAGTCAACCTAATTGCAAAAAAAAAAAAAGAATAATTAAATTAACTAAAGAATAACTCAGACATAGTAAAGTTATCTTTTTAAGGACATACATCTCATAGAACAGCTAAAATACCTTAACTTTACGCAGCATCACCATAGTCCTGTCTCTTTCCACTGAAATCTTCAACTTTGTTATGTCAGTAACATTAAAACAAGACTACTGAACTTAGACATTATTACAGAAGACTACATAAACATTTATTTAATTGTAAATGTAATCAGTAATGGAGATGTCCCCTAATTAGATCACTAATAATATAATTGAAAATAATATGGGGTAAAAGAAGATTTCAACCAATAAAGAGAAAAATGTAGGAAGGAATAATATTGAAGAAAGAGTCTGAAAATTGTTTGTGAATCAGCCCAAAGTAGAGAATTGAAAAGCCAAGTTCAGACGCTCCGAAGGGCAGCCACCACAAATATTTAGTCACATCCCAAAGAGAACTGCATTTCTTTAAAAATATAAAATCGCATACTACGCTATTTGATAATAAACAGTTAAAAACATGAGATAAATCTGATTTTTTCAAATTATTTTCTAACAAAATTTAATTTCATAAATGTCTTTCTAAGACTTTCTGTTTATTCTGCTTCCCTTGCAAAATCACTTCCCCTCCTTCCCATGGTTTTTTTTCTTTAAAATATTTTAAAGGTCTCTTTAAGCAGTTGGCATATGTTCAAAAGTACAATATTTTAATTAATTATTTGAAGAAATATATTTATCTTTTCACCTTTATCTTAATGAGCGATAGTTTCTGATATTTGAAGGGACCCTGAATTTCCTTCCAACAAATTTCCTTCCTACAAATACTCTCCTGTAAAACCATGAAAGAGCCCTGGATGGTGTGACTCAGTCACTGAGTGCTGGCCTGAGAATCAAAGGCTCACCGGTTCGATTCCCAGTCTAGGGCATATGCCTGGGTTGTGGGCCAAGTCCCCAGTAGGGAGCATGGGAGAGGCAACCACATACTGGTGTTTCTCCCCCTCTCTTTCTCTCTCCCTTCCCCTGTCTAAAAAATAAAATAAATAAAATCTTTAAAAAAAACTATGAAAGAGACAATAACATTGAAGAAACTGACATTGATACACTATTATGTTTTAGTCCATATGTACTACTCGAGTTTCACCAGTTGTACTAAAGATGTTCTAATCAGAAAAAATGACACAGTCCAGAACCATATGTTGCATTATGTCGTTAGATTTCTTAGTCTGTTTTGTTTTATTTTATTTTATCAGGCAGACATGCTTCAAACACTGGGGAAACAGGAATAAACCAGGTCATACTTTGACCTTCATCTAACTTACTTTCAAATAGGAGAGAAAGACAATGAGATAAACAATAGTATGAATTAATAAACATGAAACTTCAGTCTATTTTAGTCTGAAACAGTTCTTCTGATTTCTTTAGTTTTCATAGGATTTTCACCTTTGACTTGAATAGGCCAATTAGTTAGTGGTATGACCTTGAAATTGAGTTTGCCAGGTGATGATTCATGACTAATACAAGTTATGCATATTTGGAATATTGCAGGCATGGTGTCACCTTCCTCAGTTTGCATGCTATAGGAAATACAATTTTGATTTGTACCATTATTGATGATAACTCATTTTGATCACTTGATCACTTTGATAGCCAGCCTTCCACAATATAAATGTATTTTTGCCCCCATTTCTAATTAAATACTATATGGAAGACAATTACATATTGTATTAATATCTTGTCCATCTCACTTTCAATATTCACTACGTATGTATATCAATATACACTCATGATTTTCTATTTGTTCAATAGGTTCTAATCTATTTAATCATTGATTTTGAGGCTCAAATTGTACAAACATGGTCAGTGGGGTCCCCTTCAAGCTTTTGATGTCTCCTCATCTTTTGCATATTTCTTTGTTTTTGATACTGCAGGGAGTTAGAGTTTTGCCTTACCAGGGATGTCAAACTCATTTTCACCGGGGGCCGCATCAGCCTCATGATTGCTTACAAAGGGCCAAATATAATTTTAGCACTGTATGAATGTAACTACTCCTTCACAGTTAAGGGAGAGCTTGGCACTGCTGCTGGGTAGAAACAAGGTGCCGGCCTGATAAAACAAGATGAAGGGCTGGATTCGGCCCTCAGGCCTTGTGTTTGCCACCTGTGCCTTACAATGTTTCTATACCAACTCCAAATAATGAGTTGTATTGTCAAGGAATTGTGGTTTCTTTTCAGGGAACCATGGTATTAGGTGTGTTTATGGTTATTAGTTTGGAGCTCACTGATCCAAACTTCTCTGTTGCATAGAGACAGAGGATGCAGGGATACACGCAGGAAAACATGTATATGCATTAACACACGTTTGCATCTGAATTCATTCCTATAATTATCTATGTGCATTTATAAACCAAGAATTTTCAATGTGTCCCATTCCAATTCAACACCACCCATGGTTTACTTATTCTTATTTTCACCCTTTTCTTATTGTTATACCTGCTACACCATGGCCAGCCTACTCAAGTATATTTGGTTTATTCAATTATTTGGCAAATGTCCTTATTTTCAACCATTTGACCATTACTGCTGCCACTCTTTCCCATGGTAACACACTTTTGACTTCACTAGGGCCCTCACTCACACTTGGGCCACTGCCAGAGTCACCTCCACCCCAAATGTCTGTTTCTGGTCTCAGCTTCACCAGTGAAGACACCAATACCTTCTGCTATGAGTTGTGCCCTTATGGATGTTCACTATATTCTGTTATATTATTCCAGACACTAATACTGTTTTAGCTCATCCTTACTCGGTTTACAGTATGATCCTTCATAATGGGACAACCCATGTGGGAAAATGCTCTATCAAGATACGTGAAGGGTCTGAGAACATACCTTTCTTGCAAGCTAAAGAAATTAACCAGGTCCAGTTTTATAGATGCTGAGGGAAGACATACTACTCCAGGATATGAGAAGGAAAACTTAAGACACTGCAAATCAGAAGCGAGAGTGTCAGCATACCAGCTGCAGTTTTCTAAGCCCCAATTCCCACAAGTAACACAGATAACAGATAACAAATGCACATGCAATGGATCATTTTACAAAGAGAACCCAAGGGCTTAAGGAAACAGCCCTTATTGAGCAAATAGCCAACACTGTAGAGTTAAAGCAAAGTCTCCCTCCCTCTGAGAACTGAGTAGTTAGTTTATAGGCTGTGACCTGCTTGATTTATATAGTCCTCTCTCACTACCTACAGAATGATTTATCATGAGATGGATAAGACTTGTAGCCTGGCATACTCAGGAAGAATGTACTGTGAGGCTCAGGGCCCATGGGGGACTGCCCCTGTCACCAATAACCTCAAAGCTCACACTCTGAAACTTCATACCAGGCCTTGCCTCTGCATGCACACTCTCCTTGTCCTGTTCCGACTCCAGCACTCCATGTCAGGACTTGCCCATATCCGGATGCCCTCCTCCCCCCTTGTGGGCTATGATCCTTCACATGCCAATCCTCCTTTTCACATGGATGCTGAACCTGCTCTGCCCCACCTCATAACATTAGGACTGAAGTTTTAAGGTAAAGGACAATCAAGGAAGTTTAAAAAATATTAGTGCTAAAAAAAGAAGGGAAACGAACAGGGAGAAAAAAAGGAAGCAAAATAGGAAGAAGAAAAGGAAAAAAAGGAGGAAGTAGGAAGAAGAGGAAGGACAGAAGGGAAAGTGGAAGTCACTATTGTTTATACTTGTTTAGAATTGACTTTAGGTATAGGTTTGTATAGTTTTGGTTAAACGTATTCATTCTTTATGTCTCCAAGTTGTCCTTATAAATATATGAGCCCTGTGTGTGTATGTGTGTGGTATGTGGTGTGTAGTATGTTTGGGGTGTGTGTGTGTGTAGATATTCATAGCAAGTTTCTGGGCCATATGAATGATACCTTATTTGGGAAAAGAATCTTTTCATTTTGCAGATGCAGTTACATTAGTGATTTTGAGAAGAGTAGGTTATACTACATAATCCAGGCTGGCTCTAAGTGCCATCACAAATATCCTTATAAGAAAGATGCCGGAGAAGATCAGACATGAAGAATAAGGAAAAGTAATGTGCAGGTGAAGTTCAAGGTTGGAACTGTTCATCCACTCAAACAACCATTTTTTGAGTAGATGTTATGTGTTAGACATTGCAGTGAACACAATAGGAAAACCTTAAAAAACAACTATTTTCTTTATAGTGGTTATCTTTTAAAGGAGGAAGTGGACAACAATCATATATCCATAAATTTTTGAGATGCTAAGAAATAAATCAAGGAAAAGAAATATAAACAGTTGAAATGGAGACAGGAATGCAATTTTAGAATGGCCAAGATAGCCTCCTTGAGAAATTGAACTTTTAGTAAAGAACGCAAAAAATTGGAGAAGCAGTTAAGAGGCTATCGAAAGGCAGAGCCATCTGCAAGTGCAAAATTGATGGATCTTGCGCCCACACTTTGGTTCTGAACTCTGTAAAGCAATTCAACTGTTTTGTTTCAAGTGTTGAATAACATCCTTCCTTATTAAGGGAAACTAACAGCAAAGGATCAGAGGCGTGTCCGTTCTCCTAGCTCTACTGTAACATTAGAAATCCTGATTTATTGTAAATTCCATAGATATAGTTATATGTCTATGTTAAGATTATTTAACGGACATGAAAGTAAAGGCCGAAAATAGGACCTAAGGGTGAACTAACCTGAACATTTAGCCCAAATTTAGTACATAATTGAGATTTGGATGTAGGGGCATCATTTTCACGATTAGTTCCCAATCCGCTTTACATATGGGTAAATCTTAATTGGGCTTTTCCCCTGAGCAATGACAGAAAGCTGTAAGGCTTTGAAAACAAAGTACATAAGATGAGGGCTGGGCAGATGCTTATGACATGTGTCTAAGTATAGATTATTTACTGTATTTTATCAGCTTGTTTTTTGTTTTTTTGTTTTTTGTTTTTCCATTTACAGGCTGGCATGTCACTCAGTACTAATACCTTACTTTCATAATTTTATACCAATACATATTACATATTTAAGTAAAATTAGTTGAACCCAATGGTTCGCTTCTAGTATATATTAACTACTTTAATAATGACATAATTAGTTGTATTTTTATTTTACTTCTGTTGAGCAAACCCTATCCTCCATCTCTGATTTGTTTTCAGGACTGAAAAACATTTAGTTATGAACAACAGTGTGTACTTAAGTTTGGGAAAATAGCCCTAACCCATTTAAATAACCTATTTAATTATGAAAGTTTTATTGTTGCAATTTCATTCAAGAGATCTATTTTCAACATCAGATTTATGTTTTAAAGATATGAATACTTTCTGTAATTGTTCCCACATTCCATCTGCTTATAAAAGCAAAATCTCTTGGAAAACAAATTTCATATACTTAGAAAACATAGCCCTTCTTTCTTCTATACATCAATTAATGTCTTAGAACCCAGTTGTTCCCATTCTTGGAGTACCTGCTATATGACACGTCGCTTACATAACAAAACACTTGAGATGACTGGTACCAAGTTAAATAAAGGAGCATAGTATTTAATATACTGTGTATACATACACCAGTCTGTAAAAACAGATGGAAAATTTAGTCACCAGCAGTACTTCATCGGCCACCATGACTTCCTCCATGCTGGAATTTTGTTTGATATGAATAGAAACATCTACGAAGTCGATCTTTATAAATAGTTCAATGTAAAGCAAACTGAGGCAGACATTTCTGATCACCTGATAATAAATGCCATACTGAAAGATAAAAACAGGGAACCTCATCCTCTTATGATATTGGGGAATTGGTATCCCAGGGTAAATTCTGCAGTTCTTGCCCATATATAGGAAAACTTATACCTATGTTTATAGGACACTGTGAAAAATGCATTCCTAATAAATAAATGGCATGAGTTATAGGCAATACCAATTTAAGCATATATCCAGAAGTAAAATTTCTCCCAAATTTCCAGTTATGTGGGAGATCCTCCAAACTGGCAGATTATAGCAAGCAAGCTCTTTAACACAGCTTGCTCATAAATATTACATGATTCTAATATATTATTGGAGAAGTGGAGAGAAGAATCCAGGAGACAAACTGTCATCCACTGAGCCATCTAAATTACTATAAATTAAAATCCATATTCCTTCCGAACTAATAACCTGAATGGGTAGATAGATCACATCCTCCCTCCTGCCTGTATCAATACACTGAGGAAGTTGAGTGTGTCCATCATCAGTAGTTGAAGTTAGTAAAATACATATAAACATCCCTTCCAAACTCAAAGAAAATTGGTTTTTAAACAACTTTACCTTTAGTTACAACATTAAATGAAAAGTAGCTTTTCACGAATGACTGTTAGTTGCAATTCCTTAAGCTACGCATATAGTTGTCCCATAGGGATGTGTCACTGTAGAAACATTTTTATAATAGAATTGCTTTCTATGATCTTGCTACTAAATGTGACAGTTATAGACCAGGACTCTGGCCCTTAAGTTTATTAGAAATGTGGAATTTTATGTCCAAGCATTTCAGAAAAACCTGCAGCTAATTAAAGAAACACTGCTTTATGGAAAATTAAACCTAATTTATTTGATATATATCAATCATCTCTGTCTGGTATTTTATTGTATGGCAATGTTTAATAAATGGACCCAGTATGGGAAAATGTTAAGGCAAAAAAAGTCACAATATGTATTATACTTTAAAATAGAGCAAACTCTTTTTTAAGCATTTTCTGATGGATGTTGAACAACCGACTGTCTCATTCATTTATTATAACTTTAAAAAATACAATAAAACATTAATCAAATTCAAGCCAGCTGACAGAGTAATCTTAAATTCCTTGAGTCTAGAGGAGATGGCAAACCCAGGGCTTAAATGACAAACCCCAAACATTTCTTATAACACACTGCGCATACATGACACATAGATCACCCCCTGTTTGACAAGCAAATGAATTCAAAAGACTGGGGCGTGCACTATACTGTTTGATTGTCATGTCATTGCTTCTTTCTCTAAAACTCACACAGCTGTTAAGAATTTTACAATGCATTATTCATTTTAGATAAAAGGTGCTATATTTGGGAAGTGAATAATAATATCAACATCCACAAAGTGTGAGCTTTAAAAATGGGCCGTGTGAAAGAAAATCTCCCACCTTTATTTCATTCTGATGGAAGAATTTCTGCTAGGTAATTTACATTGGACAGACATTTTATTTCCAGACTAAGCCAATCAAGAGGTAATAGATTCAGAATGGTTAAAATACTTTATTTAATACTAGCTAGTTCTTGAAAACACATTTTTTTTTGCTAAGAAGATTCAAATAAAGGCATCTGTTTTTTTCTCTTTAGAATGCCCTGATTTCCGCTGGTGTGAATGATCATCAAACTCTTTTCATTTCAGGAATAACAGCCAACACACGTAACCCTCCTCACAAACATACAGCCCTCTGAGTGTCCTCTGCTCTAACATACAGTCCTCTCCTAGAGGGCTGTGGTTAAACTGTATTCTGCCAGTAATCCTAATGATCTAAAACTCAATTAAAAGCAGATGGAAAGGGGCTGGCTGTCATTTTGGCATTAGAATAGGAATTTAGCTATTTTTCTGAAAGTATAAACTTTTTCCTTTTGTGTGTGTGATAACACATGTAGAGTGTGACATCTGTCAGTAACATTATCTGATTAATATCTACCTTCATGTGCAGAAAAAAGCTTTGAAGGCCATGTTGATGCTTACAATAAATATTTAATGAATATCCTAAGGAGTGAGTTTCTAAAATCAGATTAGCAATATGGTAAATTATAGCAATTACACTAATTGCAAAAGTGAGGGAAAAAAGCCTAGTGGAATAATGACAAAATGGAATGAAATTGGTATCAAATGACTAGGACAATAATCCAAACAATTTTTTATATTTCTGACCTTTGAAGAAAAAGGATTTTATACTTCCTTTTAAAAATACACTTTATTGATTATGCTATCACAGTTGTCCCAGCTTCCCCTGCTTCCCCACTACCAAGGACCCCCCATTCCTTCTGGCAACCCCCCCTTAATTCATTTCCATGGGTCTTGCATATACGTTTTTTTGGCTTCTCTGTTTCTTATACTGATCTAAACATCCCCCTGTCTATTCTGTACCTATAATCTGTACTTTCAGTCCCCGCACCTTTTTCACATTCTCCCCCTTCCCCCTCCCAGCTGGCAACCCTCCAAATGATCTCCATATCTATGATTCTCTTTCTGTTATGTGTCTTCTCAGTTTGTTTTTTAGATTTAATTATTGATAACTATGAATTTATCACCATATTATTGTTCATAGTTTTTATCTTCTTCTTTTTCTTAGATAAGTCCCTTTAACATTTCATATAATAATGACTTGTCGAAAACCACAATTACTGAACTTACAAAGCATTTCTGATAAAAAAAAATCTTTCAAAAGTTATTTTGAAAATGATTCCAAATCAAATTTCTCATTTCCACTGATGAACAAACTAATATTAAGTGATTAGGTAAATTTTTAAAAGATAAGTATATTTTTTTCTTGTAGGCAAAATGGACTAAAAATCAGCTTTCCGTAAACTCCAAAATATTTTTCATTAAATTGCAAATGCTTATGAGTTAGGTTAGAAATAAACTAGAAAAATTCCCTGGTAAGTAGAATGAGGAAACTGAGACAAATGGCTATAAATGGCTTCTATCCTCCCTAACAAATGGCATCTGAGAGCCAGTGGTTTAAATCACCCTAGACAGAAGGACAGATAACTAAAAAGGCGACTGGAACCAGATCTATCCAGCATAGATAGAGGCGAAGCTCATGAGAGGATGGCCCTGACCCCACTGCACTCTCATTATGACACATGGACATGCTAAAGGACACACGTGGAGATCTAATGACTACTCTGTTGATATTCTCCCCTGGGGCCTCCCCTAAAATCCCTGCCAAAGGAAAATTAAAAACAAAAAAACAAAAACAAAACAACAACAAAGAACACTTTTCCACAGGAAAGTAATTTTCTTCTTTGTCTTAAGCTCCATGGGTCCCAACAACACTTGCATCCAGGGGAGCAGAGGGCAGCAGCAGCTTGTCCTGACTGACCACCTGGTCCTGTCCCCAGGGGCCCTTCCTTTGCCTCACTCCTCCAAGCTCTAACAGACTGACTCTCACTGGGTGCAGTTTACTGTCCATCAATTATACCTCAATAAAAGAGGAAAAATGATGACAAATTTCAGGGTGATTTGTTACTCAGAAGCAAAAACAGCAAACGTAAGCCAATAATTATTTCAAAATAAACCAAATAAAGCCAGCCAACTAATGTGTTATATTAATACTTATTTGTTATTTAATTTTACTATCCTTCCTAAAAAGTCCAACTCATCTTTGGCTTAATTTGCTCTCATATTTTCTATCTGTACTGTACCAAAAATCACTGGAAAACGCATTTATAAAAATGGAATTTTTCTAAATTTCAGTAGCACTAATATTATCTGCTTTCCTTCTGTTTACCAATACATACGCCATCCTGACTTTGGAAACTAAATTCCATATGAGGCTTGGTCTACATATAACCAGAGGTGGATACATTATTATAGCCATCTACACAGTGAGTGGGTTTTTCAATTTTATGGTGCTGTCCTGCAGGTATATGTTATCAGATTTCTCTTTTAAGTAAATAGTGAAAAATAAATTAAATACCTAAGTCTTGATATTTCTAACTATAGACCCATAAAATCATTGGATGATGCCACCTGCACATAAAATTTACATAAAATTTTTAAATTAGAAAAACTTTATTTTTTGAGAAGAATTTATATCTAAAAGAATCAAAAAGCTACATTCTTACACCATCAATCTTACTTTGTCAAGAGAAAATTTACAAGAATGTGAAGCCCTCAACAATGAACTAATACATATTTCTTTATTGGACATCATAATGTAGTAATCCTCTGATAGTACCCAGAAAAGAATGTCCAGAGAAAGCCAGGTGTCTCAGAGGACAATGGCAAGATGTGGGTAAAGGGAGAGGAACACAGAAGAACTGAATGTTAACAGATGTAATATGGGATAACCGAATAATTTATTTCACTACTAGAAAAGATAGGTTTTGCTCTTTTAAACAAGTAGGATTCAATGTCTTCTATTATATTCTTTACAGTCTCTTTAAAAAAGATAATAGGATTGTGGTTATTCTATTCCTGTTATTCTGTTGCATACTGGGTGTTTAATTTAATTATATTGCCTAGAAGTATTTTTTCTTTTAGAGATATTTTATTGATTATGCTATCACAGTTGTCCCATTTTCCCTTCACTCTCCTCCACCCTGCACACACCCTCCCACCTACAACCCCCTCTTTATTTCATGTCCATGGGTTGTACATATAAGTTCTTTGGCTTCTACATTTCCTGTACTATTCTTACCCCTCTGTCTATTTTCTACCCACCGTCTATGCTACTTATTCCCTGTACCTTTTCCCCTCTCTCCCTCTCCCTCTCCCCTGTTGCTAACCCTCCATGCGACCTCCATTTCTGTGGTTCTATTCCTGTTCTAGGTGTTTGCTTATTTGCTTTTATTTTTGTTTTAGGTGTGGTTGTTAATGAGTGTGAGTTTGCTGTCATTTTACTGTTCATATTTTTTATCTTATTTTCTTAGATAAATCTCTTTAACACGTCATAGAATAAGGGTTTGGTGATGATGAACTCCTTGAACTTGACCTTATCTGGGAAGCACTTTATCTGCCCTTCCATTCTAAATGAAAGTTTTGCAGGATAGACCAATCTCAGATGTAGGCCCTTGCCTTTCATGACTTGGAATACTTCTTTCCAGCCCCTTCTTGCCTGGAAGGTCTGTTTTGAGAAATCAGTTGACACTCTTATGGGAACTCCTTTGTGGGTAACTATCTCCTTTTCTCTTGCTGCTTTTAAGATCTTTCATCTTGGCTAATGTAATGATGATGTGTCTTGGGGCATTCTCCTTGGGTCCAACTTCTTTGGGACTCTCTGGGCTTCCTGGACTTCCTGCAAGTCTATTTCCTTTGCCAGATTAAGGAAGTTCTCCTTTATTATTTGTTCAAATAATGTTTCCACTTGTTGCTCTTCCTCTTCTCCTTCTGGTACTCCTATAATTCAGATGTTGGAATGTTTAAATATGTCCTGGAGCCTTTCCTCAATTTTTTAAATTTCTTGTTTCTTCCTTCTTTTCTGGTTGGATGTTTCTTTCTTCCTTCTGGTCCATGCTGTTGATTTGAGTCCCAGTTTCCTTCCCGTCACTGTTGATTCCCTGTACATTTTCCTTTATTTCACTTAGCATAGCCTTCATTTTATCATCTAATTTGTGACCAAATTCAACCAATTATGTGAGCATCCTGATTACCAGTGCTCTGAACTGTGCATCTGGTAAGTTGGCTATCTCTTCATCACTTAGTTGTATTTTTTCTGGAGCTTTGATCTGTTCTTCTGTTTGGGCCATTTTTTTGGGGGGTGGGGGGTCATGATGCACCTGTTACATAGTGAAGGATGGAGCCTTAGGTATTCTCCAGGGCAGGGCAACCCACATCACTTGTGTTGTGATGCTGTATGTGGGGGAGGGGTCTGAGAGGGAACAATGGCTCTTGTTCCACTCTCTGCCAGCTTCCAGTCACTTCCCCTACTTCCCATAATCAAATTGGGCCCTTCTGGTGCTGATTCCTGGGTAGGTGGTTTGTGTATGTTCTAGGACCCTGTGGGTCTCTCCAACGCATTCTCCTGTGAGGCTGGTAGTTTCTCCCACTGCCTCAACCCCCACAGGTGTTTTCAATTGGTGTTTTGAGGCTTTATTTCCCCGCTGGGGCCCTAGGTTGTGTGGTCCATCCCACTCCCCAGTTGTTCCTCCCAGTTTATCTGTGCACGAATGTGGGACCACCCGCTCTATAAGCCACCTTGCCAGGTCCTCCAGCCACCGCCTTGCCGCAAGTCCTCTCAGCTGGCTGCCCAACTCCACCCCTCCTACTGGTCTGGATGAATGTGCCTTCTTTAACTCCTTGGTTGTCAGGCGTCCATACAGTTCAATTTTCTATCAGTTCTGAAGGTATTTTGTTTTTAAATTATTGTGTTCCTTTTTTTGGTTGTGCGAGGAGGCACAGTGTGTCTACCTATGCTTCCATCTTGGCTGGAAGTCTCCTAATTAAATTGCCTAGAATTATTTTGAATAGATCTTATATGTTGGGGCCTGGTTTAAATACAATAGCTCCTCTCTTATCCTTGGTTTTGCATTCTGTGGTTTCAGTTACTAGTGGTCAACCACAGTCCAAATAATATACACCATATTATATTATATATATTATGTGCATAATATATATTGCATACATTATATATGTACATATTATAATATAGAATATGGTGTGGTATATATTATATATGTATAACATATAGGTAAATAGTATATATGTGTATATATGAATACACACACACATCGGTTCTGCATCAGATGGAGAGGATTGTATATCACCAAAGGACAAGAGGACATAGAATTTGAAATTAATACAGGTTTGTTATTTTTCTTAAAGAAGGCTGAATATGGTCTTTGTTCAAAAGAAATGCATAGATCATTTAATGGTGAAAGGGTGAGGTTGCTACAGAAATGCCTGCTTGGCTCCAGCACCCTATTTTCCCTTCTTACATACTAATGGAATTCCAAGTTTCTAGCTGGTGGGGCCTGGCCATTTGAAAAAAAGAAAAAAAAAATGAATCCAGGACTATGTTTCTGATCAAGGAGATGTATGTGAAGAAAGTGCCACTTCCCGGCTTCTAGGCACCATTAGAAAAAGACAACTCTTCCTGCTCTTTGCCACTTTTCTTCACCTAGCTCTTTTTGATGGCTATCAGGAGGATCTTGTTTACCAGGCTGCATTAATAATGAAAGTCACCAGGATTTCTGATGACTTTAGGAATGCCAGATCAGCCCTGGACTGTTTACACTAGAAATATATAGTTTTATGGTAAGAATCTACTGCTACTTTCAGCATTCAGTAATTCATCAGGTTAATTAAAATCAATGAAACTAACATTGTGCTTTACAGCTTTATACACAAAAGTACCATACTTAAAATATTTTTCCTGTGGCTTATGACTGAAAAGTAAATACATATACTCACATATATGCTATAATTAGGTTTTTCTCTATTCCTGAGTTTCTGAGGAAAACTTTAAGGGGATGGGGGATGCAGACACGTCTCATGAACTCAGCACACTAATTTATTATACTGTTTTTAGAATCAATGTGTAAAAGGTAACACTACTTAGTCACAGTGGGTGTAGGAGGAATCAGAGGTAGCAATTTGTATAAAATGCCTCCTGAAGTCAGCATCCTCCCTCGGAGGAGGCGATTCTACTAGTGGTGAAACCGAGCTAGTCGTGAGTCACTAAAACAGTTCTTCAACGTGGTTCTGTTTACTTAACTCCATGTGAGTTACAATGTTAGGATAGGTTTCTTATTATAGTGCATGGCATAAGAGCAAGCTCCTTATATGTAGATGTAAAAAAAAGACATAACACAACATTAAAATACAATTATTAATTATTAATGAAAGCAAATGACCTAGACTCTTTCAAATGAATTATTGCATAAAATATTCCACTCAGCATGAATAAGGTAGTAAAGAAGAATACAGATAATGATAAGCAAATGTATAGTCAACTATACAAGCAGTTGACAAACTATCTTCACATAAAATAGTTGAATGAAGAAGTTAGAAAATGATGATATTCGCCCTGGCTGGTGTAGCTCAGTGGATTGAGCGTGGGCCTGTGATCCAAAGGATCGCGGTTCGATTCCCAGTCAGGGCACATACCTGGGTTGCAGGCCAGTTCCCCACAAAGGATGCATGAGAGGCAACCATACATTGATATTTCTCTCCCTCTCTCCCTCTTTCCTTCCCTTCTTCTCTAAAGATAAATAAATAAACTGTTAAAAAATAAAATAAAATAAAAAAGGAAAAGAAAGTGATAATATTCTTGTATGAAAAAACAAACAAAATTTCAGCTTAACCAAAAAAAACAAACAAACAAAAAAAAGACCTTGCTCTAAGATCAAGGCAGTGTTAAACCAATCAATCCTTTTAATCTGAAAGCTTTTTAAATGTGTACATCCTCAGTCTTTATAGCAAACGACTTACTGGGGAGGTTCAGTGTAGGGTGCACCCTTATCCATGTCAATTCCTATTCTCTTTTGGGCTAGAATACAGTAATATAAATTATTTTTGCATATTGACCTGATGTCCTGAAGCCTTGATAAATCCATATCTGTATATTATTTTTGTGTGAACACTCATATTATCCATGAATAAAGGCAGTTTTACTTAATCATATGCAAATTTTTAATTTAGTCTTTACTGTATTTTTCCATTACCATTTAGTCCTCTCATATCCCCACCCCCAGCCATCACCACTCTGTTGTCCATGCCCATGAATCTTACAACAAGTTTTTTCTTTTGTATACTTTCTTGCACTTGTTTGTGTTTCTGGTACAATGTTGTATACAAGTTGTGGTAGTAGGCATTGGCTTCTTATTCTAAATCTCAAATATTTTCAATATTTCACACTTAAGCATAAGGCTTGGTAGAGTTCATTTGTAAATACTCTTTCTGTGTAACAGGGTCACCTTCTCCTAGCTTCCTTAGGAATCTTATAACCACTTACCAACATTGAATATGTTATATGTTATATCAGTTTTATAGATAACATTGAAATTAATAATGAACCAATATTTGTCCTGAATAAATGCAAAGAGTTTATTAATATGTATTTTAATATATGTCACAAGATATAAGTGTACATATTTTCTTGGTTATTTGCATTAATATTCAAAAAGATATTGCTCTGCAATTTCACTTTCCTATAAGGACCCTGTCAGGTTCAGATATGTAGGTCATGTGACCTCATGAAACAAGTAATAAAGTGTTTATAGAACATCGACATAATTTATTGAAAGATTGTATGGAAGAATTAACTAGTGAGGCATATAGCCATAGATTTTCAGTGTTTATACCAGACAAGTTCTTCCACAATTCTGGAATTGTGCGTATATTCTATTTCTCATGTTTGTTTCATAGGTTGTGTATTTCTAGTAATTTATCTCACTTATTTTCAAATAATTACTATCTCATATAGTGCTATGATCTTTATGTTAATATAGTGTTAATACAGTGTTAATTTTGATCTTATGTCTTCTATTTTTGTCATTGATCAATTTCACCAGTGGTTTATTAATCACATTAGTTTTTTTTTTTTCTTTTTTCAGAAAACAACTTTTAGGCTTTTTCTTTATTATATATCTGCATCATGCCACATTAATTTCTTCTCTTATACATATTTATTAATTAATTAATTTTCTATGGCTTTAATATTTTTTAACTTCAAGAACTATATATTTTGCATCATTGATTTTCAGACTTTGTTTTCTTCATTATGCATTTAAATTTAACAATCCCTTTTTGTGTAAGGCTTTAGGTGCTTCTAATAAGTTTTGTATGGCATATGTTAATAATCATTCTGTGAAAACATTTTTGAATTCAATGTAATTTATTTTTTATCTATGAAAACTTTGAGCCATATTGATTATTTTTTAGAAAGGATTTACTCATTTTATTTTTTTGTTATTCATTTCTAGGTTAGTCACACTGTAATTAGAAAACATATATTCTATGATACATGTGCTTTGAAATTTGTTGATATTTCTTTATGTACCAATTATGATCAATTTGCTCAGCATTGTATATGCTCTTTAAAATAGTTATTAGATGGTCATTGTGGGTACATTGCTTTTATTTCCTGTATGTTTACAATTTTTTCACACTTGTCCTATCTGTTATCAGACATGTTTGTTAAAAGCTTACGAAATTATTATGCATTTACTTCTCTTTTTATTATTATTAAGCTTAGCCCTCTTTAACTGCTACTTCTATTAAATTTAAGGTACTTTTACTCATAATGTCGTTACTTCTACTGTTTTTTCCTGGCATTGTATTTGACAAGCATTTTGAAATCATGCTGTCTTAAAATTCTTTTTTTAGGTGGTATTCACTTAAATTTAGTAATCTTTTTATGCTATTTAAATTTCTTTTTCACTTTAATTTCATTTTTATTTCATTGAATATCTGTTCTAACTGCATGAACATTCTTGTCTCTGAAAAACACACTTTCATGTTTTAGAATATAATTTTGTTGAACACAAATTCATTTCTTCTTTATGTTTGCAAGATATTTTAGATGGATATCAGAGCCTGGCAATTTTAAGTTGGCAGTTACTTTTTTTTCAGCATGTTAATGATGACATTCAATTATTTTAAACCTTCATTATACCTTTTCAAAAGTCAATGATTATTCAACTTAAAAAAACAAGGATTAACACATTGCATGCCTTCTTCGAACAAAGTATATTTTTCTTCATCAGCCTTTACAATTTTTCTTTAACTTTAGTTGCACAGAACTATCCTGAAGTACAGGATACAGGCCCTTCAAAGTATGGCCACCTTCATGGAACTTAGATGTTCTCAAACAAGTTGGCTATCTATCTATTTTATAAATGATAAAGAGATTTTTGTCATTATTTTGAAAATATGTTATTTAAAATTAGTTTTAACTAATTAGAAATAAATTATGTAAAATTTTATTGGGTATTATTATCACTTTAATTGATTTTTAAATGAGATTTTTGCTAAAAATCATACATATGCCAAAATATGAAAGAGATGTTGATATGAGCATAAGACATATTTGTGAAAAAGAAAACCTAATTATGAGGTAAAAAAATGGTGGAATAATACGAGTAAGGTCAGAATAATAATAGCTTTAATAAAAGTCCTGGTGTTTTTTATCATTGGTGATATAAAAATACTATTTATCTTAAGTAAAAACAGTAATTTTATTGAAGACAGTAAATACTTATTTTAAAATAATGCTGAGAAAGTTGATATTTCTTTCAAAAACATTTTTAAAATATTATTTTAAAACAAGACAAAATATCTATTTATATGAACAATTATTTGTGTGTTAAATGTATACTTCTTGAATTTAAAAATCAAAGACCTTAAGAAGGAAAAAATAAAGGTTATACCAAAGAGTTTGGTTAACTTCCATGGGAAACATACCTTCTGTTGTTTTAAAAATGATGTAATGTGTGCTTAAATTAGCATGTAAAACTAATAATAGAAATTAGAAGACATAGTTCTGAAGATATTAAAATAAAAATAAAAAATTGTAGCATGTATATTTGTCCCAATTTAAAAAATTAGAACTTTTTTTGAAATAAGCGAGTCAGAGAAACACAAATACCATATGATCTCACTTATATGTGAACTCCAATGAACAAAGTAAACTATTACCAAAACAGAAACAGGGGTGTGGATACATGGAACAGACTGACAGCTGTCCCGGGGCAGGCAGGATGGTATAGTAGATGAAAGAAAGTGAAGGGATTAGCTAAGGAACACCTACACATAACTCAGAGACACACACGACAGCCTGGTGATGGCCAGAGGGAAGGGAGGTAAGGTCTGGGTAGACGTGGACATAGGGAGGGAAATGGGGACCTTTGTAATAGTGTCAACAATAAAAATAAAGTAAAAAAATAGAACTTTTTTATGTTTTTAAGCTTAGAGCACCTGGTATTCCCAGGAGGTCTCCCACCTAAGAACTAACCAAGCCCTACCCTGCCTAGCTTCCGAGGTCAGGGGAAATCTGGCAGGTTGAGGAAGGTACTGCTGTAGTTGAACGTTTTGATTTTCAATGCATTTTTTTACTAGGCTAATTTTATCAGTACATGTGTCTCTTCATGAAAGCATTCATTGAAAAATCAAAATATTCCTTCTTAGTGTCATTTGTAGTCATTTAGTAACCAAATGATAATCAGAATGGTTATTAAGAAACATTTAATAACATCTAACATTCAGAGTAGTGCTTCAAGGTGGAAAAGCACTGCACTTATAACATTGACGAGAAGAGAGAGAAGAGAGGGAGAGAGAGGAAGGGAGAGGGACAGAGACTGAAATAAAAGAAGCAAGAGGAGAAGGAAGGGGAGACAGTTTCAAGCACTTATTTTACATCACTGACCCACAATACCAAATAGGATTCTTTGCACATTACAATAAAAAAGAAAAAATAAGAAAACCCTACTAGTGTCAGAATCATAGTGGGCTAAATAACAACATCTTAGCACAATGGTGCCCTCATTCAAAAAAAAGTAAAATCAAATGTGTTTATCCTTATTTGGTCATTTAAATATTTGAAATATATTTTGTTGTTTTTATTTTAAAGATCCTAACCGATTTTTCTTTAACTATTTTTTTTAACTGTTCCTGGGCTTCCTCCTACAACAATTCTATATTTACCGGTACTCCTACTTGATAAACTGTGCTAGCTTCTCAAGTGTTTCTTTCCCATTTGTATTTCAGCTCCTCATGCTGTTCATTAGTCATTAAAATTTGTTTTTTCCTTTACAGATATAAAAATCACTTAGGGACTGTGGATTAACATGCTCTCTAAAATAATTTTGGCTGGGAAAATAGCTAATTATATATCTTAAAAGCAGTTTTTAAATAGTGTTTTTTCTTAAGTAAACCAATACATTCCAGGTTCGGACATGAAATGTTTTGATTAAATTAAAGAGGTTTTGTTTTATTTTGTATTGATTTTAATTGGCCAGTGAATTATATACGTATCCCTCATATTTTCCTTAGCAGTTATAGTGTTGCCCTTGACTCTAAGAGAGTGACGATAAGCATCATTTATTCGCACTTAGCATTTAGCTTGGCAATGATATTTTTATCACTATAAATGCATGAGAGAAATATTTTGAGAGTATACCAGGAATGTCATCATGGTAAATAAGAATTATTTTCATGATGTTCAGAATTGTGCCAAAAATTACAAAAGGTACTCCTTGGTCATCCTCAGTTAAAACCTGGTGCATCCACTCTACTGCCATGCTTTCGTTCTCTCTGGAGTGAGTCATCAGCCGTCAGCCTGCGGTTGAGCCAATAGCTATGATCAGTTCATCTATAAGTGGGATGACTGGAAATAGACATAATGAGTTAAAATCATGTCACCTAAACAACATCAAAAACAAGTCACTAAATAAAGAATGTGCATAAAGACCTATTTACCAAAATCACATTCACAAATAGGATTCTTAAAAGCTTGATCTTTTTAAAGTATCTTTGCATTGCATTATGTATTGTAATATGCAAAACTTTGCTTAAATCTCTAAAACAACAAATAAAAATAAAAATGCTCATTATGCTTAGCAAAATTAATTTAGAAGTATAATAATATAGGTAAGATAAGAGTTTATACTTTTTTATATCCTAAAAGATCACCTCCCTGAACTCACCGTTCTTGGCTTATAGAATATTGACTTCACTATTTTGAACAGTTTTGCCTCCTTTGACAATTTCCTTGGTAGTCTGGCTGGTCGTTTAATATAATTAATCTCTCTGTTAAATAAAACTTTCTTCACAGCAAATGGAAACTTTTGTCTATATTTAATAGTTTCACTGTGTGTATATGTGTGTATTTTTAAAGAGACTTTATCTTCCCTTTTGAGTGCTTTGATGGTTTTTCTAATCCAATTTCTTTTCTCTACCTGCAATTCCTATTAGATGATGGATAACAAATTCCCCTTTTGGATTATTTCCCTTTCCATCACATGTGTTTTTGTTTGCCTCTTTCTTTTTGTGGGGAGTCATCTCCATTTATAAAATAACATCAATGGTATTTTCTTAAAATTGCACATATTTTTTGAAATTATGTTTTAAATCTTATATTGTGTAGTATTTGTTTACTTTCTATTCGCTCACTTTTCTTTTCTATGGATTTATATTATTACACCACCTTACTAAAGACACAAATTAGAGTTTTTTACAAATATTTAGTTATTCATTTTAAAGACAGAAATATAGTTTAAATGCCCTCAATATATTTTCTTATTTGTTATTTCAGTTTTACATTTTCTTCAAACTTCTCTTTAATTTTTGATGATTAATTCGTATTTATGAAATCATTAATAGAAAGGCTATCTGATAATTATATGAACAGAATATGCCAAATGCGTTACAGGATGAAAGCAAAGGTAATTAATATTTATTTGGTAAGGAAAGAGAGAGATAAATTCTAGTTTATGCTTTTAGGCATGGGCTCTTCTGAGAGCGCGGGCATTCAGCAGTGGCAATATTTAGAGTAGCCTCAGGGAATTAGAGCCTTCGATGTTTAGCTCACACATAGCGCTGCCTCTGCCACCGTGACTATTTGATTCATGGATATGTTCCACAAACTCGTCAGTGTCAAGGACAGTTTCTGGAAGAATTATTTTTGCAGCCACATAATTCACTGGTGTCCTGCTGTAAGTGCCTTGCTGGGGCATTGATACGTCACACAAAAGATACTGCAGGTCCACACATTTACAATACCTCTTTCCCAGATCTCCGAGTGGCATTTATCTCCCGGCTCCCCTCATTCCTGATTACTGGCCCATAAACCAGACCATTTATATGTACCCATGATTACATGTATATCTTTACTTTGAAAACTCTTTAAGCAAAATGGATGGCCATGTATAGTGCTCAAAGCAAAGCGAAATATTTTTGGGCCATTGATGAGTAGGACCATAGATGTTCTCCTGTCCAGGATAATAAAGATAATGTCTTCCTTCTAAACAAAGTTTAGGTTTCATAGCAACTCCTTGTAAGATGGGTGTTTCCAGTTCTTAGGCTCTCTTATTTTGACAAAAAAAAATCATCATATGCATAATGTCCACCTGGTCCTCCTCCATATTTCTACCAAGGGATTTGGGGGGCACAGGGGTAAATGTCATACACATTCAGCTAAGGTTTCTTTTTCTTTCTGTACTGTGAGTGATAAAATCCTTCATCTGTGAGCCAGGAGTCTTAGGCACTCTGTCGGAATCTATGAAATTGTCACACTGTAACTTTAAAATGGTAAAATTCCATGTAGCTTAGTATCCAAAGTATTTCTGATTTGTATCCATGTCTTTGGCCTGGAAACAAACCTGATTATGCCATTACAATAGAGAAAGTGATTATTTAGTTTGAAGGTATTATAAGCCAAGGAAAGCTTTAACAATGCTTTGTTAAAGTAAATCAGCTAAGGTAATCAAAAAGGTCAACTAAAAATGCTTCTTTTCAGGTTTTATTCAAAACATCTTTTAGTGTTATTTATGAGGATATTTATGAGGACTTAATTTACCAATTTATACCTGGCCGTGTAAAAACATATATAACAGTGTTGGGAGGGGGTGATAAAGAAGATGAAAAGTGTTTGGACTGTGGAACATTATGGAAACTCTTGGAACTAGGTTAGGAACAAACTATATTAGGTAAAATACCTGGAACTGCCGAATGACAATGAAACCCATATGAGAGTCTCTTCAGTCCACAGATTGTGGCAGTTCGAGTTTTTACCCTGCACTGACCACACCGGTAGTATCAGGGGTACGAAGGAGCTCCCAAGTGCTTGGCCTTGACAGAATTGCTAAAATAATATTCTTCACTAATTGATAAATATAATGCTTTTTAATTAACCACTATTAAGAAATAGTAAATGATAGCTTATTGTTGTTTAACACCATTGAGTTTAACAACTCAAAGAAAAATATGCTGATGACTAAAAAATTAAATCAAGTGTCTAGTATGGAGATGTTTAAAAACACTGTTAACCGGTTCCTTAGTTCTAAAGTGGTTATGAATATCAAATGTGCAGTTTCAGTTCCTAGCTCTATGTGAAGTGAGTAATCCACATGGCTAGGTGAGCATCCTGAGAGAAATAATTGTCACAACCTAAGTAAGACTCTGTGTGAGGTGACCGCTGAACATAGGAGAGGGCCCAGGGATTTTCAACAAGCATCATGGTTTGAGTAACAGCTACACATTTCATTAGAGGTATAACCTTGGGCAATTCTGAGAATTGGTATCTAACACATACATTTGAAATGATGAAATATTTGCCCTATATTTTCTACCATGGATCACTTACGGTGATGGATACACTCTTCCATATACTTCGTTTATGTCAGCTTCATAATATCTTCTAGTACTATAATTACCTCATACACTTCCACTTACTTTACCAGCTCACAAACTGCCTAAACATTATGTAACCTTCAAATACTTAACATCTTATTTGTCTATAACTGACATTTTCATTGTTCTTATGTTTTCAAACCATGCAGAGAATGACCTCACTGAACTTTTATGGACATGTTTAAACAGTCAGTATAGAATTACTAACCTATTCATTAAATTAGGATGAAAAAATTACCAGAAAAGTTTTTAATAAGTACTATGAATTGCTATGAATAACATAACCAACATTGGTTTCCAAAAGAACTAAGCTTAAATTTTACCTCTGTCTTTAATTTTATACTTTAATTGGCTTTTAGAAATTCTTATCTGAAAAAATGAGGATGTAATTACCATATTGCTGTGCTCTGGATAGGAGTAATTTAAAGGGACAAAATATATCAGCATTTAATATGAAGAAGAGCATGCATAGATTCTAAATGTCTGTTAGTGGTATCATAAATGTTCTGATAACAAATGACAAATTTCAAGGAATTGTAGTTAACCATAGAATCCTGAGAAGTAATATGCTAAACTTTTTAAACAAATCAGGTTTTTTAGCCTTATTTGGCTGATGTGGTTCAGTGGATTGAGTGCCGGCCTGTGAACCAAAGTGTCACTGGTTCGATTCCCAGTCAGGCACATGCCTGGGTTGTGGGCCAGGTCCCCAGTTGGGGGTGCACAAGAGGCAACCACACATTGATGTTTCTCTCCCTTTCTTTCTCCCTCCCTACCCCACTCTCTGAAAATAAATAAATAAAGTCTTAAAAAAAGGTTTTTTTTATATCTATGAAGAAAGTAGAATATTTTAATTAAGTAGATTGATAACTTTTGAAGATAGTTCAAACATAGTAACTACATTCTTACTTTTCAAAACATTCTCAATTCTTTTGTTATTTGATGTGGATGGAATGTTAAATATTTTGGGAGTCTGGGGAGTATTTACTGATTAAATTTACATTAATTAACAAACAGAAATAAATTTTACACAAAACTAAAACTGCAATAGGATGGCTCATCTGAAAATAAAAAAAATATATAATTACAGTGACCTGAATTGTAGCTAAAATGTCAAATAAGAAATAAGCAGTTTCTTAAAAAAATAGTTCATTGTTCTACATATAGTTTGGTGTTCTACATAAACCAGTAGTCTACAAATGTAAAGTACCTGTTGATGTAGGTATAGATCAATTATCTAGACTTAGATATCAAATTCTGAAAATTATATGATCTTTTGTATTATGACTCATATATATTTTGGAAGGCTTGGACCTCAACATTGATTTTCACATGAGATTCCAGTGATTAAAAGGTATTTTTTATTTGTACAGAAAATGCTGAACTTTACCTGAGCTGCCCTAAGATTGTGGAAAAGGGTGTAGGTTAAAAAATCTCCCCACTATTTGTGGTTCAGAAAATGGCTTGCTGCCAAGAACCACCGTTCCTGTGTGGCTTATGTAAGACACTTGGATGACCCCTTGTTTTCCCATGACAAGGCCAAGCACAGAGCCTCCAGATTCCTGTTCATGCTGCAAAAATGACTGGCTGAACTTCCTGTCCCCACTGATCATTTGGAACAAATGCTTAGTAACCATACTTTGATTTGGATTCTGCCCTGCTCCCCAAACCTCATCTTTGGCCCATCCTTAGCCTAAGCGAACACACTATGGATTTATAATATTTTTAACTAAGGGCCTCTGCTGAAAAATGGGCTTGCCGCAGGGTAAAAATTCTCAGATCTACTATCAATCCTCACACAACTTTCTTCCCACTTCCTCACACTTGGTTCTTTCTAACTTTGCATTCTTCTCTCTGTAACAGATAAACAGGACTTCAGCAAAATGGCCAAATAAAACATCTCTCACATCCATCCCACTCTCAACAATGATCATTTAGCCCTGGCTGTATGGCTCAGTGGATTGGGCGTTGGCCTGCGAACCAAAGTGTCATGGGTTCAATTTTCGGTTATGGCACATGTCTGCGTCATGTACCAGGTCCCCAGTGTGGGGATGCATAAGAGGCAACCACACATTGATGTTTCTCTTTCTCCCTCCCTTCCTCTCTATCTAAAATAAATAGATAAAAATATAAAAAAACAACAATGATCATTTGTCATCCATTTGTGGACAGAAGTGGTTTTGTAGGAGCTCTAGAACCCAGATATGTACATTTATAATATGGACAAATTTCAGATTGTTTTTTAGTTTTTAAATGCCTGAGGTCTGAAAAATAAAACATTAGCAATAGTAGCAGAAAATGGACATTTAAAGTCAAGTTAATACAAACACGAGGGCAGTGCATATAGAAAGTTTTATGAACGCATATGTGTCCTGCACAGGGATAGGCGTGTTGTAGCCCATGGACCACACACAGCTTGCTGCACGGCTTTGCTGATTAAGTTACGTTGGAACAGCCACGATCATCTACCCATGGCTACATTTGTGCTACAGGAGCAGAGTCGAGTAGCTATCCTGAAATATTTTACTCTCTGGGCCTTTACAGAAAATGATTGCCAACCTCTGGTCTAGTAGAAATAATAGATATTAGCAAATGTTCCTCATAGATTTGAGAAAATGAATCAAACATGATTGAGAGAAAAATTATAGAAACTGGAAAAAATTCTATACCAAAGCTATAATTGGGTTACAAGTTTCTATGAATGAAATCTAATGAGTCAACAAGCAACATCCAATTAAGTATATTACATGAAATATAGTATTTCAAAAAATGCAATGTGAAGTTTTATAACATTCTCCAGTGTCAGTGTAACCTAAAACTCCATTTGGCCATGAATTTCAAAGAAGGGAAAAATTTCTCTTTAGAAAACATCTTAAAATTTTAAATCAAATATTATAATATGAAATCCAGCAGGATATTAAGATAATCATCTTTAATTGCAATGTTGGTTAATTCTTGGCAAACAAAATCAGTAATTAAAAAAGATATTTCTAGAAGTCTTTATCAGTGATATTTTCATACCTAATTTATATTTGGGTATTGTAGGAAGAAGCTTAGCTTGATTCAATCTGACTAAATTGCCTTGCCAGATTGTCTAAGTCCAATGCTATTTGCATAATGAAATTAAAGTGGGAGACACAGGGGCAGACACACCTTTGTCACCACGGTCGGAGAACTCAGTTAAGGAAACAAGCAGCGACTGCAGTCTTTCAGAGGGTGCGCAGTCCTGGTCAGTAATTTAAAAATTCTATTTGGTAGAGAAATTATGTCTATTCAGTTTGAAAAAGGAATAGCATGTTCATTGGAATGTAGATATCAACATTATATAGTTACATATTATAAATATATTGATATATCAGAGAGCATAGGAGGGACCCATAGAGAAAAGAAAAAAAAAATGAGGCATTATCCAATTGAAATTTCCTAAAGCACGTCAACCAACACACATGCAGAAGCACATTTCTCAGTAAAATTCCTTCATTACTAAATATTCTGAATGGTGATCTTTCCATACCTTACCCCTGATTTTTGTTTCCTATTCTCATAATACACTATAATTTTCTAACTAAAATCTGCTACATTGTGACTCCAGTTTTCTTGCTCCTACAACCTGTCCCTTAATTGATGCAAAGTACGTCATCCCCTTACATTCTGAGCAGTGAAGGATTCTCACAACAAAACTGAAATTAAATATCATGCCACATGTGTGTGTCTGTATGCATGTGTATGGTCATATGCATATTCTTTTGCATTTTTGTTAGAATTGAGGTTTTTGAACATGTGCTATATATGATCTTTGGATTTGATTTATATTTTTAGGAGTGATTATTATTGCATAATGGTTAAGTAATCCACACTTATTACTCTACTGGTATATAAAGCTTGATTTATATTGCTGTAATATACTATACTGAGGTACACAAAGGAGTGTGAATTAGAAATCCTTGGTTCTAAGTATTATGATGTTGATTCCTTATCATTTTAAATGATAATAAAATGAAAGTGGATACAAAATTATTTTATAGAAAATATAAGTTCCATGTGATCATATGCTGCTATTATTACTGCTTGCTGTAGACACTAACCTCAAAATGTAGTTACAAGAGCAGAGCTGCGTGGTTTTATAGTAGCAGCAACCAGATCATTCATTTTTGCTTATTTTTAAAAATGCCCTAAACTTTAAAATAAGTATTTTTGTTTATAGTTTTACTTGGTAAATGCACAACAGGTAAAGAGTTTGTCATATTCTTAGAATAAAAATGGCCACATAATTGATATGTGTATTTAAAATCTCTGTAGCACACCTCCTTCATCTGCTCATCTATTGATGGACATTTGGGTTGCCCTTATATCTCGACTATTATAAATAATGCAGCAGTGAGCACAACAGTGCATGCATCTTTTACAATTACTGTTCTTGCTTTCTTTGGATATTTACCCAGAAGTGAAATTGCTGGGTGTTATAATAGATCTATTTTTAATGCTTTGAGGAATCTCCACACTGTTTTTCATAGGGGCTGTGCTAGTTTGCCGTCCCACCAATAGTCTACAAGGTTTCCCTTTTTTCTACATCTTTATCAATACATGCTATTTGCTGACTTTATGAAAATTGACATTCTGACTCATGTGAGGTGTAATCTCCTTGCAGTTTTGATTTCCATTCCCCTGATGTTAGTGATGTTGAACATCTTTTCACATATCTGTTGCCATCTCTATGTCTTCTTTGGGAAATGTCTTTCCATTGCCCCTTTTTTGGGGGGGATTAATCTTTTTTTTTTTTTTTGCTATTTAGTTGTGTGAGTTTCTCATATATTTTGGATATCAAGTCCTTATTGGTTTTACTATTTTAGAATATATTCACCTGATCAGTAGAGTTTTTTTTTTTTTTTTTTTAAGGTTTCTTTTGCTGTACAGGAACTTTTCAGTTTGACATTGTCCAAATTGTTGATTCAATCTTTTTTTCACTTGCTTGAGGGTATTACTCAGACTGATAGCAAATAATTTACTTTCTATATTTCTTTTCCTAGGATTTTATGGTTTCAGTGCTTACATTTAAGTCTTAACCAATTTTGATTTTATTTTTGTATGTGATGTAGAGAATGGTCCAGTTTCTTTCTTTGCATTTATCTATTCAGTTCTTCCAACACCACTGTTGAAGACTGTTGTTACTCTACTGTATATATTTACCTCCTTAGTTCTGTATTAGTTGCCTATATAAACAAGGACTTATTTCTGGGCTTTCTATTCTGTTTCAATGGTCTATGTGTCTATTGTGACATTACAATATAGTTTTCATTATTGTAGTTTTGTAGTGTAGTTTGCCATCAGAGAGTGTGATACCTCCAACTTTGTTCTTTCTCAAGATCGCTTTAGCTGTCCAGAGTATTTTGTGTTTCCATATAAATTTTAGGGTTATTTGTTCTAGTTCTGAGAAGAATAACATTGCTATTTTTTAAGGAATGACATTAAATCTGTAAATTGATTTGGGTGGTATGGTCATTTTAACAACATCGATCCTTCTGATCTATGACTAGAGTATAGTCTTCCACTTATCTGTGTCCTCTTCCATTTCTTTCATTAGCATCTTATAGTTTTCAGAGCTGAGGTCTTTCACCTCCTTGGTTAAGTTCTATATGTGACAATCGTTATATCTTTGCTTAGTCATTGCTTTAAGATCAACTCTAATGAACACACAACTCTTACCTATATTCATTTTTTTCCCTAAAAATACCCACACTAAAAAGATAGCTTATTGTGAATAACATTGTCATCATGTAAAACCAGAAAAGTGGAAGGACAAAATAATGCGGTGGTTAGGGCCAGCTACAATTATATTTCAAATGCAGTGAACAAATGATAGGCATTGATTTAACTGTAGGTGACAAAAGCACAAGATGATACACTGCAACAATTTTCAGCACTGTTGCTTTATAACACTTTCCTGCATCCATCACAGCAAATGAGAGTTTTCTAATGTGTAATTGTTAAGCAACAGCTTAGGCACTTCGTTCAGGAAGGGAGTTGAGCAGATTGTAATGAGTTGTAAAACAGAATCCCTGCTGTAACTAATTTGTACTTAAGACTCCTTTCAGAAAAGAAAAAAAAAGTTTTTTCTTTATTTATAATATAATTACATCTAAAATTCAGGGATAATTGAATTTCATAAAATTGTCAACATTAATAAGTTACCAGGATTTTTTTTGTAACACCATGTTCAACCTGATTCATTTTTAGCAAATCACCGAAAAAGTCAAATTTTGTCCAGCCAGTTTCTTATAGGCACACGGTCATCTATCTGAACATTTGTTCCTCCATATTTCATTGTAAGGAATGCAATCACAAAAGCTATTGGAATTGGCCCATTAATTTCTTGGCATATACCAACATTATGAACCAATTAAAAAGTACGCCCAATCTGAAAACAACACTGATACCGCTGTACTTCCAGAAATGAATAGCAGGGACCCCAAAAGGGCATGGAGTGACCTAAAATTACTTTTTGATTTAATGACCTTGTTTGAATGTTCCTATGACAACAGTCTTGGCTTTGTGAAGCAAAATCTCTGCTCTCTTTCATGTCCTGATAAATTTTGTGTGGCTGTGGTGGTGGTGGTGGCAATTTCCCCCTTCAGTGTGTGTGGTAGTTTGCTGGCAAATGCACCAGCGCCTGGAGTCCCTCTGTGGAAACAGCTTCTATAAAAGTTCTAATTTATTTACTATATGAGATTGCATCTGTGTACTATGTTTATCAGTGTTTTTAGTGACTTTCTCATTTCATCTAAAATTTTAAATTTATTACCACAATGCTGTTCATAACATGTTGTTATGGGAGCCCATGTCCATAAAATTCTTCATTAAATTTTCATGTGGGAATTTAAATAGGCATATTAATTGTCTGTTTACTCTTTACTTCTCAGTTCCAGTCTAGTGAGGGAATATATTTTTATTATTTCAGATTCTCTTCTGCTGTTTGTTAGAGTTATTTTATGGGCCAGAGAATAATCATTTTGTGGATTCCATATGAACTTCAGTGCCTATGTATCTTGCTCTTTTGAAAGGTGAATGTACATCTTTTATAGTAATTGTGTTAATCAGGTTTTTCAAATCTATATGCTTTTTAGTTATTATCTTTTTAAACATAGTATACTTAGTGAGGGAGATGTATTCTAATGTCTCAGTGGTTTGTCTGAATTTCTTTACCTTTTATTTCATTCTTTATATAATTGAAGTATGTTATTGGTGCATACATTTTAAAAATTATATTATTTTGTTGGATATTCTTTTATTTTTTCACCTTTAAAAAAATTTTAGAGTGTTGTTCACTTACAGTTGTCCTGCCATTTATTTTAAATTATTATAAATTATGTATGTTGGTTCTTACAGAATTTGCTCTAAGGTATTTTTTTTCAGACAGTACTATGGTTAGTCCAGCTTAGGTTTGGTTAGTTTTATTCCATGCATTTTTTTCTCATCCTTTTACTTTTAATATTTCTCTATCCTTATATTAATGCTTTGGAATGATATTGCCAATATATTGTCATCTCTTTGACCCTCATCTCTGTTTACTAATTTTAAAAAAAAACATTTTGTTTTTAGGGTTGATTTACATTTTATCTATTATTTTCACAGTTTTCAATCCACTTTAACTGGAAGCTGGAACTATCTTCCTTTCTTTCTTCAGTCCAATCCAATCTGCATCTGTGATCTACTGTTCCAATAAAATATTTCCACTGCTTTTCCACCGGGGACTTTCAGTTTTTGACTCCAAAGGGCCCTTCTTAATCTTCATAAAGTTTGACAATTCACCACTATTTGAAACAATTAGTATCTTTCTTTTATAAAAATCTTACTTCTTTAGACTTTTATGGCATCTTAATCTCAGTTTCATATATATATATTTGGACCACTAGTAATTAACTTTTTATTCTTTTCACTTTATTTTTTTATATTCTTCTACAAGTCCCCTTCAAAACAAAATTTGTAATGATCATGTTTACTAAGGATTATTTACATTTATGCTCAATATAATATTAGACTACAATCATATGAATGATAAGAGCTTTGACTGTTTATACAGCACTCTTTCTGAATGCCAGTTGAGTAATAAATATAGTATTACATTTCATGTTGACAATGTTCAAATTAAGGCATTTGACCTCAGATTAGCTAACTAACATGATTAAGTCATCTGATTATTAAATGTCAAGTCAGATTCTAAACTGTGTTCTAAATTAAATTCAGGACAAACTTCCTCTCAGAATTCTCTCCACAAAATCTGGATGTATCTCTAATAGCACAGCCCTGTGGCTGAGAACAGAGGGAAAGGCAGGTGAAGAAATAAAGTGTGAAAAACCAGTTAGCCTGAATTGAAAATATAAATGTTTGCATAAAATATAGAAGGAAGAGAAATTTGGAGCACATGCACAGTTTTAATTTATTTATATTTTGCCCCCAAATTATGTATTTATCATAGTTAAAAATAAATGATTGAGCCCTGGCTGGTGTAGCTCACTGGATTGAGCACAGGCCTGTGAACCAAAAGATCGCAGTTCAATTCTCAGTCAGGGCACACGCCTGGGTTGCAGGCCAGTGCTAGGCAAGGGATGCATGAGAGGCAACCATACATTGATATTTCTCTCCCTCTCTCCTCCCTTCCCCTCTAAAGATAAATAAAAAACAAGTTTAAAAAGTGAAAAAATAAATGATTGAGGTAACATTTTAAAAGGAACAAGAAGGTTGATGGTTATAATTGAGATGGCTCATACATAGATTATATTGCATTGGGTGATGGAATCACTGACTTTTACAGTTATTTCCTTTTAAGGGATTGCTTTGTGATGTGAAATGTAAATACCTAGAGCCAGAATGTTAATCCAAACCAACAACACTATTGTATTAATTTTAGGTCCTATTGGCATATTGCGAGGAAAACGCAATCTATTGCTATCCTCTTTCTCTTCAACATCCCTCCTAGCATATGTTTTAGAAAAATTCAAAATTAAAGCAAGTAACATTGTTTGGAAATAATTAGAAGTCATTGAAATTCATATACAAGAAGTTTTATGTGAATCTTAAATGTAAAAATGAAAATGCTTCAGAGTTAACTATTAAAAATGAAATATCTTGGAGTTACAGGAGTCATAAACAGTAAAAAGTAGATAGAGTCTCTTTTTCATTTATTTTTACAATATTTTCAACTAAAAGTTCCTCTTTATTTCTGTCTCACTCCCTTCTCTCATTTTCCACATCATGCACTCACACTTACAAACACATGCCTCATACATTCACTGTAAATATTTAAAGATATTAAGTCTAGCCAGTTTGCCTTTGTTTATCCCTAAAATTATAATGTTGTTGCTTATTTCCAGATCATTTACATTTATGATTGTTTATAAAATACTTAAGAATTCTCAACTATACTGAGTCATGAGAATGAGCCAATGAAGAGGTTTGTGTTACACATCTACGTTACCCTGGAAATGATATTATCCAAGTTGTTATGAGCATCCTTGCTTATGTCATAAATATTGAGACTAAGCCTTTTAGAAGTTAATAGTTATCTGAATATTCACACATACATATCTATGTGAATGCATTCTCTTTTCTTTCTTTCCCTCCCTTCATGTTTTTATATAACTTTTGATAATAATATCAACAGTTTCTGTAAAATAAAATAAACTTAGTTGACCAAATATAAGCCTACAAAATTACTGTTATATTTTGTAAGCTTAATAAAAATATTGTTATGATAAAAATTATATATGCAGCTGAGCACTTTCTCCTTTAGACCTCATATGGAAAAATGGTTTCACTGTTTCTTGTTTTCCTTTCTTTTTTTTATAAACACCTAATAAGTAAATCCATTGGCTAAATTGAGCAGTAGTTTGTTTTCCTAAATAAATAACTGACTGTCTACCTAATGCATAATTTAATTTAATGTTCTGCCAATTAATCCATTGATCTCGGTAATTTCCATAACTTTAATTAGCACATTTTTTCTACATTTGTAAAACATTTCATTTGGAATGTGATGTCAAATAGTTCTTTTCTCAAGGTAAAATTGTTCGATTCTGAATATAGATTTCATACTCTTATGTCAAAGATATTTTAAATCTTGCTTCCAAGGTTAATATAAAAGTAGAAAGGATTTTTGTTTCAAGATTTAAGAAAAAAATATGTAAGTGGTTAGTGTTTAAAGGCAAAAAGAACACTAAGAGACCTTAAAATAATTGTTACCCATATTTACCTATAAGAAGACTTCTGTTTATTACATAACATTAGAAAACATGTGGAAGATAATCAGTTTTTAAACCTTAGACCATTTTTCAACATATTTTCTAAAAATCTCCAGAGGACCTACCTTATGTATATTTATTATTACTAGTAAAACTTAGTTTTTTGCTTTAAAACATAAATATAGCCTAAAGAGTAATATCTTTTTCATTAGGCCTTACCAATTGTAAAATCAGGAAACTCATGGTAACATAAGAAAAGTGAAAACACAGTTTTAGAAAGGATGAAATAAGAAATAAAAAATAAGAAAAAAACTAATTAATTGAGGATCAGTAGTACAGTTAAAATAGGATAAATTTTATATATATATATCTCTCTCAAAACATTTACTAAGACAATTTTATCTCAAAAATCTTTTTCTAAAGATTTTACTTATTTATTTTTAGAGAGAGGGGAAGAGAGGAAGAAAGACAGGGAGTGAAACATCAATGTGCAGTTGCCTCTAGTACACCCCTTACTGGGGACCTGGCTTGCAACCCAGGCATGCGCCCTGACTGGGAATCAAAGTAGCCATGCTTTGGTTCATAAGTCCGAGCTCACTCAACTTAGCCACACCAGACAGGGTTATCTCAAAGAATCTTGAAGAAATATGAGTCTCACAAGATATGAAAGAAAAAACGTTTTTAAAAATTTTTGACTAGCCCTGGCTGGTGTGGTTCAATGAATTGAGTGCTGGACTATGAACAAAGAGTTTTCTGTTTGGTTCCCAGTCAGGGCACATGCCTGGGTTGCAGGCCTGGTCCCCAGTAGGAGGCATGCGAAGGGCAATCACACATTGATGTTTCTCTCCCTCTCTTTCTCTCTCCCGTCCCCTCTCTCTAAAAAATAAAAATAAATAAAATATTAAAAACATAAAAATAAAGAACTTTCAACCAAAAACAAAAGAAAGAAAGTATTTATTGAACCCACAACCTTAGTATATGTGCATACTGGGATGATGCTCTAACCAAGTAAACAACCTGGCAAGAGTGAAGAGAGAGTTGTTTTAAGATGAGAGACAGGAAGAGAGACGGAGAGAGGTATCAGATAATTGAGGGAGGAGATAATTGAAACATAGTTGTTATCATATAGAATGTTAGATTCTAATAGAAGAAACTTAAGTGTAAAAATGATCAATGTAGGGATGTTAGGAAATTTATTTCTTTTCTATCTGTCTCCCTTTCTCCCCTTTTGCTCCTTACCTTACCTCTTTCTTGCCTTCTGCATGTCTCTTCCCCCATCCCTCTCTCCCCTGCTGGCTATTTTCTATCCGATCTAGCAAACTTAATCCAGCAACAAGAAAAATAGGAAGGAAATCATGCTTGAGAGCAAAGAGCTGAAAATTGCTACAGTCAAATCAGCAATGTATACAGGATAATGAGATGCTCAGGAAAAAAATTAAAAATATGATTGAATCCCTGGTGTGATAGTTCAGTTGGTTAGAGTTGTTCGGATATGCTAAAGTTCTGGGTTCAATCCCTGGTCAGGGCACATGCAAGAACTAACCAATGAATGCATAAATAAGTAGAACAACAAATCAGTGCCTCTCCTCTCCTCCCCTCTCCCCTCAACGCCCCACCCCTCGCCTCTCTGAAATCAATAAATAAAATAATTATAAATTAAATAGGGTAAAGTCTTTCACAGTTCAAACATAAGAGCCCAGGTATTCATTACATTTTGCTGTGACAATTAAAATTGTTACATTTCCCCCTTTTACTGCTGTCTTCTTGAGTCTGATATTTGGAAAAAAAAATACCAAAATGGATATCTTGGTATTGGTTGAGAACTGAATAAAGCATGAACTGATTCTGCTAGTAACACTGCAATGATTTTCTTGCTGTAAAGCACCTTTACTTTGGTCTTTTTTCTTAGGTAGCAGAGGACTACTCAAAGTTATATGGCTGATTTTCTATATGTACTCTTTATTTGCATAAATATACTCTGGAGAGCATACTGAGTTTCTCATATCAGTTTTGTATTCATATTCATGTTTCTAGAGGTAAAAATAAAACAAAAACATTTGTGAGAAAAGTAGGATCCCAGATATCCTTATCTCTTATCAAAATGTGTTAAATTTGCAACATGTTCAATTCAAGACATTTTTGAGAATGAAAGAATAAAAGTATTGATCATACCAGAAAATTGGCATTACTCAATGAACATTTAATCCTTCTGTAAGTACTTCACTTGTTTTGTCATTTATTCCTTTTATACTGCATTTTCATTCACTCAAACCATAAGTTAGGCTTTAATTATTACTTCAAACTGGGTAAGGTTAGTATAAGTATTTACAAACCTTATACTTACGTTGATAGTCTGAATAACTACTTCCAGAGAGATGTGTCTAAATTTCCTAGGCTCTGGTATCTTTTTTATTAGTTGAATCATTGTGTGCCTTACTTATACAGGATAAGTCAGACAGAGTAAAAATATTAGTGACTGATTGATCCTAATGCTGTAGAATGTATCAGACCCGAGCAATTTTGTTATGGTCCTATGCTGGTCAAAGTACTGCAGGTTCTGTATCATCTACACAGAGTGTAAGAATCACTTTTAAAAATCTGAAGAACATTGGTATCAGAAGGTTAAAAAAGAAACAAAACCTTAGGATTTTTGAAGTGATATAGTTCATCCTGTGTCCCAAACCTCCTCCTATTTGAAAAATGATGTGCGTTCACCAATTTGAAAGACTTTTCTGTGCTGGCAGCAGACCACATGCATAAATCCAGGTGATTTAACTGTTTTAAGGGGAACCGGTGTCTCAGCAGTTCCCTGACCCCGCTTTCTCATAATGTGTAACTCCAAATTGTTCAAACTGCTAAAATGAGGTTGGAAAGAACTCAGTCCCAACAAATGTGCTTCATTTTATTGCAAGAGAAAATCTTTGGCTCACAGAGCAAGAAACTCCCGTAAGTCTTTCAGGATTATATAGAGTTCATGGACAAGTGTAATTACAACAAGAGAAGGCACAGCATTTAATTATTCCCTTACTATTTGTTAGAGAGTATCAAACAACTACCTTGAACTTTGTGTGAAATGTGTTAATCTTACATTTTTCATATTTTAATCATGCAAACACCAATGTGTTTGAATTTAGTAAGCTTAGACAGACATTCATTTCACTAAAAATAATCTTTTTAATAATGTACTTAATTATTTGTGTGAGTATATGTGCCTAATTATTGTGGAGCACCTACAAAGCACAGATAAGAAGAAAATAATTCTGACTCTTTAGTGTTCTTTTTTTAATTTTAGTTGAGAGCAATTTAAATTAAATCATGAAAGAGCTCTTATATGAATACACATCTTCAGAAGATTCATTTAATCATGATTATCAAACCAAAGTACAGTTATTTTACAAGAAATTTGTTTCTATCTTCTCTTTCTTACAAATGACTAGGTAAAAATCTTTACCCAAGAGAAAAATTATATGGCATTATTTATTTAACTAAACCAAGCTATATTTATTTATGGTGTTTATTAAAATATATGGTCTCACGAAACATAATACTTTGTACATGAAAAAGGTGAATGAAATGTTTCACCTGACAAAGATTTTGTGTAACTCATATAAAAGTGCTCCAATAACAAAATATAGTTTGAATAGTAAATAAAACCACCAGTTTGAAAAATGGAAAGTGTGAAACATATATGGCAAAGAGTATTGCCCCCAATGCTGTCTATTCATACCACCTTCTTTGGTAGTATGACAACATTTATGTTTTTTTGAAGTGTTTTATGCTAATATATGTGGAAACATTTCTCCTTTTATATACTAGATGCAAACATTTTATTGTGTATCTTAATTGTTTTTTACCTATATATCCTGGAAAGTTCAGGGGAAGGAGAAAAATTTGTTCTAAAATTATTTTGTGAAATTTAATTGCCTTGTGTCAGTTGATACTATGGTATCACTCACTTTTTCTCATCTCAGGGCTCTTGCGATATTCATTGATTGCAGAGCCATTTTTCCTATCTCTGCACATAAACAATGTTTGCTGCATCCTGTATGCAGTATGCTCATACCAATCTATATGTGTGTTTGCTATATGTGTAGTAATACAAAGAGCTTTTCAGCCTCCAATAAGTTCTACAAAATGATAACTACTCAATGTCATTCTTAAAGTACAAGTGTTCTTTACATTTCATTTAACCTTTGAACAGAATCAGTAGATTAACCATCTAAACTCTAACGCCTTTAAGAACAAAGTACTAAATGCTCATGGATCTGGGGATTATCACCTCTATTGATTACATTACTTTCTCTTGTGCTTGATTTAATCCTCTTTGTTCTTTTCTTTCTTTCCTTTTTTTTTTTTTTTTTTTTTTTTTTTTTTTTTTTTTTTTTTTTTTTTTTTTTTTTTTTTTTTTTTTTTGGCACAGTAACATGCTCTACAGGGTTGCATCAGGCTATGCCATATAACTTAGGTGTATTCTAAGTTATACTATCTAGATTTCAATAAGTACACCTGATCATGTTTGCATGCTGATGAGGTCACCTAACAAAGCATTTGTCAGGACATATCCTCACCCTTAAGTGGCACATGACTACATGTTTATTGACAACATATGGAAAATCTTATTGTTTGCCTACACAACAGCCACTTTTTCCTCATCCAATAAAAAGTGAATCCCAATTTTGTTTGGTTTGGGAAAGCAATATACCTAGCTACAATATATCTAGCTATAAATGTACTTCTAAACTTTCTTACAAATAAAGTTGTCCATCTTAGAAATAAGGTTATCCAATAGTTTCAACAAGAAAACAATGGCATCAATATCCATAAACACAAAAAGAATTCTCCTAGTGATTTATATGTATGTGTATTTGTCTGAAACAGATTTTGAGGCTTTCATCTGTGTGGTTTCCATCTAAGTCCTGCCTTTCTGGGACAGCACAACAATGGCTGGAGCAATTGCAATCATTGTATTTCAACAAAAGAAAGGATGGAAGAATTACAGAGTCTATTTTCTCGACAAGTATAGTGCTGAAATGATATCACAACTTCCTATGTTCATCTGTTTTGTTGTTGGAGTAAAAAGATATGCAAACACACAAAATTCATTGTGTGAATTCATTGGGAAAAAGAAAAGTTAATAGGTTAACACATATAATTAGTAGATATTTTAAAAAGAACCATGCAGAAAATGTACCTGCTTTATACTTTCATTTTTAAGTTTCATATAAGAAGAACTTATTCACAATCTCTCCGTATGAAATTAATATGCTTATTCACCAGGTTAAATGATATTGGCTATTAGAAATATACATATATGATTATATTTAATGTGCTTCATCACAACAGTGTATTTTTAAAATGTCAAGTTTAAAATTAGAAACACTTTTGTTGCCCGGACAAGACTGAACACAATGACTGGCATCATGTGTGATATTTATGATACATATCATAGTAAACAACTATTTACTATGATATGTATCATAGTAAATTAGCTTTAAAGAAGAACAATATTTAAATATTAGAAAATATGGAAAGGTAACAAAAAATGAAAAAAAAATTCCTTTGGTTATTTTTCAGAAAAAATAGATTAAGATACTCTGTTTCTTTATAGGCTGTATTTATTTATTAAATGCTTAATGTCTTTGCGATAAAACAGTTACCACACCCCCACAATGCCACATATACAAGTAGTCATAACAAGACACAAAATCTCCTGGACAAAAATATTCTGCTTTTCACCTTACTAAGGAGTTCCTTTAAATAATGATTTTAATTAATTAAATAAATTTGTTTTAAGCAACTACTCGTTTTTTACCATTTGGGTTTTTAAGATAGAAAAAAATGACTATGACAAATCCTGACATTATATAGAGTGTAATCTTCTGAGAAAATGTCTGCCTCTTAAATTATAAAGGATTTTTTTGCCAGAAAATGAATTATGTAGAGACTGAAGATTTGATAGATGCAAGACATATTTAATTGACTGTAGAAGATTTTTAGTTGACACAGTTATCTTTCTGTGTTGAATACCATTGTCAGAGACTGATTTGGTACTACTGACCTTCAGTTTGCAGATTGGAGAGCAGTTAGGAATTCAGTTATCAAAGCAAACATGAAGTGAAATTATAAAAATAGACTTTTGCAAAAATCAGTATATTAAGATTCTGAAGAAATGGAAAACAGATATGCTGATGTAGTCAAATCCATCTTTTTGGACTACTTGGGTTTTTCTTTTTATTCAGAATTGAACTAACATTAAATATAAAGTAGAAATAGAATATGAAAGCATGGATGAATAATCTAAAAAACATAATATCCATTAAAGTTGATTCATTGTGTAAAATATTACACTAAATTAGCAGCATACATTTTTAATAAATGCTTTTAACAAGGTACAAAACCTTTCATGTAAATAGACCTCTAAGTATAATAACTGTACTTAGTGACTAATTTAACTTCATTATAAATTTTCCAATTTTAAATATGTTAGCAGCAACCTATTACAAAAACTGCAGTTTCCCAAAGAAAATGAGATTCTAACTTAGAAGAAAGACTGCAGCATAGAAGCTCTGCCTGAGCTCAGCCTGCTGTCCTACGGAATTTTGACTCAAGGCTGCCACATGGACTCATACCTGAGTATGAGCCTGCCGGCCAGACCTTCAGAATTTGGACTATTGACTATTGGCTTGACTATTGTCGCTCCAGCCTAATCCTTACAGAAACAGATCAGTCTGGATAGATAGATGGATAGATAGATAATCAATGTCAATATCAACCAATAGACAACCTATTGGTTGTTTCTCTGGAGAACACTGACTAATGAAATTGCCCCCACTTATTCACAAGTATGACAACAGGGAGGATTTTCTTGTGATGACAGAATACAGAATCTTCTCTACCTAACATTATAAATAATAATTTCTGCCCTTGCTTTTTAAATTTTAAATTACATATATTGTCTATGAGATACCTAGCAATTGTCTACATTCCTGAGAAAATTCCATCTTTCAATTTCTTTATATAATTTTATTTGATTTTATTTCACCATTTTCTACTTTTGTATAGTTCATTTCCTTCTGAGTTTTTAAATATATGTTTGAGTATTTTTTTCATGATTGTAAATGCCTACTTAATGATGCTTAATTCAGTTTCTCTGTGGGTAAGCTGATATATTTTGATTTTGATTTTTTATTTTTCACATTTGGTTCGTGCCAAATTTGTCCCAAGTTGTGTGTGCATAATCAGTAAATTGAGGTCCCCTGTCTATGGCAACCACCATCAATTCTCTTCGGAGCCTCCAAATTGAGCTAAAACCATCAGGAACTCATCTATTTCATATTAAGTCATTGCAGTGAGGGAGGCTATATTAGGAGCACCATGGTGTTTCTCTCAAAGAAAGGAAACAGCAGAGATCTGAAAGGATTTGGAGAGAGAGGGCAGTTTAGCTGACATGGAAATGAAATAGTGTTTTGGGAGGTTCCAGCAAAGCAGGGCTGTGAATAAAGGGGTTAGCATCAGATCTGAGCTGTAGGTTGGTCCTGTGTCTTGCTACCTTGGAGACTTGAAAGTCAAGTTTGATGTGTGGTGCTGTGGCCAGAAAGCTGGGGTTACTTGGATTGTAAATCATGTATGCTTGACTGTGCCAAAGGACTGTAGATCCTTTAGGTACGAAAGTAGTTCATTCTTACTGATACATTTTCAAACAATGCAGCTTCTGACAGTCTAGGATTTTAGCGAACAGAGTCATCCTCAGACCAGAAAGCAGTAGACTTTCTCAGAGGAAAAGGCTGTTAGGACAGTTACAGTGTGCCCTTCAGGGAAGGAGTGTTCCCTGTCCACTTTGCAGCTGCTTTCCCTGTGTCTTTTTTCCCAACCTGATGAAAGGCAGTGTATAATGTTACCATCCAGGTAATTGTGCACTTTGTCAGGAAGCACCTTAATGTCCTCCCAGATGCACTTGTGGAATTACAGTGGAAAGGATTTCTAAATGAAGGAATAACAGCATCTTCTAATATATTTGGCATTTCTGGCTAAAGTCAGGAAAGCCTGAGAAATTCTGCCTGCACTGAAAACATAGGGCAATTTATTAAAGAAAATTTAAAGAACAGGTATGTATATATTTGTGAATATGTATACATATTCTGCCATATGTATGTTAGAAAGCTATGTATATGAGCAAGGAACTTAAAGCTATTATAAAGCAAAATACTTAAATTTAACATTAATATGTGGTGACATGACACAAGAAGGACAGGAATCAGGAATCATCAGAATGATACTAAACAAAACATGATTTTTGTATCTATTGAAAAAAGATTATTATAACTATTAAATTAATCATTATGATGTCTATTGCTTATAATTTATTGAATATATGTGTAAACACTATCATAAATTATGTTTAAGTTTAATATCTAATCAAGATGAGAAGGAAACCAATTTCCTCACATTTACAGCTCAACATTTAAAAATCTGACTATTTCAATTGCTGTAGCATATGTGGAGCTGTGTATTACATATATTGCTGGTTGAAGTATAAAATGATAGGAAACACTTTGGAAATGCATTTTGTATTATTTATTGTATTTGAATATTCACATACTCGTGGCCTGCTAATTCTAATCCCCAAAAATAAGCTCAGAAGGACTCTCACATTTAGAAAAGAAAATATGTGAGAGGATATTTATAACAGCCATCTTCACAATGTTGAAAAAATAAGAACTGCCATGAATATGTAGTAGCATTGAGTGGGTTAAAAAGGATGTTACAGTCATCTGAGAAGTACTCTAAAACTCTGCAGGCCTTGCTGTCCTTCAAATGAACAAACTTATTTTTACCTCTGAGTGTCTGCCCTGGCAGTTCCCTTTCCAGAGACTGATGTCTTCTAAAGCATCTGTCTGGGTTAGTTCATCACTTTTTTCAAGTTTCTCCTGTGCTGTCACTTCATTATAGTATTTACAGCAATTCTAATATTTTAACCACTTGCAAAATTTTTCTTTCTCTCCTTCCTTCCTTCCTTCCTTCCTTCCTTCCTTCCTTCCTTCCTTCCTTCCTTCCTTCCTTCCTCTTTCTTTCTCTCTCTCTCTCTCTCTCTCTCTCTCTCTCTCTCTCTCTCTCTCTCTCTCCTTTCAAGAGAAGGGAAGAGAGCAAGAAAAAGAGGAAGAAAAACAACTATTTGAGAGAAACATTGATCAGTTGCCTCCCGGTACACGTCCCAACCAGGAACTAAACTGCAACCCAATCATATGCACCTTCTGGGAATTGAATCAGTGACCCTTCACTCTGTGGGATGACACCCAACCAACCGAGACACACTGGTGCCAGTTCAAGCTGCTCCTCATTTTTTATAACTTTTTAATACAAGTAATCTCTCCATAGGTTCTACAATTTATTTGTCATATTGCTAAAAATATAAATGAGGCATCTAATACAATTTTGTTGAAAAGTGAAATGATTAATGAATGAATGGATGAATTAAATATATTACAATATAAAGAAGAGGATGTTGCTTCTATTAAATAAATACAGAATGCACAAAGACAGAATATGTATGATAAATATTAAGCAATATGATATGCAAAGGGAACTGGAAAAATTAGAAATGACTACAAGGAAAAAAAAACCCGTATCAAAATTGAAATTTCCTTTGTTGGAAAGACAAAGCATAACAAATGAGATTTAAAAACCAAATAAATGACATGGTAGTCATAAATATACAAATAAGAAAACAAATGATAATAATTAAGTAGTGGATAGATAGGTAGGTAGATTTAAAAAACAGAATGATTTAGAAAGGAGCAAAAGAGTGCATTAAGAAAATGAACCTTCCCAAAAGAAATGTCAGGAATATGGATAATTCACAAAAATATACAAATCTCTGAGAGAGTAGAGAATAATAATACTTTTTTCCCAAAGTAATAAGTTAATAATGCCTGAACAGTTACCACAAAAGTGCAATGAAAATTGTTTAAGAGTATTTACAATATATGTAATAAAAAGGTGGTTTTCATTAAATATAAATCCCTGGAATGTGCCAATTATAAGAGTATAAGAAAATGGCAAATACCAACTAGAATGCACAGGAAGGGTAATACAGTTGTCTTATCAGCATATAAAAGGATGAACAGTGTCAAGTGCACATACCTGCAATGCGAATTTTTTCTTTTTTTTTAAAGAATTTATTTATGTATTTTAGAGAGATGGGAAGGGAGGGAGAAAGAGAGGAAGAGAAACATCAATGTGCTAGAGATGCACCAATTGGTTGCTTCTCATGTGCCCTCTACTGGGTACCTGGCTCTCAACCCAGGCACGTATCCTGACTGAGAATGGAACCAGTGACCCTTCAGTTCATAGGCCAGCACTCAATCCACTGAGCCAAACCAGCCAGGGCTGCAAAATTTTCTTAAAAGTATTTTTCATCAGTATGATGGTAAATGTCTCAATATTTTCTCAGATATGATATCTCTGAGTGTGTAAACTTACGGGTACTTACACACAGTTGGTGAGGATAAACAGGTTATGATTCACACTGTTTAAGGAGTAGCACATTAAATAAAATTAGAGAAAAATTATAAGGTCAGACTATGCAGAAAATAAAAATGACCAGATATGATGAAACATTTTATTTTAATGTTTTTAAACAATATTTCAAATGTTTTAAAATATACAACTTCAAATATTCAGTAAAAAACCAAAGCACATATGCATGAACCATAGACACAGACAACAGTGCGGTGATGGCCAGAGGGGAGTGAGGGCCAGGTGGAGGCAGGAAAATGGGGAGAAATGTGAACATCTGCTAGTGTCAACAATAAAAATAAAGAGAAAAGAAGAAATATAAAAATCCAATTATTGTTCGAAAAACCTTATAAAAGATCCACTGAGTCAGTTCTAAATGATAACTTGAGTGAACATGTCACTATACAATAATGATCTCTTTTTAAACATTAGAGTTAATAAAATCAAATATTGTGATACATATACTTCTAAATATTTAAATTTTTAAGCAGATATATTCTTTAATTCTAAAGTGTATAATTGATCAACTCTCCCTTTCTTTACTTTTCAAAATATAGTACATTTGTAAATCAGCATATTAGAAAGAAAGTGATTACTCTGAATGGCAAATGATTTTATATTGAAAAGATAAAGTTATACATAATAATATAAAGATATATATTTTGTTTTTATTTAATGGAATCACTATTTTTTTACCTTTGGTATATATCTGACTTGTTAATATAAACTAAGGTTTTTTACAACAAAGCAAAAAGTAGGCTAAGATTCACATTTGTCTTTGCTGATCAATATTCACTTATAAAATAAATTGTTCTTAAATATATTTTAAAATGTCAAATGATCCATTATCTTAATATGATGTTAAATATAGTAAAGATTATCCAGGGTGGGGTAAAGTGACCTTACACTTGTGAGTACACAAAACACAGAGTTTATTTTTGTGTAATTATTTATTACTATATTATATTCCTTTCGAACAACTGTACACCAATTTTTGCCCCATCCTGCTTATATGAAATGAATTACAATATACATAACTTGTTCAGTTTAATTGTATACAATTAGTTTTAAGTTAACAAAACATATTTATCAATATGAGAGCATCTTTCTGGCTTCATTTTTTAAAGAAATACATCAAGATCAATATATTCAATTGACCTCAGATGCTGAATACCATATATATTCATTTTACTTTTATTGTACCTTAAAAAAATTGACCAATCCTCTGTAATGCTACCAAGTTAAGTGGGCAAAATAGCTTTCCTACGAGTAAACTTCCGGATGCACATCCTGCCCTGCCCTTTGCTCTCTCTCCTCCCATGAACTGTAGCAGCAGCAGGAGGATGAGGCCATGCTGGCCGCGTTTGAGCAATGACACATCTGTTCTGCAAAGGACTCAGGTGTCCAAGGGCCGCCTATATTGGCAAGGGTCATACCCAGGCAGGAAAGAACAAATTGGAAAAAACTCCCTTGCAATGAAACTGTAACAAAAAACAAGTTTGAAAACAGAGGTTACCCCATGAAAGAGAAAGGACTCAGGCAGCAAGAAAAATAAAACTATTAATCAAGTGCCTGAAATCTTAGCTAGGTCTACAGGGTTCAGAGACATGTCCATGTCTTACCTTCACCTATTACATAAAACTTTCATACTTATGAGTTAATTTCTTCACTGATCAGTTTTCTTTGATATATGGGATATATATATGTATGTGTGTGTATATATATTATATTCCAGTATAACATAGTTTTTTTATATTTCCAATTATCAGTATTTTCTAAATTCTATTTATAAGACACTGTGTTCATAATGCTGCTCTAATTCTCGGTGCAAGCAACTCAGGCTTATATAAAATGCACAGACCAACACTTCCACATGAATGCACACGTGCAGCCGCATTATTTTTCAAAATGGCTAAATTATACCCATTCTTTAAATGCCAGGGGAAAACCACTTTTATTTGGTTGTTCTTTAAGAATTCATGTTTCTAGCATTTAAGTCTTGGTTCCTTTTTTTTTGCCTTTTAAATGGCATACTTGTCTTTCTTCTCCAATTAGTTGTGGTTTTCAAGAGTTTGGCTTTTATCTCTGCAACCTAACACAGAGTGCATGGTATGTATTAATGGCCCTTAAGTTTGATGAACAAATAATGTTACTATAAAGTCCATGTTACAATAAAGTAAGAGAATCTGCCAATAACTTGGGGGATAATGTAAATTAGACAATGTGAAGGCATTTAAAAACAAGGTGAAGCATGATAAGAAATTTCTACGGGTTCTTCATTTTTGAATTGCATGAAAAGGTTAACTTTGGCTATGCAACAGATAAATATTCCAAGTAGCCTGTTAAAGATAGTTGGGAAATAATTAACAAACAGATGTGTATATAAAGTCCTAGATTTCGAGATGACATATTTGCTTTAAAAATTTAAATACCTATTTGAGATATCCAAAGTATTCATACAATAGCATTTATAAAAACACATCTAGGCCCTGGCTGGTGTAGCTTAGTGGATTGAGTGTGGGCCTGTGAACCAAAAGATCGTGGTTCAATTCCCAGTCAGGGCACATGCCTGGGTTGGAGGACAGTTCCTGGCAGGGGATGCAGGAGAGGCAACCACACATTGATGTTTCTCTCCCTCTCTCCTTCCCTTCCCCTCTAAAGAGAAATAAATTTAAAAAATTCTTTAAAAAAAGGAAAACGCATCTACACAGTGTCTTTCTAAACCTTGCTGTCACAAGTAAAGAAAAACTGGGTGACAATCATGGGAATGGGAAAGTAAGGATGTCCAAATTTTAGCACTGAGTAAGACTTATGTGTCATTTGAGTGAAAATGCTACATACTCCCTTTTTCTAGCAAATGTTTGAATTTAACTTATAAACATATATTCTAGGCATAAGTATTTGGATTTCAATAAAATATTAAGAATAATCATAATATAAAAAGAACCATACAAAAAAACAAATTGCAAACACCAAGCAGGGATGTCTGACCTTTCAGCATCTCCGGGACACACTGGAAGAGGAAGTGCTGTCTTGGGCCACACATTAAATACATTGGGACATGTAATCACACAGAAAATATCTCATCATGTTTTAAGTAAATTTATGATTTTGTGTTGGGCCACATTTGTAGCCATCCTGGCCCACATGCAGCTGGCTGGCCACCAGTTGGGCAGCACTTAGTAAATAGGGGATTTCCGTATTATAATAAAAATGGAGTAATAAAAGCTATACATAACTTCTTGCACAAATATTTGAAGAAATCAGTTTTCAAGGCACTGCAGATCTAGCACTGTGATCTGTGAGAGATGAGGAACAAGAGAAAGGGTATCATGATTTCCCCAGCTTACAGTTCACAGAGAGTTTATAGGATGCCAAGTATAGAAGGCCACCAAGCAAGATACTGAGTTCACAGAACTGAACTGAGAATCCAGGATGGCAAAGAAGCTGGAGTTCGGAGGACAGAGCACTTGGGAGCTGCAGCAGTCCAAACAGGGGAATCTGAAGATTCTTAAGGGTCCCCTTGAGCATCTGCACGTGAGGAAATTACTTGACCTTGCAAAGAGTGTGTGTTATCTTTGAGGACTTGTCTTTTTTTACCCATATTTTCATATTAAGATTGATCAACTTTTGTCTTGTAACTGAAATTACTTTATTTTTATTATTTTCTCATACATAGTACATTATCATCTGTACTGTTCAACAGTACTTGAACAACAATAACAATTAGTTAAATATAAAAAAGTAAGGCAAATATTATCTATTAATACTAAGTTAGTGAGAGTCTTTAAATCTCCATATCTTGTTCACAGTTTCATTTTTTATGCCATCCTTGGGAAGTCATGTAGAAGCGAAAGATGTTTTTCACGTCCCAAGGCCTGAAGCTGTCAGCCTTAGTGGGAGTCTATTGCACGCAAACTCTCAAACCCACCAGTATGTCTTAGCTGCAGACTAACCAGGCTATTTATTTCCATTCATCCCCTGGTCAGGTGCTGCTCTAAACACATACTTGACTTTAGAGGGAGGAGTCAGAATCTCCTGGGAGCCACCTGATTTTTGAAAAGATCCCTCTCGTCTCTCCTACCTCTAACCTTTCATGTCTCGTGCTTGACTTTTTAATGTTACCATTTGTCTTCTAAAACTCACGTTGTTTGAGCCCCAAAGGTCACTGATACAGACTTGTTGGCAACAAGGAACGGCTTCATGATAATGGTATTGCTCTGCAAACAAAACATGCCTTGCACAGAATGTTTCTCCTTTCTTCCACTTATCTAAGAGGCTTTTATAATTCTGATTCTGTCTTCATCATTTTCCTGAATTGCTAACTTAGCACACCAAAACTAAATTTTGCTAATGAAATACTACATGCAAAATTCACAATAAATCTTAAGCAATGTTGCATAGGAAATATACACAAAAATCAGCTATTTAAATTTTGAGCTTCCCACAAATCCATTTTTATTTTTTTCTTTTTATGATTGGAAATTTTTACACCTCGATGTTCACTATAATCCACTAAAACTAAGAGATTGTGAGCTGTGTTGAAAAAATAGTCCATATTATTTTACCATAAGAGGTAACTTTTATAAATGTATCCATTATCTCTCAGAATCTAACAATTTCTAAGAACATAATAAAAACACCCCAAAATACATTATATTTACCAGAGCTAGACACTTTTTTAGTTTATATTTACGATATTTACAAATCTTCACAGAAATCCTGAAAGAGAAGGATTGTTGTCATTTCATTTTGCAGGAGGAATCTCCCTGCTGAGGAACTGGCCATGCAGCACGTGACAGAAACATTATTTGAATCCGTGCAGTTTCACTCGATGCTCTGTATGAATTCTTATGCTCTGTTCGCTGGCCTGCACTTTTGGCTTGCTCTGAACAAAATTGAGATAAATTCTAAAACACAGTATAAAAACTAAAAGGCCAAACAGAAAAAAATGAAACTTTAAAAAAATTAATCATATTAACAGTTAATATTTATACAAATCAGTAAAATACATGTTCAGCTCCTTTTTTCTTACTTCATATAGAATCCTAATTCATTTGCTAGTATTTTCAAATCTATAATGTGACTGTGAGATTTATATGTGTGAATTTAAAGATAGTTTCTTATTTCACATAACTGCAAATTAAGTTTTTGATCATGAGAATGAAAATGATTTTTGTTACTACCTTTATATTTAAGGTAAAAATAAAAAGCAGGCAGAGTTTATTGTAAAATAAAAATTCATTCAGTGCCTTCTAAATCAATGCAGTTGTGGAATGAAAACTGCAACAAATACTGAACAAAAATGTATTGTAGTATGCAACATACTGGCATGTATCAACATGTGTAAATGCTTCATATTTCTCATAAAGACACTAGGTACTTATTAGTCAATGAGAGGAATTTAAAGAAGAAGGTTATATAAACGACAGCCAGAGGAGTTAGAGAAAACTACATAGAGAATGTTGAGTGCAGACTGAATCTTGAAAGAACATTTGGATTGAAGGACTGAAGACCACGGGCAGGATGGGGGTGAACAGGAACACCACATAGGAGTGACCACAGACCACAGTACCATAAAGAGACACGTCAGTAAAATCCTGGACATTGCTCATAGCAATATTTTATCTGCTCTATCTCCTCAGGCAAGGGAAACAAAAGAAAAAATAAGCAAATGGAACTATATCAAACTAAAAAAGTTTTTGCACAACAAAGGAAACCATCAACAAAAAAGACAATCCATGGAATGGGAGAAGATATTTGTAGATACATCTGATAAGGGGTTGTATGCAAAGAACCCATTAAGCTCAATAGCAAAACAAAAAAAAATCCAATTAAAAATGAGCAAAGGTCATGAATAGATACCTCTCCAAAGAGGACATACAGATGGTCAATAGACATATGAAAAGATGCTCAACATTACTAATAATCAGAGAGAAATGCAAATAAAAACCACCATGAGATGTCACCTCACACTTGCCAAAATGGCTATCATTGATAAATCAACAAATAACAAGTGCTGGTGAGGATGTGGAGAAATGGGAATCCTTGTGCACAGTTGGGGGGAATGCAGACTGGTGCAGCCACTGTGGAAAGCAGTATGGAGAGACTTCAAAAAATTAAAAATGGATCTGCCTTTTGACCCAGTGATCCGTCTTCTGGAAATATATCTGAAGAAACCAAAAAAAATTAATTTGAAAGAACATAAGTGCCCCTATGTTCATTGCATCATTATTTACAATCACCAAGGTATAGAAGCAGCCCAAATGCCTGTCAGTAAATGAATGGATAAAATGACTATGGGATATTTACACAATGGAATACAACTCAGCCATAAAAAAGAAGAAATTGTTATACTTTTCAACAGTGTGAATGTTCCTGGAGACCATTATGCTAAGTGAAATAAACCAGTCAAAGAAAGGCAAATACAATATGTAATCTTTAAAAATATATTGTATTTATTCATTTCCAGAGAGAGGAGAAGGGAGGTAGAAAGAGAGCAAGAGAAACGTCAATGTGTGGTTGCCTCTCATATGCTCCCTACTGGGGACCCGGCCTGCAACCCAGGCGTGTGCCTCGACTAGGAATCGAACCGGCAACCCCTTGGTTCACAGGCCGGCACTCAATCCACTGAGCCTCACCAGCCAGGCCTTGTTTTAGAAAATAAAATGGTTAGTAAATTTAACCGATAAAATACACAAAAATAAAATAAAAGTACATAAGACATACTGACATTTGAAAAAAATCCGGACTAATTTTGTTATAATGCTAAGACATTATTTAGAGCAATGAAAATAGACCTAAAAACAGTGATAGATCCTATTTATGAATTAGAAAAATGTGAATATGCTTCAAATTAATTTATTTATTGAAGTTAATTTCCATTGAAATTCCAAATGGATTGCCCATGAAAATAGTCAAAACTTCATATAAAAATTCACAGTTTAAGAATAGAGAACAGCTATTCATATAATAGAACCAAAACTAGAGATCTATCTGGTTCTCCAAAATACTGAGATATAGTATAGATAAATAATAATTGAGATAGAAATGTTATTATTGAAATAACCTAACAGAACATAAAATAGATGCATAGATTATAAACGTAGCTATGCACATATGAAAAGTTGGTGTAGAATGAAGTTGGCATTTCATATCAATGCAGCAGTGCAGGACTATACAAGAAATTTTGTTGGAACACAGAAGCACGTTGGTGAAAATATTAAATAATTTTTATTTCAATCCATATGCAAAAGCAAATTCCAGATAAATGAACATCAAAATCAAATAGTTAGATATGAGAAGGGAAGCATAATAGTGTCAAAATATAGGGAAGTATTTTTTACCTTAAGACAAAAAAACACTGAAAATTCATAGTCCAAACAAAACTCTATGTGCAATGTGAAAACTGATAATATTAATACTGCAAAATTAAGACTGTTTGAAAAACAAAACTTTGTGCTTAAAGAATGCCCTAAGATTCAGAGAAGGATGTTATTCTTAAACATGTGAAATTAAGTTTTAATGTGTATAAAATATGAAGATTTCTACACATCCATATGAAAAACACAGATAATCAAATAAAAAGATAAGTCTTGCCTATGCGTAGACATTTTATAGAATAAATAATCTGAATCCCAATAGATATTTTAAAAGATATTTAAGGTAATCAGTATTCCAATAAAAATGTATATCAACAGCTTACCATTTTCACTAATCAGTTAAAAAGATTTACGCTGAAGTATATTAATTTGGGACTAACTTTTTTGTAGTATGATGTATATATTTCCTCTTATGTACTCTTGGTTGAAAGTATAATCTCATCCATGGCCATTTCAAAGAGCAATATGGAGCAAATTCAACCATGATGCCTCTTAACCTACCCTGGCATTTATGTACAAAATCAGTATATGATGGTTGGGAATTTAAAGAAGTTATTAATTAGGAAAATATATTATCAAATTATTGAGAATTAATGGCTTCCTTTACAGGGTCACAAGTGACAATGGGAAAATGTTGAATACTAGATTCCTTACAGAAGTGGAATACAGAGATTTTGGTGCCTAACTGATTATGCTTTGCACAGAAACAGAAGTTATTAAGAGCAATAACACTGAATTTCTCATTTGAGTTGTAAGGAAAGTGGTTCTTCCAGAGAAAGTATTAGAATTCTTCATATTGTGACTCTAAAATATATAAGCGGAAATCATAAAACATGGTCACTGTCTTTGTCCTCAGGGAGAGAGTTTCAGAAATTTTTCAGGTTTGAATATTGGATTTAACAATTCCCATTTATGTGAGGAAAACATGCCATCCATACTACAAGGCAACATATCAAAAATGTTAGCTTTTTCCAAATACATAGTTGTATTATATTATTAATCTCTGACGTTACTAAAACATATGCAGTATTTCTAAAGATGAACTATTGAACTCTATGGCTCTGCTCCCAATTGCATATTTGTTCATTATATTTTCATCTCTTTAATTCCCCTATCTTTCTTTTTGGCAGTTTGACAGTGTTGATAAAAATATACATTATGAAAAAAATTAAAAGAATGTGGCACAAACCAATTTTGTCTAAAGAGAAGAACCCAAAGATTGCAGTTCCTTAGGGAACTCTGCCAAAATGAACATTTTTGAAGATTTCTGTGTGAAGCATGACTTCAGGGGAGTGGACTTTCATTTGTGTGCCAGTTGCTGATGAAGTGAAAGGTTAACACTACATACTTTCTGGGTAATGCATTGTGATTTGCAGTGAACTAATGACTGCTCTTTGCCTGGCAGCTCAACTGCCTTTAAAATCAATCCTATCAAAGTAAACTCAGTTTAATGCTTTAGTAGATTTCCTTCACTTACAACCAGGAAAGTAAAGTGAAATCTCTATGTGTTCAGTTTTGTAATCAGAGCTTGACATGGGACATTTACGAAGAGGGAAAATATTCTACTTATATCTCTCCTTCCTTCCTTCCTTCCTTCCGTCCTTCCATTTTATTTTTTGTTTTGATCTCTCTTTTATTGCTAACATGTTTTAGACTGGAGCTCTCAGTCACTTGAAAAGTTTAGCTCAAGACTTAGAGGTGTCCAAGAGCTAAAGATGCCTCTAATCAGAAGTGGAAGGACAATATTAGTCTTTTTATTCTTTGCTTAATCCTTCCATCCTTCTCGCCCAGCCCTCAACCTAATAGGAGGGTGATTGCCAGAGGGAGGGGTTATGGAGGTGGGGGAGGTAGAAGAGGATAAAAGGTGATAAGTGGTGATGGAAGAACACTTGAGTTGGGTTGATAACAAACAATGCAACATGCAGATGATGTACTGTCCCTGAAACCTGCACAATTTTATTAACCGAGGTCACTTCCATTTAAACAAGGACAAAAAGAGTGTTACCGGACAGGGACCAGCCCAGAGTGGGCCTGCCTTAGGCTGGCCTATGGTGTGTATGTTCTTGACTTTGTGTAGGTAAGATTTCATGATATGAGTCAGGTGATTTTGATAGTATGTTTATCAAAGCTGAGGACAGAGGAAGGGCTTAGGGTTGAAAAGGTGACAGGAGAGAGCCTAGGAGGGCTGCTTTGGCTTCTAGAAAAGTTAGAGGAGCAGAGTGAGCCAAGGTGGGGCTGCTATTACCTCCCTGGGAAGTCAGAGAAAAGGGGGCCTTGGAGACATGGTCTGGGGGTAAGCCAGGGTCAAGCTGCCACTGCCCATTGCTCTCCTGGCTCTAAGTTTAATTCGTGCTCTTAGAGTTTAGGGGGAAATAAAAGTTCATGCTCAGGGAGATGCACAGGCATGCTCTATGAAGCCTGTGCTGAGTCTTTGTCCTGAGGGCTTTTGTTCTTTCCTCTGTGAGTGAGAATCTTAGGGGAGGCATTCAGCAGAATATTCATCAGCCTTCCAAGTGCAACTTTAATAATGTTGATGTGTCAAAACGAGCACATAGAGGGGCTTGGGAATATTCTTTGGTCTGTTATACTGTTTTACTTTTATCTTGGGTCTGTCCGGCTTTCAATGGGTTTTTTGTTATTTCATTCCCTGATATCATCTATCCCTTGGATTTAGCTGGCACAAATGACATTAATTGGGTCTCTGTTCACTGTTTCGGAGACCAGGGAGATTTAAGCTATGTATTTTCTTGTTAAGGAGGAGGAGTAAGAACCATTCACTCTCAAGTGTCACAGGGCTAATGATAGACACGGCTCTCCCACCACCTGTGATGAGCCAGAGGGCCCCTGGCCAGAAGGAATGTGTATTGTCCTCAGGAAATGGCTTGAAACACCCTCCTCATCACATTTGGGAGGGGCTTCTCATCCTGTGACTGTTTCTGAACCTTTTCTTTTGGCAATTGCACAGTGAGGTAATACAGTTTAGAGTCACACACAGGATCTGAGCCCCCTTTTTTCTGGGACCTGTTAAACAGGGCCTCAGACTGGAGGAGGCCTGGGCTCCCTCACACAGATTCAAAGCCATTGGTGCACTCTCCTGTAATGTGAGTAATAAATAGCTTGTCACATGTGCTAGTCCCAGTTTTTGTTTTGATTTTTTTTTTTTTAATAGTGAACGCTTAAGCAGCTCCTCCTAATTTGGAGCTCCTTTATTACAAGTCTCCTTGGTTAGAGGAGGTAGGGTCTTGCAATTCACCAGCTGGCTGCAAGTTGCTCATCAAACCTTTTGGCCTTGTTTAATAACCTTGTTTCAGTTTCCCTGTTCCAATTACACAGGAATTTTCCTAGTTTTTTTACAATCTTGTCACAAAGGGAAGGGGACGTTTCCCCATTGGCATTCTTGTCTTTTTGTAAGCCATTGATATACCTGTACATTTCACCTGGACGTATAGCTTAGAATAGACCTAAACCTGCAATAGGGACTTTATAAACTTGGACTTATCAATATACTATCCACCCAGCCTATAAAAACAGGGTGTGTGTGTGTGTGTGTGTGTGTGTGTGTGTCTTTGCAAAGTACTTTTGAGCCTGGTCAGGGTGGTAAGAATGTTTCCTATTGCATCTAGAATTAAAAAGTATCAGTTAGGTATTTTATATTTGGAGCTGTTCTGTGGCTGAGACACAATAATACAATAAATACTACCATGACCCTCTATTTTAAATTCCATCTCCCACAAAACTTCTAATCTCTGTAACCTTCCCAATTTCATGTTATTTTTAGACACTACATGATTTTCATATCTATTGTTTAGCATCTATTATTTAATATACCTGCCTGCCTTTGTCACCCATAAAATGATAAGTCCAAGAAAGCAAAGTATGTTTAATTTACTATTTAAAAAATACTCAGAAATGTATCTTGCCTACAGTTGCTGTTCAGTCAATTTCCGCTATTTCTAACTCACCAGATGCTCCAAATTTTTAATTAATTAAATAATATTTAATTATTATGCTCAAATTCTGTCAAAGAAAATTGAATCAAATCATAAAGCAATAGAATATATTATATTGAGTTTTTTAAATATATGTGTTTTTATGTTTTTGAGCACTTTTCAGGGGAGACGCACGCTCATTTTATTTGATTCCCCAAGAGGTTCGTAATCACACTTCCCAAAGCAATCTATAGATTCAACACAATTCCTATTAAAATGCCAATGACATATTTCACATATGTAGAACACATATTTCAAAAATTTATATGAAACCAAAAACACCCCAATTCATTGATTTTTAAAAAATTTTTGTTCATTCATTTATATTTTATGAACACAATGCTAATGACTAAGAGCTTCTGACTGCCTAGAACCAGAAAATGTATGGGAAGCACAAGTCAGTTCTGCTTGAATTAATTCTTTACTTTTAAAATTCATTTTCAGTCACCCTTGCCATGCAGGATTAGACTGCTTTCGGGTCTTAGAGGAAAGATGGGGATGGCGGAGGAACTGTAGTGTAAGGGCTCTGATGCGAACAGGTGGATCAGCGGCTTAGAAAAAGGTCAGCAATGCCGTGGAGCGGTTCACTTTCTCTTTCATTTCTGACGGAAGGCATCCTTCGCTCATGGACATTTCTTGGCCACTTATATATAATGTTGTGCGCTAATGTTTCTGAAGTTTGGGCCCTCGGTTTACCTGGTGTGGTTGGTGACCAGGAAGGAGAATAGCCGGGTGGGGAAAGCAGTAAAAGCCATGCGGAAGCGGGGAGGATGCTGGGGCGAGGGAGGAGCATCTTCCTCTTAGGGAAAAGAATCCGGAATGAAAGTATTTGTCTCAAGATCACTCAGATCATCAGTGCGCTGAATTTTTAACATTTTTTCAGCTTATTCTAGGTGTTTGTCACTGGGGATACATATTTAAACGGTGCACTCTTTTTCGTGTTGTTTTTGTTATTAAAAACAGTGGTTTGAGATCTTGAGAACACAGATTTAGACGTGCATTTAGTATTTTGTGGGAAAGATACCATTGAAACAAGTCAAACTAAAATGAAGCATAAAAAAGAGGATGACATCAAAAATATAAGTAAGATTTAACATTAAGAGCCTAAGAGATGAATTTTACCGGGAAACACAACCTTCAGTAGTGATAGATTTATATTTTGTGTCACATATAAATGCATGCACAGGTAATGAACAAGGACAGATGTCACAGGGATTGAGCCAGCCCTTTAATATGAAAAGTCAGGTGCAGCAGCATGGATGGAACTGGAGAGCATTATGTTAAGTGAAATAATCAAGGAAGTGAAAGGCAAATACCATATGATCTCACCTTTAACAGGAACCTAATCAACAAAACAAACAAACAAGCAAAATATAACCAAAGACACTGAAATTGAGAACAGGCAGTCACCAGAGGAGAGAGGGGAGGGAAGATCAGGGGAAAAGGGGAAGGGTTTACAGGAACAAATATAAAGGACACATGGATAAAAACTAGGGGGGTGGAAATGGGAGGGAGGTGGGGAGGGCTGGGGCGGTGGGCTGGGATGGGAGTAAAAGAGAAAACTGTACAAGAACAACAATTAAAATAAATTTAAAAAATAAAAAAATTAAAGGGGTCCTAGCCTAGCCTAAAATATCCATTCGTTTTTGTGCAGCTCATCAGATCGCCCTTCTAGTTGCTGGATGGGATGCTGCCCGATTCTTGAATCACTTAATAAAGCCAATTAGATCTTCAAATTAAAATAAAATAAAATAAAATAAAATAAAATAAAATAAATTAAAGTTTACCCTATTAAATACATTATAAGTAAAAAAAAATAAAGAAAAGTCAGGCAGATAAATGTATGTTCCCACTGGAAACAACTAAAACTACTGGATTAATTTTTATGAAGCATAAAAACACAAAAGAAACAAACGACCATAACAAAAGATAATTCTTTCGTACTAAAGACCTGCCAAACTAATGCAATCATTCAGTATTTCAGAAATCTAAATTAAGAAGATACATAAACATACATTGAATTCGAAAGTTGATTTGAACAGACAGAAGTCACCAACCTGACTTGAGCTTCGCATGAGAAACAAGGGACACAGCCTTGGGTCCCCAGCAACAGAGAATTACCAGGAAGTAGGAAATCCTCCCTGAGAAAACTAGGACCAGGGAACTAAGTCTTCAGTCTGAGAGAAATCCAGAAGTGAAGAGTCCCCACCCCTATTGTCCCAGCAACTTCAAGAGGCATTAGTTATTTAACAGTAAGCACAGGAGAAGGAAAAACAAAAATAGTGCCTGCGATGTTTTTATGGCTAGCCCGGCCTCAACCAGATTTGTGGTACAATTCGTAATAACTAGGAAATTTTTAAAAAAGCATCAGTCAAGAATTTAGTTTTAAAATGTCACGTTCTCTTAGTGGCTGAGACGTGCAACAGCAGAGAAAGCAAATCACCTCTGGAAGCTTGTCTTTACACCACCGTTTACATCAGTGTCTGTGAAGGAATAAAGCGTAGGGCTTCCTAGTCTGCCACTTCGCCTATATCGCCTGAGTCATTTTTTCATTGGTGAGTTGTTAACACTCATTAATTATTCTGCACAATATTTTATTCTAGGGCTGTTCCCTAAGCATGGTTTACTGTGCCTAAACATGGTGTGTAAATACTATGGTTTATGCTGTAACACCTGCTTTTCTTAGGAGAGACGAGAATTTTGGTACACCCTAAGTAGAGAATGACTTACATGATTAGTCCCCAGTAAATAGCTTGAGAATCTTGAAAATTTCATTGCAAGTAAACTACTCTTATTTCATGACAATTTTCGATGCAATTTTCCCTACAGATTAAATATATTATTAAGAATAGATATTCTTTGAATCAAGATTCCCTTACAAATTTCTCCTTTTGCAAATAAATTTCATAAATTGTAGCATTCTTAGTTCTTTAGTTGTTATAAATACTCAGATCTGAGGGTTATGAAACCAAAATGGAAAGAAGGTCAGGGCACATTGGCTTAAAAAAGAACACTGGCTGCTTCTTTGTATTAAATCGCTCCAATAAAGAGTGAATTGGTACTTTATAGCCATTTAATTAGTAAAAGAGTATTTTACTTTTATCTCATATCACAACTTACAGAATAGTGTCTTTAATGGTTCTGCTCACTTAATTATGTTAACAATTAAGAGATTGTTAAACACTAAGCTCTAACTTGTCTTGTTGAGGTTGATTCATTTTATTGGCCTACTTATATTTCAAATGATTCCTTTAAGTATCTGGATATAAGCAATGTTATAAATGAAACAAATGTTGCTATTTTGATTGGATGAGCTGTGACTTAGTTTAAAAATAAAAGTAAAAATTAAATGTAATCTGTGATTCAAATATACCTATTTAAGAGTATGTTATATTAACTTTTGATGATTCAAAATTATTACTCAAAACTTGGTCTGTGTTTTCAGGCAGCATCATTTGGGTTGTCTGCCTGGCATTTATGAGTGCAATGCCCTGGGGTAGTTCTTAATCTCTTTAAACCACAATATCATCATTATTAAAGAGAGGATTTGTCATACAATAAGTGCTACTGCTTAAAATTGTGTCTCAGAAGAATGAGACTAAAACACATTAATGAGATAAAACCCATAAGGTGCTTATCATGGGTAAATTAATTATTCAGTAAAAGTTAACCCTAAGTATTACTTTTTCTTTCTCTCTTACCATTACTTGTTCAGTCCCCTTGAACCCACACTATCTTCCTATCATTTACTAAATGAAGGGTTTTTTTCATTCTGCATTCTTTAATTTGGAAATTTAACTAGAGATACCTACATTTAATCTCTCTATATTGATGACAGAATCAATTATAAATTTCAGTACATACTACACCTCAAAACACTGCCTTTATTTTTCCAATGAATGAAGTCATATAAGTATATGGATGTTGTAAAACCACTTATTGTTGATTTGTAAATAAATAAATAAATACCCTGGTTGGGTGGCATAGTTGGTTAGATCATCCTCCACACACACCAAGGTTGTGGGTTCAATGCCTGGTCAGGTGCATACAAGTGCCAACCAATGAATGTGTAGATAAGTGGAACAACAAATTGATATTTCCTCTCTTTTTTTTCCCTCTCTCTAAAATCAATAAACAATAAACAAACAAAAACACAAATATTTCTTTAAAATCTTGATTTATACTGCCTTTCTTCCATCAAGGCCTTTGTCAGTCATCCTACTGAGCTATTTAAAGAGATGTTATCCACACTTTCTACTTCCAGAACTTTCTTTGTCTGGTCACTCACCATGCCGGTAGCTTGAAACACATAAATGCTTATTAAATATACTTAGTTTTTAAATCTCTGATGTATTTTCATATTTCACGTTTGCATCTTCTCCTATCAATACTGCCGCTGTCTCTTCCTACTAATATCTCCACATGCAATCAACCTGTATGTCACGCATCTCCGATTTCTGGTAGGAGAGCCAAAGTGGCCTTCATGAAACGCAAGAGTAACCCTGCGAACCCTCTGCCTAAAACCCTGCGATCTGCTTTCATCCAGGGAAAATTGATGGAGTATGGATTCGAGAACACAGGCATGGGTCTGAGCTACGAACAATACTTGACAACTTATAAAAACAGTAATATTTGTCAAAATCTTTGACTAATTACCAAGAGTTAGGTACAGGAGTAAACATACTACAGCCATTATAAGCCAATAATCACAAAACGTCTATGAGATTATCACTAACCTTAACTATTAATATTTTAACAAGGAAGAAACTAAGATGTTGAACAAATTAGTCAAAGTATTGTATATAGAAAATCCTACAGCCTGCATAAAAAAATCTGTTAGACCTAAAAGACAATTCAGTCAAGATGTGGGAAACAAGACCAATGTGAAAAAACTCAGTTGTGTTTTATACACTAGCAGTGAATTATTTGAAAAAGATATTAGGCCTACAATCTCATCTCCAATATCATCAAAAAGTATAAAATAATTAGAAATGAAGTAATAAAAGTATTGTATACTGAAAACTACAAAACATCAACAAAAGAAATTAAATGACAAAAAAATTCTACCATATACAGGATTATAGAAGTATAAAAATTCTTCTTTATACTAAAAGAATAAAGCTCAAATATGCTTCATGACCATAATTATTTTCTTTGTAGCAGATGTTTATAGACAGCAAAATCTTTTTAGCACCTACCTAACACAACCTCTGACTGCATGCAGCATCTTAGTCTCAACCAACATAAAATAATTTCAAGTGAATTGGGGTGGCCAGAAGTGAGGTAAACTCCTCAAGCTAAAACACAACACAAATGAATGTCACGTTTACATTATTGAATGCAATTAACAGGCTTTACAATATCCTTGCGAACAGCTTCTATTATGTTCTCTTCTTACAAGTATAATACAAAACTTGCCTCTTGCATTCAACCTTGCTCTGCCCTTAATTAATAAAAATTTCAGATATGCTAATTGAAAGGTTTTGTGCATAGTGCAGCAGTTTCACTTAATAATATCTTGGATGAAGCTGTAAAAATTATTAATTTATTAAATTGTGACCCTCGAGTAAACATTTTTAATATTCAGTGTGATAAATACGTAGTATGCAAAAGTCACTTCTGCTGCTCCCTGCAATATAATAGTTATCTTAAGTTGAAGCATAACATTTTTCAAACAATACCACCTTGTCCTTTGAAGAACCCCAGAAAGTGAAATTATAATAATCTAGATTTAATAATTTTCACACATTATATTGAAAACAATTGAAATTAAACTGTAATTTCAATAAAAAACTATTTAGTCAATGATAACATTTTTAATTTTAAAGTAAATAGTAGGGTTTTGAAAACTTGTTTCTGCATTGAGTTTTAGAGATACCCAACACTTGTGCTTTCATAAAATCACTTATGATATTAACAAATGTGAATTTCAAAATCTGTTGTAAATTTATCAAAATTTAGAAAATCTCTATTATTTAGTGAATCAGTAGTTTCAAAGTAACAAAAGCATAATTTTACAAAATCATGCACGAATGAATGATCTAGTTAAACTACAAGAAGAACTAAGAGATTATAATCTAACAGAATTTGAAGAGTTTAATATATTTTTAAAATGCTACTTGATAAATATCCTTTAGAAGACTACCACCTGTTAAGATTTGGTATAGTATCAATAGCCATTATTATCTGAAAAGATCATTTAAATGATTTTTCCTTTGCAGCTAAATACCTGTGCAAAGTTAATGTTCTTTATATATTTAAAGCAAAAGAACTTACTGAAATAAATTACAATAAATATGAGAATCTATATGTGTTAATACAAACATTAGAAATTTGCAAAACTGAAAAGCAATGCCACTTTTTCATTTGTATTCTTAACTTATTTTCAAAAATATTATATGTATTTTATCTTGCAGTATACTGATTGACTTTGGTTATTTTTAAATGTCTAAACTAGTAAATATATTTAAATTTTCCATTCTGATGTCTGCAATGGTAAATATTGATAACATAAAAACAAACTGTGTGATTCTCAGTAATTTCTAAGATGTAAGATGTAAAGATGTAAGATGTTTCTAAAGATGTAATTTCTAAAGATTGAGATGAAAAGAGTTTGAAAACTGCGCTCATAGTGTCTCCTGGTAAACTGAAGTAGGTAACTCCTCATACTATGCATCTCATTATGGAAAACTGAACTGTTTTAATTTGTTTGTGCACTATGAGCAAAATTCTTATTTTTAGGCATTCTCCTTCAGAATTATATATCAGTGATCGGTACTCTTGTTGCTGTTGTTATTGTTAAGAGTGAGATTTGTAATTATTCAGGTTAAGCTAAATCTAAGGCAGCAGTCTGTGGTTTGGGGAAGGTGAATCTACTCTCTCCACCACTGCTTAGGAAATCTGACCTCGTGAATATCAACACCAATTTCAACACTTCAAATGAAGAGATTCATTGAGAGTCATTCTTCATTCCATTCCTTTACTATGGGTTGGGGTGAAGGGCAGAGAATCCCCACAGCATTATGTGAAAGTGTTTCCATGTTCTAGCAAGGAAAGACTTGTGGAAGTATTGGTTTCTCCCTCATGAACAGCTCAGCGATTTGTAAAAACATTGATCCTTTTCCCCAAGTGGGAATTTGGCAAGCTTTGTGTTCTTGTCCCTTTCTACTTTCACTTCAATTTAGTAAATCCTTTGAGGCTGTGTAATAGCAGACTTTCAAGAGATTGCATCGTTTGGGGATTTTCCACGTTGTGCTAGCTATGGATTTGTTTTGCTCAGCTAATTCAAAATATTTTAAATAGTAGTAAGAGCAAAATGAGAGTTAAAACAGATGTCAGTTACTTATACTCTAAGACTCACCAAAACAACAATTTTTTTCCTATCAGTAAAGTTTTATTTTAATAAAAAAAGAATTTTCCTCCTGCTGATTTTCTAAAATAAACACCATTTTTAGAGCAGTTTTGGGGAAAAAAAGAAAGAAAGAAAACGACTTACAAAGTGGTACTCATAGTTTATATGGTAAAAAAAATCATTTGACTGGTTTCCAAAATGTCTTTAGCATTATACATTCCTACAAGCACTAAATGAGAATTCCTTTCGTTCCACATATTTGCCAGAATTTGCTGTTGCCAAAATAATGGATTTTGACCATTCAAAGAGTTGTGTAGTGGCACCTGGTTGTTATTTTAACCTGCATTAGCCTGATGCCATACTATGTGGAGCCTGTTTTCTTTAGGTTTCCTTCATCTCTGAGTATCTTCTTCAGTGAGGTATCAGTCAAGAACTTATGCCCACTATTTAATGAGGTGTTTTGTTTTGTTTTGTTTTGAGTTTTAAGATTCCTTCATCTATTTTAGATAGTAGTCCTTTATCAGATGGGTATTTTACAGATATTTCCTCCCAGTCTGTGAGTCTTTTCATTCTCTCGACATTGTCTTTCACAGAACGGAAGGTTCTAATTTTAAGGAAACTACCCTATCAATTACTTCTTTCATGAACTTTGCCTTTGGTGTTGCATCTAAAAATCTGTGACTATTCCCAATGTCATCAATGTTTTCTCCTACATTATCCTCAACAAGTCACTTACAATAGTTGTTCTTTTTTTAATAGAGGCAATTTTATTCTTATCCAGCTTTTTAATGGTATAAAGGTAGTGCAGTTCTGAACAGAAATTCCTAATAATGTAAAGGTATCAGCTATAACATCAAAAATAAAATAATACATAGAAATAAATTGATCTAAAAGATTATAAAACTATAATCTGTAAAGAAAAATTGTTGCAAGTTTAAGTCCTAAATGAATGAAAAGTCATCCATATTTATGGATCAGAGACAAAATATTTTAAAATGGCAATGCACACAAATCAATCAATAGATTCAGCACAGTCCCTGTAAAACCCTGACTTCTATGCAGAAATTGATTATACATTTATAAGAGGTATATGTTCTGCAAAAGAAGAACAAAATTGAAAGATTCACACTTCTTTATTTAAAGCATCACAAAATTATCATATTAAAGAGAGTGTGGTACTGCCACACAATAAAAAATAAATAAATAAAACCATCTTCCTTCCCATCTAATTAAGTATTCATAAAAATAATTGGGAAAAAAATATATGAGAATTACATGAAGTTTCGTATAAGAAAAATAGATAACATCCCTATTTATCTGTAATCTATTTCTATAAACTGTGATGAAATCTAACTTTATTCTGATATTGCTATACTCAACCTCTATTTAGTAACTTTGCTTTTATTCCTTACAGAAATGGAATGTAAATTTTCAGCAATTTGTAATCTGTCACAGGTAATCTGATTAATTTTTGAATATTATTCATGAGAATTTAAATGATAAAATAAAATAATAATCTAAGAGATACACTATAATATCTATATGAGTTCATATATTTTATAAAAATGTGGGTTTTTTAATAAAAATCTTATTTCACCTATATAATAAGAGGTATTTGGTATTTTTTTCTAAATTCGACACTAATTTCATCTCATTATAATTCATTTTGGTGAATAGTATAATTATATGCTATAAAAGTAATACTACTCTTAAATCCAATTAATTTCTTAAAAGGACAAGCTTTTATTCACTCATTTTTGTATTATTTATGTATGCATTTATTTATAGTTTGTAGTCACTCATTAAATTACATTATACTGATTACTTACTATATATTTTGTATTTATCTCTTTTCATGAGTATTAAAACTATAAGAGAAAGATGCATATATGGATATGAAGAAAAGAATTATTACCTTTAAAAATACTACTATAGAAATTAAAGTTTATACCCTAGGACCTGTTGGCCTACATGATAGCATCTGATAAATTCTAAAGGAGGCCATTTTTTTCCTCATTGAGTGCTTTGTATACCATTTTATTTTCTCTCTCGGATTATTCTTCTCTTTCTCCATGTAGATTCTTTTTCCTCTGAATTTCTCTACATAGTGTTTGTGTCTGTTAAAGTTCTGCTTTTAATCATACCCAATTCTCCCGTGTAAATTCATGGATTACATTAATCAGTAAGAGTTTCCCTCAGAATTTTACCTGAGGTTGAGATATAATCACCATATGAATTGAAACACAAAATTCCTAAAAATTAACTTCTCATTTCCTTAAAAATGTTTTTTTACGTGTATAAATTAGCTTTGGCTGCATAACACACCACCTAAATCATAACAAATTAAAACTTACATCAGTTATTCCCACCGACCTGGTACAGCTGGGTCTGTCTGCTTGTCTGCTGAACTTGTTCATGCAGGAAGTCGGAGAGAGATTGATTAATCGAATTAATTCATGCAGGCTGCTTTGGCAAGCACCTTGATTCCTGGCATGCAAGGGTAGTATAGCAGGAGCAGTCCAAACTGGATTCAGGACATGATATGTAGTGTCATAGAGAAATTAAGATCAATAATAAAAGTGACTAGAAGTTGCTCACCAGGAGCCTGTAACTCTAAACAATGAAATTATATCCCCCCAGAATGGTTTATTAGCTTCAATTTTAAACTGCCCTGATGTGGTGTGTATATGTATACATATTTAACTGAGCCCATTTTAATTATTTATCTTAATAAACATTGACTTTTCCGTAGAAGCTCTTTCAGAGATTTAAAACTACACTGCATTTTCCAGACAAAAGTGAATTCAGCTACTGCACCATGTTCCTTTTGAGAGTAATTTCATAACATTTGAAATGTTGTAAACTTACTTCATGCCTACTTCACGTTTGAACCTCTCTGGTACCATGTTTTTCCTGGGAAACGACGTTCCGCAAACGTTTTCCCATTTCCGCAGAATCTGAGCTTTCTGAGCAAAGAGTAGAAGCAATCTGGATCAGTACTGGTTGACGGAATAGTAAGATGCCTTGGAAGTTGAAGAAAGTGAATGGCTCCAGAGATCTGAAGAAGCTTCTTCCGCAGCCCGATGGGCCTACCTACATGCAGGACCCCCAAGTACATCTATCATCATCATGTTGCCGCATGGGGAACTGGGGCATGGGGAGCCAGCACTACTAAGTTACTCTGTGAGCAATTAAAATGCAAATTCCCTGATAAAGAGTTCCAATGATTCTGGTAGTTAGATAAAGAAACTGTGGCAGGCTCACATTCTCACTAAGGCAACATCTCAGGTCATTTATAGTGACTAACCTAATTAGATGCCCTTTTATTTCCCACTTCCTTCATAATCCCCAAAGGTAAAATATGCAATGTTTTAAATTTTCTGGCAGTTGCTGTTATAACTTTACATATAGGATATGCCAAACTATTTCATGAGCTAATGAATTAAGCAATCTATTTTCTCTCCAAATATGTTACATTGACTCCCTTTTAAGTATTATCTTTATGAAATTATATTTTATATTTAAACCTCATTCATTTTATTATTCATTTTAGATTGCCTGTGTTTCATTATAAAAGAGAAAAACTGTTAAATTTATACTTCTCTCAAACAGAGTATTTAAGAAGTATATACTTCTCTCAAACAGAAGTATTTATTGCCATTTTATGGTTTTAATATGTGCAAATATTCTGTTTTTATAAGGTTATGAATCTGTTCCCAAATTTGAAAAATTAACGTAGGTCTGAATGTCTACTAGAACTTCCTGTAATGATAGAATTGTTCTATAACCACTAGCTAATGTAGTATAGAGATTATTCGAATTAAGATATCGGAAAGGATCTCCCGGGGACAAAGCATGCGGTGAATACAGCAGCAGAAACAGAACGCAGGCAAGTACCGGTGTGCTCAGAGACACCTCGGTGCCAGCTCCTCGGTGTTTTCATTTGCACATCGACAACGCTCTGTGACTGGAAGGGGCCGCTATGGTCTGCGTACGGTTTCCTGTGAGCTCAAATCAGATGTTCCACGCAGGGCTTTTTATTTCCCTGGCACATAATCTGGCCAACTTGATAAATAGGTTAAGACAGTGGAATCATTTTAGTTTAAAAAACAAACAAACAAACAAACAAACAAAAAAAAACCTGTGTGTCTGGAGATCACCAGGGGAGTTTCACTATTTAAACAACACATAATAAATTCCACTGATCTTATCTTGGCCAAGAGTCAACAGACTTGTTAGCATCCCCAAAAATCAATATACTTTTTCTAGTCCACCTGTAAATCAATTCTATCTACTACATGTAGGTACTAGACACATATGGCTATTGAACACGTGACATGTGCTTTGTAGAAACACAGAATTAAATATTATTTACTTTAGCCCTGGCTGGTGTAACTCAGTGGATTGAACGCAGGCCTGCAAACCAAAGGATCGCAGTTCGATTCCCAGTCAGGGCACGTGCTTGGGCTGCAGGCCAGTTCCCGGCAGGGGACTCATGAGAGGCAACCACACATCAATGTTTCTCTCCCTCTCCCCTTCCCCTCTAAAGATAAATAAAAAAAAACCTTTAAAAATTAAAAATAAAAATAAATATTATTTCCTTTAGCTTTAATTAATATGAAGGTAAGCAGCCACATGTAGGTATCAGAGAGCAAAATCTGATTATTTACAATATAATTACTATATATGCACATATATACACATATATTTATCACTACACGTGCAGATAGAACAGTAAACCTGTAAAACCCCAGGTGTTACACTATATCATTAAAATGTGGTTTTAAAGGAGAATATCCCTTCCTAATGGTCTCAGCATAAGCATGGTGTGTTTTCCATATGCTGTTACACAATTGTTTCTCCAATCTAAAGACAATTATACATTTTTTTTATTTTGCAGATTCCATCTGAAAAGCTGCATTATGTTCATATTTGGAGTGGCTCATAAGTTAGGGTACTCTTTACTTATTTAACGATGTCCTTATTTGACATTAACGATTTTTCTGAGCACAGGTATCCTAAGATGTCAAACCACGCTTTCCGTAGTCTATCCTCTGACTCTCGTCTCGGCATTCTCAATTATGAATCATCGTGATCACCGAGAGACCAGAGAAAGCAAAAGGATAAATGGCAAAACACTAATCATCTGTATTGTTCAGTGATGTGTTGGTTTGAAGAATTTCAGTTACCAAATATTCTGACACAGATTTGTTCATAATCACGTTCAAGTTTGTAAACTCTTTTACTTCCTTTCACTACTGATATTTGAACTTTTTTAAAGGTATTAACAGATCGAGTCAATACAACAGTTAATTTATTGTTAAATCATTCTATTTCCTCTCCTGGGCAATTAGCTTTTATTAGATGAACACTTTATGGAGATTTTAATTAAATCTCCCAATCCATTTGCTCATCAAAACCAGTATTATCAAAGGTTTTGTTGAGAACAGTCAAATCATTCTTACCAATATATCAGCACTACACCAACTGCCGGTACATTATAGATACATTTATATTATTTTTAAAAGTCAGTTAGAAATGTGTGTATTATTTTATTGGCCTTCTAATATAAACAACTTTCATGCACATATCAAATGCTAATATGAACTTTTAATTAAGAGAAAAAATCAGTTAATTCTATATTATAATTTTATTTGGACATACTTGTCTGCTTCTTTTGTGTAATTGTTCCTTAGGATCATGCTATATGGGTAGTTATCAACGCCAAGTAAACCTTACTTTGTACGTGCCTGAAGCTTCTCATACGCCCCATGCGTGGACATTGGGCCTACTTTCAATAGACGTTCATCCCAAACCGACACTGGGTTTCTGTCTCAGTTATTTTTATCTTGATTATTCCCCTACACACACACACACACACACACACACACATACACACTACCCAACAAAAATGGGGTCCGGCTGCCTATCGTCACCCATAGGCAACTTTTGGAGGCAGAGGTTTGGTGAGAAAAGGAAAGGGGCCTTTTATTCAAAAGCTGCAAAACGGGGGAGGATGGCAGACTACTGCCCCAAAGCCCCACCCCTCCAGAAAACTCCACCACCACCCTCTCTGCCAGACTAGTTCAAAGCTGTGCCTAGAATTCCATCTCCCAGTTAAAGATACTATTCCACGGCAATCACAGGCTGCTGCTCCATGGTCATCCACGTGGCTTAGCTTGCTCCTGGTTGTAGTCTGGCTTTAGGGTCCTTCCTGGGATCTTTGTGTGAGACCAGCGCAGCCATCGGTCATGTGGCTTCCAGGGCTCACAAGGTCTCCCAAAGCCCCACCCTGCTGATCCACACTATGGGGAAGAAAAGAGAGTATGTTTCTCTCTTCCCTCTGTTTAAATCTACTCCCTGCATGGGCCAGTGGCCCATTTTTTCCTGGGAGTGGCAGAATCTGTCCTCAGGCAGATTTTGTTACCTGGGCGGTGCAATGCTGTGCCTGCCTGGGTGGGTTTCCTGAGGCCCCTCCCTCAGCTCCAGTCTGGCCAGGTTTGACAAGGCCTATCTATATGACACACACAGAACTTGCTTTTGCATGCAAATTGTTTTCCAGAATAAAATTAATTTTTGGTAAGTCATCATTTACAAGCAGCTGAGTATTGATGATAAGCTTGCTGTAGTTGCGACTACAAGCAACTCTAAATTTTACAATTTTTAATGTTGTTAGCCCTGTTATTTATACGGCAAAGTGCATTTGAAGTTGTTTTACATTTATCAGGTGTTGGAACACACTGTAAAAATAATGAGGGACGTGTTAGAAATATGTGTTAAATACCAGTAACTGCTGTCATCACCTTGTCAACATTAAATGATGAAATTATAAAAATCATAGAAAATTATTACAAAACCTAAAATAATGATACTTAAAGTGACATAATGAAAAATGAAGTAATCAAGTAGTAGATAAACAAATGAAAATCAAAAAGTAACAATGTAGCAGAGACATAGTTGGTTTATACAGCAAATTTAGTAAAAATATGATCCTTATTAATCCTTTAAATATTTGAATCAATCAGTTCCCATCTTTTTCACTGATCTAGATTATTCGGTAGGACTTGTGAAAGATTAACTTGGCTATTTAGCTGAGGAAATTTCTATGTGCAGTGTTGAAGGGACTACCTAGTTCTTTTTTCCTTTTGTTTTATAGCAAAACATATGTGGAGAGAAATAAATTGAAGAAGGAATTGTTAAGCAAAGAGTAACCAGAAGGTGAAGATTTGGAAAATTCTCAACCTAACCATGTTGCAAAAAATGGAAAGCGTGTTCTGCAGAGAACATCAAGAATGCACCTGGGGAAAAAAACTGCTGTAAACTCATGGGTGTATACAACTCACAGATGGATGTAACTCACAGATCCAGTCAGTCATTGCAGTAGAGTGCTTTGGCTAAAGAGCACAGATACAAGAGAAAATGAAGAAAGGTGGTTAGATCTCTGAGATTCTATAGGAAAGGACACTAGAGGTATCTTTAAACATGCTATCATTCAAGAAAAGAGGAAAATTACCCAAAGAGCGTTAATCTCACAAGGGAAACGCCCTAGGGGACAGGATTGTCTTCTTGGTTCCTAGGGCAGAGCTTGCACTCAGGGCCTTGGGGGCACAGCAACTGCCCAGTGCCACAGGGATGACACTTCTGTCTAAGGCCAAGGGAGTAAGGTCACTGCCCTGCTGGTGCAGAAGCAATGCTGCCACCCAGGTGGGCCTGGAGGACAGACCATTGAGCCAAGGACAACTGTTTACAGGCTTTAGAGGGGGAAAAGGTACAGAGAATAAGTAGCATGAATGGTAGATAGAAAATAGAATGGGGGAGGGCAAGAATAGTATAGGAAACATAGAAGCCAAAGAACTTAAATGTACCACCTGTGGACTTGAACTAAAGGGGAGGATGGGGTGGGAGGTGTTGTGCAGGTTGGAGGGGAATAAAGGGGGGGAAATGGGACAGCTGTGATAGAATAATCAATAAAATATATTTTAAATGGGCTTTTTCCTGCCATCATAAGGTAAATGAAGAATAAAATTAATAACCTAAAAAATATAATGGAATTTGCCCTATTAGAATCCAAATTGCTGGGGACCCTGTGACCCCTTTTTTCTTTCTACTTTCTCCCTTTTTGGAGTGGGGATGTATATCTTATGCCTATTTTGTTTTGGAAGTCTAATTGTTCATGGTTTCACAGATTCATAGGTCAAGAGGAATTTTGTCCCAGGACGAATTCACACTTCAGGGCTCAATTATACATGACAGACTGTTAGATGAGATTTTGCACTTAGAGTTGATGCTGGAATGGGTTAGGAATTAGGGAATTTTAAGATGAGGTAAATATATATTACATACAAAAAGGACATGAATTTTGTGGGGCCAAAGGGTTAAGTGTAATGGGCCAAATCACTTTCCCCCAAAATTTAGATGTTGAAAACCTAATCTCCAGTAACTCAGAATGTGACTACATTTGGAGAAAGAACCTTTAAAGAGTTCAGATAAAAATGGGGTCATTTGTGTTTGCTCAAGCTCAATACGGCTGGTACCTTTAGGAGGATGCGAGACACAGTAGACATGGGTACACAGAGAGCGGAGACCATCTGCAAGCCAAAAAGAGAGGCCTCGGAAGAAAACAACCTTACCGGGAACTTGATCTGAGACTTTCGCCCTCCAGAGCTGTGAGAAAATAGACGCCTGTTGTTTAAGCTTCCCGGTACATGGTATTTTCTTATGCTAGCCCTAGAAAATTATTACAATGATCAAATTAAAATTGTCTAACAAAATAGAAAGTGGCAACAAGCCACAAAACATGTAAAAATCTACTTCATATGTTTTCCTGTTCAAGACAGAGTTTCTTGGCAAATTAATGAATTAATAACTGCTTTATTCTATGTCTGAGACAAAATGCTAATTTGCTTCCCCCTATGTTCGAGGGCATATTATGCTAACAAAAATTTTAGATATGGATTGTAAGTAATGTATAAGTTAACTCAGAGTACAGAAAAGTAAATTCATATCTTCTTATAGAATAAAGGTATAATGGAAAAATTGCCTTATGTAAAAAGTGTACCCAATCTTTGTGTATTTATATAATGAATACTTGCAGCAATTATTTGGCAGAACCTTTCTTCTTGTTTATATAAGATTATATTTGCCTAATTAAAAACCCCAAGTAAAAACATAATTTTAAAAGTAAACTATAATAAGTTTAAATAGCTTTGCCCATTTTTAATTAACCTATTTCAAAGCAAAAATAAATTGCCCAATTTAATTTATAGATTACAGATAATGGAAGTCCTTACTGGCTTTGCCTTGAGATAAATTTTATTTACAATGGCTTTGGATTCAGATAACATTGACTTAAATTTCAGGGCTGTCACATGTGAGCAGAGTGCTCTCAATCTTTATGAAGGTAACTGGGATTTAAGGATGATACATCTAATGTTATTGTGAAGGTGAAGACAGATAGACAGATGATAGATACTAGGTAGACACACAGAGTTTATAATAGTAACTGACATGTGCTCTTCGAAGCACAATTCCTAACGCTTTATATAGTCAATATCAGCCTTCTATGAATAAGTAGTCAATCAGTTTTAATTAAAAATTTCTTTATTATGCAAAACACTTCAGTCTGGTCAATTTCCTGTTATTATTTAGATGATTCATCATTATTCCCCAGTCAAATTGTAATCTATCCACAAACTCTCTACATTGAATTTTGTCTGCATGCTTCCCTATTAATTCATGCCTGATAAGCACTCCTTCTCTGTTTATGAAGTGTAGTAAAAGGTGCCACCCCAAAATATGCCTTTCTGACAGAAAGATTATGATGATGAGCTGATTATTTTTAGAATCTGCAGACACAGGAGAAGCTCTAAAAACATAGAAGTCACCCTTCTCTAAGGGAAATCCCCATTCGAAAGGGGACCCATCCCAGGACGGGAGCTGGTAGCAGAGGCTACTTTTCTTTTCAGAGATACTTATGTGCATTGTTGTGCAACTTCTGCTCACCAAACATCTTCTCTTCTCACCCTCTTGTAAACGACCTTTCTCCCGAGTTTGAAGGCCCAGACTCCTATGCTTTATTTCAGTCTAGGGTGGCCTCCACTCCTCAGTCACTGGGCCGCACTGAAGCACAGACACCCTGTTCTTTCTCTAATCCTTAATTGTCTGGCTGCCGTTTGAGTTTCCTGTCATTGGGAGACTCCCAAGTGTATGAATGTATGTATGTAATTAAATTGTTTATTTTTGTTTGGTCCTGATAATCTGCCCTTTGTTATGAGGGGTGAAGAGTCTCAGCCAGGGATCTAGAAGGTAAGAAGGAAAATTATTTTTCCTTCCAGACAGGTAAGTTGTAGTTCTTTCATAAATAAATCTCTACTTCCTCTGTGTTATATACTTCTTTGAATTTACATGTTACTAAATCAGGTACTAATATGTCATATATAATGCATCTTGTGTTTGCATTATACATTTTTATATCTCTCTATTTCCTCTTATGTATTATAAACCCATAAAGGTCAGAGAACCCACTTATAGTCTCGAATCTCTAGTGCCAAACCATCTATTCATCTCTTAAGACCTTTTATTTTGCAACGCTTTACCCTAACCCTTCAACATTCAATTAAGATCATAACAAATTCTTTAACTCTCAAATGCTCAGAATGTTGATCTGTAGGTAATTAATTTCATATAATTTTTCCTAAAGTACTAGCCTACAAACAAATGTATGAGAAGATCAGGCAGGCCTTAATGCATGAGAATTTATTTGATTTAAGCTTAAAAAATGAATGGTTGAGGAAGGAAGGTTGTTCTAGTCAAAGTGACACCTAGGCAGAGGTGACAATGATTATTATCATGTTTATAATACTTGGCAAAATGTAGTATGAATGGAACAGAGTGAGCATGGCTTTGGTGGGGTGAGAATGGCAAGTGATGAAAACTAAAGGTAGATGAGTATGATGTTAATAGTCTTTTACGCTTTGCTGATATGTTTGAACTTTATCCCTAGGATAAAGAAAGAAATAGAAATATTTTAAGAAAATGAGTATCTATTATTCAATTTGCATAATGCTTTGATCTCAATAAGCTTTCAATACATAAAGAAGATGAGAAATGAATTAATTTCCTAGTTGAATTTGAAATTGCTTTCCCTTTAAAAGTATACATCTACTTTCATAAAAAGGAAACTATGAAATGACCTTGAATAGTTTCCTTCAGAGATACAAGGAAATATTAGCCAAAGAGAGTCAGTAAGGGTAATTTGATATTGATTTAACATGAATGGTTTGTTTTATTTCCACTCTTTGAAAGATTGTATGATAATAATGCCTCTCATTTATTGAAAAATATTTTCATTGGTAGGTATTTTGTGTAACAAGTCTTATTTGTAAAACTAGAAAACACAAAATATTTTTCAGATGGTATAAACATTCATTAATAAAGATATATTCATAGGCCTGGAATATTTATTTAGTTATGCTTACACATACTTATTTATGCACTAACCATTAAGATTTCTATATCAAGTTCCTAGCTTCTATTCCAAGAAGACAAAAACTTTCTGAAGTAAGCTTCTAATACCTGAGCATCTCAATGATAAAAATTACCCCTCAAAGCAATTTTCCTAAACAGACTATGTTGATGTTGAACTAACTTTCTAAGCCCAAGATGGAGCCACATCTGCCCATGGTGCCACATTAGCAAACTAAAAGTTAGATAATATTTGTGCCCCAGTAAATGTTCCCCTTGACTAAACTGCGGTACATTCAGTAAGTCCATCCCCAAACACAAACCAGCTCTGGGCCCTCTCACCCCTGTCAAGGTTGACTATGAGGCCTCACCCAATCAGATATTTTTGTTGTTGTTGTTGTCCATTGTTCTTTATTCTTTCTCCCATAAAGGTTTCCTGCCTTCTGCCCCATCTCGCAGTTCTTTGAAAGGAATACCCACTTCATGAAGAGTTTGCACAGTTTGTTTGCATCACCTAAATTCTCTCCTTTAATAATTTTTAAAATAATTGCTTACAAGCTAATTATTATACATGTCAAGTTTTCTTTATTTAGCCAGGAATTTTGTACACTTCTCACTTCCAAGACACAGTTCTGGGCTTAAGAGCAGTGAATTAGTAATATAAAGTCTTTGTTCTCTTACCCTGTGCATCCACTCTTGAAGATGTATAAAACACACATAAGCAAATTAACAAAATATATCTGATGGCTGTATGTGAATAAAATATAACAAAGGAATATGATATGGTGTAATGGGCAGGGGTGGAAGGTAGGTAGGTTTCTGAGAAAATGCCAAACCTGAATTTTTTTAAAAAATCAAGCATTCCTGGAAGAGAGAAAAGCAACACAAAGGCCTGAAGCAAAATGATCTTGACAAATTCAAGGAACAGTAAGAAGCAATGATGTGGTCCTTATTTAAATCGAGTAATATTCAAATATAATCTAGTCTTTATGGTTTCTTTTCTAAAGAGGCTTACAATAACAATGGAACATGATATTGGGTATTAGAGTGAAACCACATGTATCTGCACTCAACAGACCTCAATATGTGCTTGTTGGAGTATGAGAAGACTGGTTTTATTCACAGCCTTCATTTATGAATCAGGGAGGTTGGAACTGAAATGGAGTCAGCAAAAGACCAAACTTGAACTTCTTTAAGGCAGGAATCCTGGTAGGACAATACCTAAGAAATTATTAATATACTTGCAAGTGTGCAGATATACAAGGTCTGTCCAGAAAGTATCTGACCATGAGACATGAAAAATAAAGGCACTTAACTGAAGAAGATGCAAGATACAAGAAACATTGTACATAGGACAAGGATGCCTCAGTTCCCTTGAAAGTAGGAAACTTGGGAACTCACACAGTTCTCTCAATCACCATCGGCTATCTTGTTGTATTTTCCTGAATCTCACGATGGTCTGAAATCTCTTCCCTTTCGAAGGTGATTTTAGTTTTGGGAAAAGCCAGTAGTTGCAGGACACCAAATCTGGGCTATAGCATGGCTAAATCACCTGGGTGATTTGGTGTTTCACCAAAAACCTCTGCATGAGTTGTGATGCATGAGCGGACAGGTTGTTGTGATGAAGCTGCCAATCACCAGTTGTCCATAGCTGAGGCTTTCTGAATCATCCAAATAGTTTCTTTGGAGGAATGTTCAAGCTTAATGCAAAATTTGGCGCAGATTTGTTGCTCTACTCACTCAGCCATTTTGAATGTGACATTCATACAGTTCACATGCTCACTTAACAGCATCTACTGCCCCCACTGACTACTACAGTGAAGTTGTCATTGTTCACACATGCACATTCCAGTCCACTCTCCTTGGCTGCCAGGTTACATCGATATCACACAAACCATTCTCGTTGCATTAACAATGGCTAGACTTTTTCCAGATAGACTATATATATATATATATATATACACACATATACAAACACACATACACACACACACATGATTTTTACTGTTTTGTTCTTGTTTGCCCTTCATTTTATCTACATGACTGCTTTTCTATATAAGTGGATTTTCTATTCTGTCCTTTCTTGTATTCTATATTTCTCTTATCCTGTAGGAGAAATATGTAGTTTTTCTTGATTATTTATGATTTGTCAGTTTATGGTTATGTCAAAAATTTTATTGAAATCTTTTAGATATACTCTGGTATGTCAGTATATTTTAAAATTTTTGCATTTGGGAAGTGAAGAGAATACATGTGCTTTTTAAATAAAGAATTATTAGGCTAACTTCTCTGTTCTTTAAATTATAATTTAACTAATATAGCTGTGGTGAATCATGCCAAATTTTAGTAAGTTAAGAGGACATGGAGAAAGTTAATATATCTATCTCTGTCAGGTAATGTTTTATTTAAAATCATACAACAAACAATAACATTACTATAGCAAAAAATGTTCAATTATCTCTTTCTAAACACTAGGGAATGGCCTCTTAATCTCACTCTTCAAATATATTTTGTGAACATCTGACCCCCAGTTTTGTACCTTTCCTGATTGACTGTTAAGTCTGGGAATTCTTAAACCTGGCAAACAGGAACTCCATCTGTGGCACAAATACGGAGTCCGGCAGAAGTAGCGCCTGCTTGAATGTAGTTGGTGGGATAGTAGTATAGGTGCAGTAACTTACAGTTTTAATTTGCACATTTCACCCAAAATGTTTTATGGTGCATTTGAGTGTGATGGTGTTATGTTACAGAACTACATGCTTATGCTTTTGTAATAAAATATTTTGTAATAAAACAGGGGCGTTATTTGTGCCAGACCTTGTATTCTTTCAATCCATTGGCCAGGAGCAAGAGAAACATTCAGTTCTTCTCCCACAAGATATGCATGATTATTATTAATTTAGTTTACTTTTTCTAAGAGGTTGACATTTTATGTAATCAATCTCTTAAATTAAAGTCGCATAAAAATTGGACTGTTCAATTGAAAATTTTGCTCTTGGCGTTTCAACGTTGGGTAATGAACTAAAAAAAATAAAAATAAAAAAAAAATCCTGCAGATAAATTTACTGTAAGAAGAGTTTGTCACTGTTAGTATTCCAGAGCTGTACACACTGTGTCACACCAGGGGCAGTTTGCACTACCATGCCACCTCCAAGGCTCACCAACCCAAACTCACTCACCAGGTAGGATGATTTTTTCTAATCCGTCTTCTTGAAGAAGATGAGGCTTGTTTTTCTGTTTCACACACTAGCCCGCGCTACCTTTGATTATTCATAAGAGGAACCCTATAGACGAGTATAACAATGTTTAACATAAGGTTGAAAGCATATATAGCAGAGGTGTCAAACTCATTTTCACAGGGGGCCATATCAGCCTCGCAGTTGCCTTCAAAGGGCCAAATGTAGAGCTCTTTGCCCCTAATTAACAAGTAGTTACATGTATACAGTCCTAAAATTACATTTGGCCTTTTAAAGGCCATGGCGAGGCTGATCTGGCGCCTCGTGAAAATGAGTTTGGCACCCCTGATATTTAGTATTCTGTTAGGTTAATTGGTGATATTCACATACTGTTTTTCTCTTTGAGTATTTTTCTTTTGAATTTTGCATGAATGTTGACTGGTCCTGACTTTCATTGCTCAATATATCATAATGGTGTTAATGCACTATAAAGGCTTGAAAAATAATAGTGACAAAAGAAGCAAGGCATCACTGTGAAGAATGTACTTTGCATTAATATATTTCAAGCCTGATTTATCCTGAGTCTTATCCATATGTCAGGAGTATTAAACCAATTGCTTCTGGATCCCATATAAATGGTTCCTGAGTTTGGATGATGCATGGCAACACAGAGTGATGAAATTTTGCACCCACATTCAATAAAGCTGTTAATATGTTAACAGGCTTCCATTACTACTAAATGCATTGTAAAATCTTATTGAGCATTTACTTTTTAAAAGTACCTTAAAAAAAAAAAACACATAACAGAGCAAGAAAATTTATGAGAAAAACCCAGACTTTTAATGTAGGGTGAAACTGTAGCATTAGATAAATAGCAAACAAAGAATCTGGAAAACTGAATTATTTCAGTGCGTTTCCAATCTAGGCAGAAAGTGTCTTCTTTTTGTATGCAACAATAGCCTCTTAAGCTCTTTATGATCATCTTTTGGACAGTTATAAGGTCACAGAAATATGACTTGATAGAACAATTTCTATGTAGGGTTAGAATCATTACTCTCAGAGGTGATCCTTGCCCTCTGTGAAGGAGATCAACATTTCCTCTCTACACTTCCTAGATTTTTCCCCAATAAAGAGGAATACAGGCCAAAATAAAGAGAGCAATGCAGCCAAGCTCTGGCCGCTCTAAATCACTTCCTTAGAAATAACCCAGTTTGGGCAGCAGCTTTTGAAGGAATTCAGGGTTCAATACGTGGAAAAGCCCTCAATAATGAACAATGAAATTGCAAAATTCAGCCACAGCCACCCCTTCCCCAATCTTCAGCGATTATCTCAAAGCAAAATAAGGTGTTGCATGTAGTTGTTCAGCACCTGCTGTTTGGTACGCTCCGCACGCAGACTCCTCTTGACGAGACTTACAGCATATCAGCATTTCCGAATGTAGTCTCCGAGAAAATTATTCGACATGCCTATTAAGCAACGCAGACCTGATTTGCTGTGGCATCCTTCCTGAAGCACCCTTTCTTGGAATTCTTCAAACCATGTTTTTCTAGTTGACCGATGCATCCATGACATAACTCATCCCCTACCACTGCTTTTAGTGCTTCTTCAATATTACCATTTGACCATGAACTCCAAGGTTAGCCCTCAGATCTTTCCAGCCCTACATGGAGAAAAGTTATTCTCTCATACACCCAACACATACATACGTTTGTCTCACTAATTGAAAATTCTTACAATAATCTTGTCCAAGCTACTATCTTGTCACACCTGAGAAACTTCAGTAATCTTCTAGTGAATTTTCCTGCATCCATGCTTTAGTTAATCAATTAAGTGTTAAAACTGAAAATAGTACATTCATTTTCCAGAACCAATTTGATCATGTTGATCTCCCCATTCATTGCTTTTAAAGTGATAAAATAGTCCACAGCAAACCCTCTTATAAAACCATGCATGCTTGTCTGTGGTCATTCTATGTGGGAGACACGTGGGCTTTTATTAGTACCTTTGATATTCCGTGTTCCTTGATGTCAAAGCAATTCTGCTCATGGTGTCAGGACCAAACCTCAGCCTCCTTTTAACACCTCACTCTCATCTAATTGTCTCGTATTAGTCACTCTGAGATGTTGTCTCTGCCTCTTTGAAAATATTGTATTTCCACATTGATATGCTTATATAAGATATTCACATGCATTCTTTTCAGAAGAATTTTGTTCCATATGTCATTTTTTAAAGGACTCTCAAAACACAGAGAATTCTATAGAATGTTAATAAAATAACAAACAGCTAAAATTTAAAATGTGTAACAGATCTGGATGCCTCAAAAAATAAGACAAAAGATTGGCAAACAGAAACAGGAAAAGGTGTGCAGTATCATTTGTCATTAGGAATTTGCCAACTAAAATAACAATGAGATAAAACTACCCACTTATTAGAATGGTTAAAATTATTAAAACAACAACAACAACAACAACACAACAACAACAACAAAACCCTGAGAGTGTAATTTCTGGAGACTATCTGGAGCGATACTAACTCTCGTTACTTGTTAGTAGAAATATAGACTTCAAACACTTTGAAAGACAGTTTGACAGTTCCTAACAAAGCTAAACATAGTCTTTCCATATGAATTCACAATCAATCACAATCATAGGTATTTCTCAAAGTGAATTTTTTTTTAATTTTAAAAGATTTTATGTATTTATTTTTAGACAGAGGGGGAGGGAGGGAGAGAAAAATCAACATGTGGTTGCTTCTTACACACCCACCATGGGAGACCTGGCCCGAAACCCAGGCATATGCCCTGAGTGGGAATCAAAACTCAGACCCTTTGGTTCATAGGCTGGCACTCAATCTACTGAGCTACACGGAGCCAGGACTCTCCATGTGAATTTAAAACTTATGTCCACACAACATCTGCGCGTTAGTGTCTATAGCAATTTAGTATATTATAGCCCTAAATTGGAAGCAACAAAAAAAAGATCTTTTATAGAAAAAGTTTTTTTTTTTAATTTTTACAAGGAGATAAAGGAGAGACAGAGGGAGAGAAACATCAGTGCATGTGTGAGAGAAACATCAATTGGTTGCCTCTTGCACACCCCAGTCAGGGACCTGGCCCAAAGCCCAGGGATGTGCCCTCATCTGGGATTGAAACAGTGACCTTTTGTTTTGTGGGAGCTACCCACCCCACTGAGCCACACTGGGCAGTGTGACAAAAGGTCTTTATATTAATACATAGATGAATAAACGATAGCATTTCCATACAATGAGAAATTATTAGGCAATAAGGAAAAATAAGATATCTGCCTATTAAAAATAGGGATGAATCTTAAATTCATACTGCTATGTGAAAAAAGCCTGTCTGGAGTGAATACATGTATAATCCCCAATATATGACATTGTAGGAAAGGCGAAACTATAGCAATGATAAAAAATATAATTAGATGCCATTGATTTGTGAAGAGTGGAGGAGGGTTGAGTTGGTGAAACACAGTTTTTCGGTAGGTCTGTGAACTAACATTTACCCTTGAACAATGCAGAGTTAGAGGCACTGAACTCCTCCCATCTCAGAGAATTGAAGATGTGGATGAAACTTTCGACTCCCCAAAACCTTAAGTTGTCCCGTGCTATCCCCTGTGGGTACTGGTTCTAGGGTCTCCCATGTATAAAAAAAATCCATGAATGTTCAAGGCCTAATCAGAAAATGTCATAGATCAATGCAAACAGCCAGCCCTGCATATATGCAGCTCCCAACTGTGGATTCAAAACATTATCTATTTATCTTTTAAACACTTCATATAAGTGGACCAGTGCAGTTCAGTTCCCCACTGATACTGAAGACACCTTAAGTTTGTGAGAGTCAAAAGTTGTACATGCATTCTCGACTGCGCAAGGGTCAGTGCCCCTAACCTTGCACTGTTGGAGGATCAACTCTCCATACATACATGAACAGTTGAGGTTATTATAACATATTAATTTAAAGGTAGATTGCATATTTTACATTTCTCTATATTTTGATTCAGTTTCTTAAAAATACACTGTGGGAATGTTTCTCTTCAAGGTACTTAGTGGTGAATCACCAAATGATGGATTGTTAATTCACAGATGCCGAGGTACAAGTCAGATATCAACATGATAGAACAAACTGCTGAAATAGATGAGCTTAAATGTGGACTTTATCAAAATATTATCTGTATTTTGTTATTAAGATTTTAACACTTGGGCATTATATTGCAGGAACATTAATTTCTTAGCACTGTTAGCTCCTGTGCTGAGACAGAAGTCATCCACAGCAAATTTCCAACACTTGGTAGAAGACAAACCCTAGCTTATGGTGGACTGAAGAGATATGCCTGGTACAGTGTGCTACAGCTGTGCTTGACAGACGCATTTTGTATATACAGCTTCTGAATTTAAACACATTGTAGATAAATTTCATATTTTTTCATATAATTTCAGAAATAAAGTTTATTGCTTATGTGCACATTCTTTAAAATGATAAAACATTTACCTTCCCATATACTTACTATATTTTTTCGGACCATAAGATGCACCTAGGTTTTACAGGAGGAAAATAGGAAAAAAATTTTTGAAGCAAAAATGTGGTAAAATATTTAATAACATAAATAACATACTATTTCACCAATGTAAATGTAAACAGAACTCAACAGCAGCATTAACAACTATTATTCCTCCAAAATTTGGGGGGGCGGGAGTGAGTCTTATAGTCCAAAAAATACGGTACATATTTATAATATTATTTTTAATATACATAATTTTTAGACTTCTACTTGAATGAAAAGGTTACCTTTATACCTGAGATCTAGAAATGTAGATATATCACTATAATTGGATTTCAGAATAAAATAGTTTCTTTTGTTATTTTAAATACCTTATTTATTTATTTTTTAGAAAGAGGGGAAGGAGAAAGAGAGGGAAAGAAATATCAATGTGTGGTTGCCTCTCATGTGCCACCACTGGGGACCTGGCCTGCAACCCAGGCATGTGCTCTGACTAGGAATCGAACCAGTGACACTTTGGTTCACAGCCCACGCTCAATCCACTGAGCTACACCAGCCAGGGCTCTTTTGTTATTTTAATTTTGCAAAATTAAAATTCAGCTTGGGTCTTCCTTGACTCTTTCTGTTTTCAGATTAGTAAAAATACCACTTTCCTTGGTTGAAAAAACCTCCACTTTTCCCTGTCTCTTTCCCATGATTCCTCAGGACCTGGTAACTGACTTGATGCACCATTATGGACTTATCCCTATTGTTTGGGGCAGTTTTGTATGACCTGTTAAATATTTTCAATGTCACCATTGAATGGCTGCATACCAGTCCCAGCATTCCATCCAGAGGAGAGTGATGGGAGGAATCCAAAGCAGATGTAACTCAGAAATTATTGTATTTTCAAGGCAATGTGTTTGGTTACTTTTCTGCAGCTGCCAACTAATAAATTGCTTTTGTTGAAAACAACTGTTGACTGTAATAAGTTATGTTATATTGTTATTGTTAATCAGGTAGTTCATTGTTGAAATTTGTTTTGTTTATTATTTATTCACAGAAGACTTGAAATATATTTTAGTTGTTCTGTCTTGTTTGAACATCTTGTAAAGGCTTTGCGTAGTTCTAAAAATGATTGCATGTCCTATTTCTTAATTTTGGCCGAAGAAAGTAGACTTAAAAGTCATTTTTTTTATTTTTGGAACTTTAATTACATTTTTCTGTACTATAATTATTATCCGAAAGAAATAAAGTAGTTAAGTGAAAGATCATAAGTTGGGATTCCTAAAATCACACATATCTTCAGCCATGTTCATTGCATTTCCAATGACAATTACATGGCATTGTTGTTTATTGCCTTGCAATCTATAAAGATTTACTTAGTTTGGTTGAATATAATGTGTAGGAGGTAGAAACCATTTAGTAACAAGAAATGATGTTTTAAAACATCATTATGGCCACTGTGATGCAAATATTTAAATGTTCTGGATGTCTCATGTCTATATTAGTTTCTTTAGAAGTAGCAACTTATCAATATCACTAATCAATAACCTGTGGTAAAGAAAAGTTTTTTTAAAAAATACTTTTTCCACAGAGTCTTTTATTCCCAGTAGTTACAACCTAGAGAATTTATAAAAATATTTCTTCTAGAATTTTGAAAATTAGCAATCTGTAATATTCCTTTGGGCAACTTTTGTGTGTGTGTAAATTTTTAGATTTATGTTATAAAATATATTATGGGCTACCTACTTAAATAACTTTTTGTTTGGGTTTTAAATTTTTTTAATAATTTTTTAAACACTTTATTTATTTATCTTTAGAGGGGAAGGGAAGGAGAGAGGGAGAGAAACATCAATGTATGGTTGCCTTTCATGCGTACCCTTGCCAGGAACTGGCCTGCAACCCAGGCATGTGCCCTGACTGGGAATGGAACTGTGATCCTTTGGTTCACAGGACCGCACTCAATCCACTGAGCTACACCAGCCAGGGTCAAATCTCACGTATATATGAGATATATATATAAATATATAAATAAAATTTTATATAAATGTATATAAAACTCACACATATATACACACACATGCAGTGCTATATACTTTAGGGTTTTATTGTAAAGAAATGCTTTATTAATGACTATCTTTTACCCTATTTTATATTATCAATCATAAAGTGTATAATACCAGGAATTATTTATTGAAGACTGAGAATAGAATCACTTTGACTACTATCAAGGGCTTTTAAGCAGTCATGCATGATCTGCTCTATTCTTTTTAAGGATGTAGTTTTGAGAACATTTAATTTTCGAAATTTTTTCTCACTTTGTTTTGTAAGTATTTTTCTGTTACATCAATGACTTTTATCCTATTTACCTTTTCTTAGAAAGACTACTTTCTTAATGGCTGCAAGTGACTCAGTTGTTCTTCATCAATTCCTGAGCAGCTCCATGAACCACATAAAACACAGTGGAAAATTGTTAAGCTTTTAGTTTTCTTTAAAAGGCCCTGTTAACTCACATTAGAAAATAATAAGTTAAAATGTGTATAGTTTGAGAACATGTTCTCTATCTGTTATTGAGTTGTATATCTAGGTTATGGAAGTCATCTTTTCCTTTGTCACATTATAAATTCAAAGTGGATATCATATTTTTATGCACTTCTCATTTAATTTCATTGCAAGGACTTTTGGAACCAGGTTTTCTTAACCCTGGTAGATTTTTACTTTTTGATGTATGATTGTATCTTATATAAACCTTCCAAGGCAAACAGTGCTTTTCAAAAGCTTGATTTTATTTTGCTCACTATTATGCGTATCAGATAGTGGATTCTACTGAAAAAATAACACATTTCCCCTCACAAAAATTTCTTCAAAAGCTTTATCAGGAAAATAGGAGAGAAATGCCATGTAAATATTTAATAGACCATGCTGATTTTCACTTTCTTATTACTAGTGAGACCATATCTATTCAAATAAGAACCAAAAACAACCATTTCTTGACTTTACTATTATTTCAAGTACCAGATTTGAGAATTTTCACCAGGAAGACCTCAACCTTTATGCAATCTGAAATCTTCAATTACAGGTTCAAAGAAATTAAACTTGAGGCCCATATCCTAGATCCTAGTGAAAGAGTTAAAAACCACTGAACTGTGATGAACTTTCTTTGACTTGTTTCTCCTATTTGATTTTAAATGTTTTGTTTTGTTCTGGTTGAACTTTATTTTTCCCTACTGAGCTAAAGCTTCAGTTGATATAGTTCCAAAATTTAATTACTAGACTTCTATAGTTGAACAGTGTTTTCATTGAATAAACCTTTTACAATATGTAATAAATATAATAGCTTACAGTGTTAAATAACACCTCATCTTTAAATTCTAAGTCTCTAGAGAATGTTGGGCAATTTCATATTTGTTTAAAATATATTAAAAATAATTTTAACTTAATAGCTTTTTGTGTTACTAATGTGACAAGCAAAATTAAATATTTCTAAAAAATAATATCTATACTAACTTCTATCAATATTAGTACAATAGTTTTTATCTATAACATCTATAAAATAGATGTTATAGATATCTATGTTGATGGCAAGGTACTTTTTGTTATTTATCCTTTGCTTTGTTTATTTAAAAATTTGTCCTAAACATCTCTCTAAAACCACTATTAGCCTTAACCCTTGTTAGCCTTGTTAACATATAATGTCTTTATCCACATATTTATTTGTAGACAAGAAATTGGGTAAAGAAATTATGAAACCCACAATTATTATTTTAATAACCACATAAAAAACAAAATCATCATTCATAATGTATGGACCATAGCTTATAATTTTTCCTCTGTAGTTTAGAGACGATGAATGTTCTCTTCCCAGTAATACTGCAAATTAATAAAAGACCATGTGCTACTCATACACATACATATAAATATAAACATTTAGTTAAGAATAGTAATTCCAACTAGAATGAGGAATTTTGTTAGGAAAATAGTAAAATAAAAGAAGAAAAGGATATTCAAAGTAGATTTAACTGTTGTAAGCCAAGGAATATAAATAGGTGCAATGATACAATGAAAGTACTAACGAGGCATGTTTTTAAAACAAGGATTATTGAGATATGAAAAGACTATATAAAAAGCTAAGAAAATAAGTCATCCATGAAAAGTCTCAAGGTTTTTGAGATAATAATTACTCATAATGTAAAAAATTGAAATAAGGCATTTTAATGAAAGAATATGTTTAATTTTGTTCTTGTAGTGTCCTCATACTATGTATAACTGTGTGTTCCCAGTACTCTTTTCAGATCAATCTTCTGATCAGATTTTTAGCAATGCAGAGGGTCTTCTCTGTCTTATTTGCTGAGTCATCCTACATGGCTACTCGTGGAAGAATAAAAAACTTGGAACACCATTTTCTTCTTTAGATGTTCGATGTCCTGCTAGAGAATCAGCCCATGCTGTTCGTTTCTGGCCTGCTCGTTACATTGGTGGAAAATGGGATATTTATGAAGATAGGGTACTGGTTTTTTCCATGGCCTTCGATAGAAATATAAACCGATTTCCATACACTGCAAGTCATGTACCTCTCAGCCTCGTCCAAGAGCACCAGCCCTTGACTGGTGTCTAGAACGCCCTAATATGTCAGCTCTAGCTGTTAAATGAGAACACCAATATGCATCATACTGAAAGCTTAATGCATTCAATAGATGTAAGTGACCAGGATATTGGAACCAAAGAGTAATGAGGAAAGAATTTATGGTCAACACCTTTGTTTAAGGAACTGTAAATTTTGTATTCTGTGGATGAAGATTTCATTCTCCATTTCCGCTAAGGACAAAAAAAAAATGGTATAAGAAGAATTAAATCTACAAGGTGAAAATAGGTCATGTCAGCAATCCATCCACTACATTCAGCATTAAGCATTAGACAAGCTTTTATAAAGTATGGCTACTGGCAGAATATTTGTTCTTCCTATCTCAAATTCATTCAATGTGAAAGCATTGCTTATGCAAGCTGACAGAATGACAGGTTTCTGAGATAAAAAAAGAAAGAAAAAAATCTACCAAATCCGTATTTTACTAAGACATTTTGGCACCATCTTACATGCTATTCTCATCAACATGCTTGATAAATTGTAGACTATGCATAGGAGGGTCACACCTAAATAGAAGTAATCAATGACCTTGTCAACCTTGAGCAATATATTTAAAAAGTATCAAAATGTTTGACTAAGTGATATTATTTATATATCTTACCAGAATTCCCATGACAAAAAAAAAATTAGCTTGTTCATCAAATTAACACATAAAGTGGCTACTACTAAAAAAATCAACAATAGATCTTTAATGACTGTGATGATTTAAATAAATTCCATTATAACTTTACAGGAATATGTTTTACTACTTTGTGAATAGTACTTTTATGCAATTAAAACTATAACAGTAAAAATTGTTTAAATACTTCAAAGAAAGTATGATTAATAATTTACTTATGCATTTCCTCCCTTACTTTCTTCTCCAGCATAAAATAGGCCTATCAAAACAGAATCGGGCTAGTCATCACTAATGTAAATTCTACTTGCTACTCTATGCCATACCAATGAATATAAAGGTTTATAAAGTATGTGAAATTAAACAATTCTGCAACACTGTGGTTTCACAATGTGAAAATCTAGATGAATTTCTTCATGTCCTACATTTCTATATTTTATAATTGAGAAATAATTAGGAGCACACTCTCACTTGGATAACTGAAGAATAAATTTGTTTTATAAGACTTACAGCTACAAGAATATTGTTTCTCTTTCATTGTCCCCTGATGTAGAGAAGAAATATCTGTACAATGAGCAATTTCTTTCTTTCTTCCTTTTTTTTGGTCATAGGCAGCTGCCAAAATAGCCCCCAGGAATTTCTGTCTCCTGGTATTCACAACTTTCTGTAATCCTGTCCTCTAGAGAACAGACTGGGTTTAATGATTTGTTTCTGATGAAAATGATAGGACCAAAGTAATGAGATGCTACTACCAAGATTAGGTGATCAAAGGCCGGAGGTTTGATTGTGTGCACTCTCTCAGTCTCTCTTGGATTACCCCGTGTTGGGAACTGCCCTGCCTGGTTTCAGGAGCTGTAACACCCCCATGGCTAAGGCTGAGTGACCAATCTTGGGACCATAAGCCACTGAGGAGACAAAGCTTATCTCCCTGGCAGGGACACTGTCTTTGCTCCTTTTACTTAACCCTGCCTGGCCCACAATACTTGATCGGTTAGCTGATGGAGGGTAAGATTCCTCAAGGGAGGGATGACCTAAGACAGGCACAATCATGAGGGCCCCCAGGGAAGGACTTGGGGGCTACAGAAAAAGGGGGTGATGGACCCTTGCCCTTCGGCTTTGGCATAGCCTGAGTCCTTATTCTGTCTGCAAGAAGTCTCCTAATCTCTTGGATGCCTTACTTCCCGTTAAGCCTGAAACAATGACTTAAGCCAGAAACAATGCTGGTGGTGGGTGCTGCCCTATGCTGGAAAGAGCAAGTTCCCTAGGGCAATCAGGCATGAGAAAGAATGCATAAAATCCTATGAAACCTACTTCACTAATACCCTCAATTTAAATGATCAGGGACCAAGCAGAAAGTGAGTTTGTTCTTCAAAGTTATATGGCCCTTTAGCTATCTGACCCTGACTCAAAATAGGTCCTCAGTTCTTTGAATGTTACCTATTGTTTAATCATTTCTGCCTGAGAATGATTGATGAGCTTTACCTATACACCCTGTATTTCCATGCAAATTGAACCCAATAAAAGCTTCTCAAGGCAAGGGTGGAGATGCTCTCCCCTTGAGAAAGAAGCTACACCATCCCTTTTCCTCCAGAGGACTCAGCAGTCTGTGTGAATTTTTCTCATCTCATCCATAATGCTGCGGACACTGGGGGCCGGTATCCGCGTCAACCCTGAGGGATACTAGCTACTGGGTTGTGAAATACCACTGGGAAAAAAGGCCACTTGGCAAAGGAGCAAGATCCGCTAATGACTATGTAAATGAGCCTGGATATTTGTTCCTCCCTGACCAAACTTTCAGGTAAACCTACAGTTGCAATTGACAGATGGACTTCTACTTAATGGTTGTTCTTGAGTCAGAGACTCCCAACTAAGTGACTCTGTAGCATTGACTCCCAGAAACTCCAAGATACTATATATTTACTGTTGACCATGGTGCACCAACAGATAACAAATACAGATTTTATTAGCTTAAAACTGCCTAAAATACAGGAATGGCTTTGGGACCAAGCACTGAGTGGGAGCTGGAAGAGAGGAAGAGGTAGTGAAGGTTTACATTTTTTGAACAGACTGTAAACAGAATTGTGGATTTTGGAATACTGATTTAAAAAGCTTATATGAATCTGAAAAAAATCAAATTGTACATTGGATTGTGGGAAATGCTTGTTACGCAGTGGTATAATGTTTAGGAACACTGCTACCTGTAAATATGTGCAAATTAGAAAATGTTTGTCATGGACTGAGTCATCAAAATAAAGAGACATATGACATTTTAATGCATATATCCAAATAAGAATTGTATATTGCATTAAGGTAGAATAAAGAGTAAGTAGAATTGAGGCAGAATTCAATGATAAAAGAAACTTTCAAAATATTCAACTCAAAAATCATTGAAAATTAGTATGAAATATGCTTATTATAAAAGTGATGACTTTTAAATTATGAGATCAAAATTTTCAGGCTGACAGCTCTGAGGGATAGGGTTTGAAAGGGTTGAGGGATAGAACAAAAAAGAAAAAGAATTCATGGGCATGGACAACAGTGTGGTGATTGCTGGGGAGGGTGAGCTGGGTAGAAGTGAAAGAGGGTATGGGAGAACAAATGGTAATTGAAAAAATACAATAAAAACCAGCTATTAGGACAAAAATAATAGTTTAAAAATAAAAAAATTCTAATAATTTGATAAACATATAAATGCCTTGTGAACAAATAAAAATCATATGTGCCTCAAAATTTACTAAAATATAAAACAACACAACACTATTAAAAATTTTAGATGTAAAGTTTTTAATGTAGAAATTTATATTGAATAAGTTTATATTATTCATGTTAAGGAAATCAAAATGCATACTTAAATATTGTCTCAACTCTTAGGGTCTTTTTTCCATGAATGTTGTTACGTCCTACTCTGGACTCCAAAAAGTAGAGACACTTTCTTTTCCAGCATGTCATGGACATCTTCAAGACTGTATTTTTTCCATAACCATGATTCAACTCACTTACTACCTAAATTACAGCAGCATACACTTAAGGAGTGAACATAAGAGAAAGGAATGTGTTTAAAGAAGTCCTCCTCAATTTGGAAGGCATTCATTTAGCCTCAATTCCCTCGCCAGAGGAGTTAGGGATGATGGATGTACCCCACTCTTATTTCTTGTGGGCCAAGATGAAGTCTAAGTAATTATAAATGCATGCTGCCATACCTGAATTATTGCCTTGGGCCAAGTGGAAAAAGTCCATACAGAAAATTAAAAGGAAAGCACCTAGACTTTGAAAGTAGGTCTTGATCATTTATGGAATGTTTTTTCACTTGGACCTTAAGGGATGTGGAGGTCAAAACTGGCCTCCTCACGCTGCTTTTAGATCTATTGACAGCAGAAATAATTAAATCGTGAATAAGACAAATCAAACATTTTTAAATCATAGATCATGTTGGCCAGATTAATTGGACTGTTTGATAAATGGCATATGTAAATATGTATAAAAAGCAATTCATTGAAACTGAGTACAGTGCACAACAACAGCCAAAGATTACATATTATAAGAGACAATTCTCCTTGGAAGCCTCCCATTTCTCTGTACTTCCCGAGCAAAAGTTTCAATAATGTTTTGTTACATACTGTTTTTTCAAGAATGTTCATATAGTAAACAGTCTTGGACAATAGAGATAATATTTCTATCTTCAGGGAAGATAGATCTGTTTCCTCTCCAGCGTAATAACATAATATCTCCATCTCTAGCAAAAATTGGCAAAAATTTTCTAGCAGCCCCTTTAATAGTTTGAGGTTTCTTTAGTTCAGGGTTCCTCTCTTTTAATGCAACTCTCTATGTCTCTGAGAGTCACTTATCCTTCCTGTCCTTCGTTAGGGAATCTGGGCTCAGGGAACTAAAACAAATAATGTCACTCTAGATGCTGTTGTTGCTGTGAGTAATAAACAATGCATTTTTTCTACATAACGACTCTAATGTTTCTACCAGCATCCATTAAACCTGCAATTAGGGTGCGATCTGAGATCCTGGACTGATCTTGACATATAGGTGTATAAAATCATCAAAACACAGTACATTTCATTGTGTGCAAATATTAACGACAGAAACTAAAACTTGAGCTTTGGTGAATTTAACAATGGATCTATTTAAAATGTATATACAATCTATGAATTTTACTTTTAAATAAATCAAAAAGTTATATTAATGGAGATGAAAAGAATGGATGGCCAAATGACTGCTAAACCAAGTGTTGTGACATTATAATATTAGAATCTAAGTGGCTACAAAATGGCGTTTCTTGTAAAATTCTTCCCACTTTAGCCTCTATTTGAAGTTGTTTATAATAAAATGATGTGAAATAAGGACTTCGAAGCATTATTCATTCTAATATATTTCAATAAAATAATAGGACAGCAATTTGACAATATCTATAAGAAGTATTTAAAACTTGAATATGTTTTAAATCATTTACTCCAGGTTTTGGAATATTTACTATGGGAAAGAATTAAAAACATATTTATATTAGTGTAAGTAGGATGTATTGCAATTCTGGCTTTTCTTCTGAAAGTTTCATAGAAACATAGTGGAAATTCTGGTTTACATGGGTGTTAATGCTTCTGGGTGGGGGAGTGGGGTAGGAACTACATTTGAGATGGTAAAAAACATTTTAGCTCAGATGACTCTATGACATTAGAACTTATTTTCTGTGAGATTTAATTCTCATTCAAATTTAGTTTATTATGAAAATATTATTACTAAACTAATTTAGGTACTAGTGAATCTGAGTGTGGGAGCCCACTTGAAGTGTTAATTTCACTCGATTTCTAGTTAATTTTGTTTAAGAAAATATTATATTGCCTTTGGGAAAATAATCAGAAGAGGGAAAGAAATCAAGAAAATGATTACATTGTTTGGAAGGCCATCATCTATATGTGACTACATGGTAATATTCCAGCTGAGATATTCAAGATAGTGTTAAGTAGATACCTTGATATTTTCTTCATGACTCTATTTAGACTGTAAAAAGAAATAAAAAGGTATTCTTAAATGTCTCCAGTAACAATCTGCACACTTATTTTTATTGAACCTAATTTGTGCATTAAGTTATTTCTAAATGTCAAACTGCTTTTTGCATTTCGGTTCTTACAAATAAAATTTCATATGTTTTCTTTGTTCAGTGCCCTGATTGACACGAGTGATTGCACCTTGCCTTTCCTGCTCTGCTCTCTGGCACTGCCAGTTCGCCTCTCCGTCACTGAAAGAATCTTACTAACCATCTAATCTACTAATAGCTAAATCAGTTTAAGACGTATAGGGGCACTGAATATCAACAAAGTTGCTTTTAATTTCACAACTCTCTGTGGCTATTTTTTTCATTGCTAATAGGACAGATTTTGTGATCTCCAGTTTTTCATCCAATATTAGCAGTTCTTTTCAGGTGAATTGATTTCTCCCTGTGAGAACAAATACATTGTGCTCCAACACATACTTTATTAATGTGGTCTTGTGTGTGGCCGCAGTCTTAACAGCCTGGCTGTAAATAAAATGACACATGATGAGAGAAAACATTTCTATACCATTAAATTGGCCCAACTAGTAGACATGATACATCCAAGAAATGTTAAGGACTAAAACCTAAATATTTTATAAATGGCTAATGTTGAAATCTAATTCTACAAACCTAATGGTTTGTTTTTAATCTAAATACCAATACTTAAAATGAAGTGATGCTATACACATACTGCTGAACAGTCTCAAGAAAATCATTAAAATAGTAGATTTCTAAAGCAATCAAGTCAGTAATGGAATAGCACAAGCTCAGAATGATATGGTGGTATACTCATGCTTGGATATGCATATGAAAATTAATATAAAACAATATCTTAAAAGAATTAGAAATCCAACATATCAGTTTGAGGAAAAGGATTCATTTATCAAGACAGTGTTTATTAACAATATTTTAAGGATAGAATTAACAGACACAGGTAGTTTCAATTAAATGTCATCAATTCTTCAGAGAAACATAAAACTGACAATTTCAAAAACATCGTCTACACAACTATTTCCTAAATCATATTACTGACATCACACATTGCACATGACTTATTCTCATTTAGGCAGGCTTTCCTATGAATCAGTATCAAATACCAAATATTTGACATTTGAAAAAGGTGAACTACATTGGTTAAAGTGATCTATAAGAGATATTACAAATCTAACAAATTTTAAAATTTAGATAAATTGATATTTTCTTAGGTAAATATAGCTGTAGTCAACTGTAAATGAAATTTCTTAGAAAATAATTTAAATTAAAAAACAAAACCAAAAATATAACAACAATATAAATACAGAAAAAGGATACTTATGTCCAGTTGAATGTCTCTTGTATCCTCAGCCCTCTTATGAAATGAAGGCACATTTCATTCTTCATGAAGCCTTCTTTCCCTGTATTTTAAAATTTTTAATCAGTACCTAAAGCTTTTCAGCTATAAATTTCTCTGGCATCAGTCAAATGCCAGTCTTCCCTATAACCCGAATCTAAGGGACACGAATCATGCACTGTGCACTTTTTCTTGCACACTTGTAACCCAGTAGTCCAATCAGTGCATTATTGCACTCCCACAATTTCTCCAAAGAAATTCTGTCATGACTTTTTAAAACTCAACACTTTTATTCACTTATGTGGATTTAAAGCTACATTCCAAATGGCAGAAATATGTATGCACACGGTTCATATAATGTGTGTTTGTTCTTTTGCCTTTCTCCTGACCTTGAATCTAGTTGGCCATATAACAAATGGTGCCTGTAGAACTCTGAGCAAAAGTGGAGTGCATAATTTCCTGCAGACACATTTTGGAGTTTGTTGAGAAACAATAAATAGCTTGTTCAATTGTCATAGTGCCTGTGGAGAAATTATTTTCTGCATAATACAGCCAAACAATTTCAGAACCTCTATCACCCAGGGTACTTAAGCAAGTCTGTAGACAAAAGGTTGCTGAACTATGTAGCACATAAGAAATGAGTTAAAAATAGGCCTTTGTTGTGGTAAATCATTGGGAATTTACTCCCAGATTCTCTATTCTATCCTAATGAGAAGAATATGTTATCATTAGTGGGGTGCTTCTGCAAGAAATACATTTGAAGTACTCCAAGCTCTGTAGAGAAATGACTAAGTGTAGATTTGGGGAAGAAATATATCAAGGGAATCTTGTGCCAGGAAATGAAACTAATGAGCACTTGTCAACATAATAAAAGCAAGTTTAAGTGACTCTCACAGCTCAATTAGGGGAGGTTTCATATTAAAAAAAAAAAGATGTAAACATTTGAAATACATTGTGCAAAGAAATCCATGAGTCTGCAGTAATATTACAGAAAGACAAAGCAAAGTTGAAAGTCTCGTTTTGCAATATTGAAATAGTTTTTGACATCATCATTTATCCTGAAAGTAAATAATGAGAACATTGCCTTCTCATTATCTTGCCTTTCTACAAAGAATTCTGCTAGATGGCAGCTAAATAACTCCAGATAAAGAATGAAAAGTATTTTCTAATAGAAGAATGATGGCTATAAGTGTAGAAAAACATAAGATTTAAATATATTCACATGACTTTTGTGAAAGGGAAAACAGTTAAAAAACAAACAAATAAAAAACTATGTTGATATGTTTTATGAAAATCCTAACTGAATTCAAAGTTCTTTTTATCTACCTCAAATTTGCAACACAGAATGATTTGCTAATTATGTTCAGTGTTTATTTTTTAATCATTCATCTGTGACTCTCAAATGGATTTAGTCTTGGAAAAGGATGTAAGCCAAAACAACCAAAGCATCACTTGACTCAGAGATAAACAAATGAATTCAAGGTTATCAGAATATGCATGTTGTTTAATAAAATCACAGTGAATGAAAGTTTAAAATTCAATATAGCTGTGAATATCAAAATAGCATAGCTGAATATAACAAATATTTTCCAGATTGTTATGTCAAAATGGTAGGAATATGTTTGAGTAATATTTATTTTTACAGTGAAATTATGCTGACTAGAAAACATACCCCTTGATAAAATACATGATAATGTTAATTCTGTAATTAAGATCATTTAGTATTCATCTAAACTGGATTTAAAACATATTAATAAAAAGCTTATAAATGTCAAGCAAAGCAAAAATTACATTTTGTTACAGTTAGAAACCTCTTCTTGTTGCCTAAGAAGCCTATAAGGGTAAAAATTTAAATTTCTACAGAAGTCATCAGAGTAGAATGGAAGCCATAAAAGATCAATGGAGTTGCATCCCTTTTCCGAGATGAAAAGAGAAAGATGGAAGTTATTTTATCCTAAGAGCATATTGGTTTAAATGCCAAATACGTTTTGGAATAGAATTCTTAGTTAGAATATAGAGTCAACGTGATCTCAGTAAATATTGCTGTTAATGGGCCTCATGAAACCTTCATACTACTATTACCTAATTGTATTTACAATTCATAAAAAGTCTTTAATTTTATTAAATTCTTATGTAACACCAACTTTGTTAGTATTTCAGAAATTAATATAAATATCCAGACAACAAAATGTTGATAAATATCCTGTAAAACTTCATAAGAAACTCTCTGTTAATAATTAAGCAGTGCCTGAAAGGCAGTGTGCTGTCAAAAAAGCAGTTAGTAAAAACAGAATAACAGATATGGTAAGTCAAATGCTCTAATAAATCATTAATTTTTAGTAAATAAAACTATGGTTGCAGTTTTAATATTAAATATTAAGACTCTTTAATATTAAGCACCTTTGTCTAGTTACATTAGTTATACACTGATAGATAATAAGTATTGTGAAAAATATTTTTATTCAATAAATATTAAGAAAGAAGCTTTATTTATCAGTCTGTATAAAAATGACAAAGCCTCAGATGAAATTTCATAATGAAATTAAGTTGCCTTAGGCAACTGGTGCAAAGTTTTTCCTACAACATTACCAGCTGCCTAACAGATGAAATTATTAATTTGGTGTCATTCAATATATCTTCAAGTGCAATTAAAGGTAGAAATACATAGACCAAGTACAGTGGTACCTTGGTACTCATCATCAATTCGTTCTGGAACTCATGATGAGTGCTGAAAATGATGAGTAACAAATGAATTTTTCAGGTGATGAGTTATGAAGCATTTTCTCTTGCTGGGCACCATTGTGACTCATACAAGTTCTGTCAAATCCCAAGCAAGCGCCAAGTGCTGAAACTTTTTTTTTTCCTCATCAAAATATGATGAGTTCAGGGTTTGACAAGTTCTAAAGCCAACAAGTACCAAAATATGACTGTAGATGGATTTCATAGGCATTGTATAATGACGAAGGGAGGCAACTTGGCCAAATATGTTAGGGAAGAAAAAGCAATTTTATTGTAAGTAGAATGAATGTTAGATCTACAATGAGAAAGAGGAAACGTAGGACAAAGCCCAAGTCAAACCTTTCCAGTACTGGTGATTACATGTCTTGTCGATAATGGTCATTCTAATAGGTGTGAGGTGCTAGCTCAATGTAGTTTTGACTTGTATTCTTCCAATCGCTAGGGAAGTTGACCATCTTTTTATGTATCTGTTAGTTATTTGTGTTTCTTCTTAGGAGAAGTGTCTGTTCATATCTTCTTCCCATTGTTTAATTTAATTGTCTGTTTGGTGTTCAGTTATGTGAGTTCTTTGTATCTTTTGAATAGTAATCCTTTATCAGAGCTGTTGTTATCAAATATCTTCTCTCATTTGGTTGGTTGGTTGGTTGCCCTACCGTTTTGTTGATTTTTGTTGTTTTTGTTGTTGTGTAGAAGTTTTTAGTTTGATATAGTGCCATTCATTTATTTTTGTTTTTGATTCCCTTGCCTTTGAGGTCAAATTCAAAAAATCCTGTCTAAGGTCAACATCCATAAGTTTAATACCTATATTTTCTTTTTTTTTTTTAATTCTCACTAGAGGATATGCTTAGTGATTATAGAGGTAGGGAGAGAGAGAGAGAGAGAGGTGGGGGGGAGAGAGAGAGAGAGAGACATCTATGTGAGAAAGAAATATTGATCTGTTGCCTCCTGTACTGGAGATTGAACCGGTAACCTATGTATGTGACCTCCCTGGAAATCGAACCCGCAACTGTTTGGTGTAGGAGACAATACTCCAACCAACTAAACCACTGAACCATTCAGCCAGGGCAGTTCTTGTGTTTTCTTCTATGTAATTTATTGTTTCAGGTCTTATATTTAGGTATAGGATCTATTTGAGGTAATTTTTGTGTATAGTGATAAATAGCAGTCTCATATCATCCTTTTACATATGGCTTTCCAATTTTCCCGGTGCTACTTATTAAAAAGCCTTTTATTCCCCTAGTGTATGTTTTTGGCTCCTTTGCTGAAAATTATTTCTCCCTACATATCCATGCGTGTTTATATCTGGAATCTTAATTCTTGTTTCGTTGTTCTGTGTGTCTGTTCTTTGACCAATGCCATGCTGTTTGGTTATTGTTGCTTTGTACTATAATTTCAAGTCAGGGACTATAATATCCATGGCTTCATCACTTTCTTTTCCACAGAATTGCTTTGGATATTCAGGAGGAGAGTTGACTTTGGATGGTAAACACACAATATAATATGCATATTATGTATTTTAGAACTGTTTTCTTGAAAATATAATTTTATTAACCAATGTCACCCCAATAAATTTAATTAATATTTTTAAAAAGAAAGAGCCCAGTTATTGGTAGTGAAACAGCACCAGAATGTTACCAGCAATTGGACCTTGGTTCAGCAACATTGGTACTTGGTTTCCAACTGAGAAAAAAATTCAGAGCCAAAACTCAAATGCAAGCAAAATTTATATAGAGAATCACAGAGGTAGAAGAAGTGATTCATGGAAGAAGTGACCCAGCTGGGCTCTATGAGCTCAAGAAACAAGTTAGAGAGACAAAAGTTGGGCCCTTGGAGCTTAGGAGAAAGCAAGCAAGAGGTTATCTGCAATTACCTGGTATTGGTCATAATTTCTGCTCTCCAAAGGGGCACTTGTACAGTAAATGGTGTCGAGTGTTGTGCATGTATTCCACAAAGTCTCTTTAATGTCTATACCATCACCATACATTTTTATACTACAACCTGGGATATTCATCTTATTGCCACTGCTATACTCACTCTACTATCTATGGACTTTTTAAGCACAATATATTTGAATCTTCTTAACTGACTCCCCCACAACCAAACTACAAATATTTGTTCTTACTCCCTTAGTCAAACGCTAATAGTTATTCTCTTTTTTATATTACTAGGTATTCCTCTCATTAAATGTTTGATCCCTAAGACCTTCCCCATAGCTGTCAGTTCAACAGCACTCTCAATAGATAATATAACTGCTCTTTCAAGAGCCTACAAGAATGGGAAGAACAACCCACCTCTGAAAAATACTTGAGCCAACCTCCAGCCTGCATGACTTTTTCCCTTATAATAGTGTTAAAAGAAAGATTTTGTCAGTCTTAAACAATAGGGGGACTGACCAAATGTTCTGTTATCCATTTTTTATCTTTTGCTTTCTCTTGACTAAAATGAAATCAGTCTTCTTTCTTTTTGAAACTCTGCCCTTATTAAACAACAAACTTCAACCCAGTAAATCTGGAGATTTAATTGGTTTTGGTAAATGATTCATGAATTGGGCTGCATCCAACCTAGCAAGTAGAGTGATATTCAGTGGAGTTATGCAAGGCTTTTATAGAGAGGAGAGCAGGGCAAGGAAGTCATCAGCAAAAGATAAGAAAGGATTGTTTTTAGGCCAGAACACCTTCTTTCTGGGAAGAAGGAAATGGCAAGAGTTCTAGCAAGCTATTTTCTCTGCGGGTGGAGAGTCCAAGTAACAGATCACCTCATTGGAACTGCCCAGAGGCTCCAGACTGGTTGATTAAGATCATATTTCTGGGAGGGGTTGGAATTGCAATTAGGTTAGAAATTAAATGTAGGTTTGGTATTATGAGCTTTGGAAGAGTGACACCATTTTGGGCCTATGGTTTCTCTTTGACACCCCCAAGTCTACACAAGTACTAAAAAGTGGGACATGCTTCCTTATCACTTTATCCTAAGAACTAGCTGACCACAGTGAGATGTTTTTACTACCAGACTACACTAATCATTTCCTCTTGCTTACCCAATTTCCCCTTAAAGATTTCTGCTAAAATGTTTCCTTACCTCTCCCTAACCTATAAAAGGAAAGCTTTATACCTCTGATGAGATTCCTGCAGATTTCTAAAACTGGAGCATTCTCCCTGTTGCAATAGTCTTTGCAATGAAAATCTCCTTATCTAAGTTTCGTTATGCTTTTAAAAAACATCAATAGTTTTTACTGAGTATAATTTCTATTCAAAGATTTTCAAATATCCGTGATAGCATCACCACAATCAAAATAACAGATGTATCCCACACTTCCCCAAGTTTTCTTCGGTACTTACCTTTTTCTTGGATAAGAACACTTAACATGAGCTCTGCCTTCTTAAAACAGTGTTAAATGTACAGAGCAGTATAGTTGACCGTGGCACTATGTCCTACAGAAGGTCCCTAGAACTTACTCATCTACCATAACTGAAACTTTATATCCACTGAGCATTGAATTCTTATTGCCTCCACCCCTCGTCTTTGATGAATGTTGATGAGAATGTGGACAAAATGGGACTCTTATATTAATGATGAGAGTGTGAAATGGTGCAGCAGTTTAATAAAAGAGTAGAGGTTTCGTAACAAATTCAACCCAGAACTGCCGTGTAGCACAACAATGTACTTCCCAGGAGCCCCACTCATTGCCGCACTATTCACAATCGCCAGAATATGCAAACAACCCAAGTTCGCACAATAGGTGAACAGATGAAGAAAATGTGGAAGAAGAAAACAGTGAAATATCATTTAGCCTTATCAAAGGAAATCTTGACATATGTAATACCATGCATGTACCTGAAGAGCAGTATAATAAATGAAATAAACCTGCCACAAATACTACATGATTCCACTTACATGCTATACTAAACGTCCTCAAACTCATGGAAGCAAAGAATACAATAGTGGTTGCTGATGTATTTTTATTTGACGCAGTCAAAGACTGTTTTTGTTTTCCAGTAACGATTTAAAAAAAACAAACAGAAGTTTCCTAGAAGAACTTTAACTATCAGAAACAACTGTCTTTGCCTAATAATTTAAAACACTCTGCAGATGAAAATTTCCCTTATTTTGTGTTGCCCTTTTCCCATCAAAACTCAGACATCATTTCACCGTAGTCCTAAGTCACAGGGATATGCCTGGGCTCCCATAATCAGCATCACTCAAACGACAACTAAGTCATGAGGAAATGACACTGAGAAGTAATCTTGCAGCACCTTCTTTGTTAAGTGTTGTTTCCCCGGGAGCATCCGTGATGCAGGTGCCAGGAGTCACCGCAGCTGGGAGACTCTTCACGCTGCAGCGTTGACCCCTGGGTAGCGAGTGGTAACGGGGGCAAATTAGCTGGAGAAATGCCTTCATTGGTTTGGTCACACAGTAGTCTAAGCTTCTAAGGCTGGAGTTTTTGGTCTTGGAGATTTTGTGAATTATTTTTTTAATAAATTTATATTCTGCCAAAAAAAAAAAAAAAAAAAAAAACAGGGGAAGGAGCTTCTGCTAATTGCAGCTAGGAACCCTAAGTGGACAGGGTTAAAGCTCTATAACACAAAGATGAAATGAATAAGTTGATCTTCAAAGATGTAGCTAAATGAACTTCCTAAAGAATTAGCAGTTTTAATGGCGAGGAAAGAATAAAAGTTAACATTTAGAAAATAGCATCTCTCAGAGGGGATAAGACCAAAGACACATTCCTATGGTGGTAGGTGAGGAAGGTAGACATCCATCAGCCACATGACAGACCAAGTACCCAGAACTGGGGGGGGGGAAGGGAAATATTCCTTGTTGGAAAAGATGCAGAAAGAGTTAAATTTATTGTGGTGCCACCTTTGTCAGATTGTCTAGGAAGTTGCTGCTTTCTGATTGCACTCAAATCTGCTTTGCTTAGGATATTAATGGTATTATGAGGATAACTAAAACTGTTTATAATGGGTATAATATTTTTTGGGAAAAATAATCAATATTGGTTCAAAATCATGATGTAAGTGAATGTAACATCATTAAAACATGTTATTATTTTATCTGGAGTAACAGCAGGTAGTGCCAGGGAAATGGATCAGTTATAGGTTTTCATTTTTATAAACAGAAAAATAGAAAAAGGATTCTAAACTATTATGTAGAATATTAGCCTAGTGATATCATTTTACTTTCTTTCACTCTTTATTCTGGTTTTTTTTTTTTGACTTATTTTGTGTAAGAATAGTACTTTAGGCTATTTATGCTAATCTTAAGCACTAATTATTCAGAATACTTATCTGACAAATGCACATTCGCACGCCATTTGTCTCCAGGCACAGCGACTATTTTAATGGTAATAAACAGAATACTTCCACAAATAATTGACTGCCATTCCCTAATTATGTTTTATTCTATCACTTTGTGGGAAAGATTTTTACCCATGCATGAAAAAATATTTCAAAAGCAGGAGGCATGTTTGAAATTACACTATTGTCTTCTGGCAAAAGTTTGGCTTCTGCTTTAAATTTAGACACTTGAATGTTTTAGTGTCTAAGTATTAAGTTTGTTTTTTTAGTAGTTGTATAATTAGCACATATTTAAATATTCAAAGAGAATGATTATTTTCATAAAGTTCACCTAAAATGGATGTTTTAAAATACCACCCTTTTATGTACACAGATGTTTTACTGTAACAGAACCCCTGAGTTCCCAAGCTCTGGGCTCTGTTGTCTGCCATTGATAGGAACCATGACTCCCAATGCCAGTCTTATGAAAAGGAAAGGAACTATTTATTCAAAAGTTACATATTATTAGGATAATGGCAAAATTCTGCTGCTAAATCCCATGCTTTTTTTTAATTTTTATTATTTTTTTTCATTTTTTAAAGATTTCGTTTATTCGTTTTTTGACAGTGGGGAAAGGAGGGAGAAAAACATCATCGAGTGGTTGCCTCTTGTGCTCCCCTTACTGGGGACCTGGCCTGCAACCCAGGCATGTACCCTGGGAATAGAACCAGTGGCCCTCCAGTTCACAGGCAGGCAGTCAATCCACTGAGCTACACCAGCAAAGGCTAAATCCCCTGCTCATTAGAAACAAACAAACAAACAAAAAACTAACAAACACACAGTCCTGCCTCTCCTTGCCAAACCAGGCCAGTCAGAGTTACCATCTCTCAGGAAAAGAAATAGAAGTCTATAGCTTCCCTGGGCAGATTCAAATCTGTATTACAGCTTCTTTCAGTCATCAGTGCTCAGCTGGCTAGGTTCCTGCTCTTAATCCAAAACTGCGCTCTCATAGTGGGCCTGAGGGATGCTACTGCATCCTTTCAAACCACAGGGCCAAGACCCCCTTTCTCTGCTCCCAAGCCTCATGGTCAAGAGAGCGAGAGAGAAAGCCTCTCATGGCTCTCCTAATTTCCTTCCCACATGGTCCAGAGCCCTAGCATGGCTAAGAGAGTGCTTTTGGCTGCCCCCACACCTGAGTTTAAATCCCTGCAGGGATCTTCCTCTGTAACCCCATTTCCAGCTCCTCCCACTGTGTGTTACACCTGCCAGCACTCTGGTTTCTTCTGCCTTTTTCAGTTGCTATCCTCATCCAGCAAGCACGGCCCCAGGACGTGAAGCTAACTGCCACACTGCTGCCCAGTAGCTGTGGGGTTTTTCTCCATCTGGGAATCTCCAGCTCAGCACCCTGTTACAGGATGCTGCTCCTTTCTCATGGCAAGTATAAAGAATCTGAGAAAGCATCTATGTACAATAATTCAAAAATGAATTTCAAGTGTTTGAAAGCATACCTTTTTAAAAAGACAATAACCAGATAAATTAAAAGATGGAATATTTATTGCTGCAACGATGGTATTCAAAGTCATTTGAATTAAAATGAAGGTTATTTTGTCATGAGAATAGAACTAAGCTTAGTTGGAGAAACTTCTCCTACATTTGGGTTTTCCCTAAATTCCACAGTGAATTTGAAAGAAATTTAAAATAAATAAGTGGGTTATATAGACACAAGTTTAATGAATGTTGGCTACACAAAATAAGTTCTATCTGTCTTCAAGTATATATTCCCCTCTGAGAAAATATACTGCCACTAAAGCTTCTGATACTCTGTAACACAAACATACAGCGTGCTTACTTACACAATTAAAATTGACTTAATGCCATATTAAGCATTTATACTTAATATCAATATATTAGAGTTTATGTATATTATTCATACTGAAATTCCTAATTGAAATTTAGCTTGGTCTTCCTTTTATGTGTTGTATCAACATGAAAATACTTATTCAGTGCCGGCTGTGTTTCATGCAATGAGATTATTATAAAGAATAACAGACAAAGAGGCTGCTTTCGAGTTCATTTTGTCATGGGCAAAGACAGGCAAACATGTAAGAAAATAAATAAGACAAGAATCATTTATGTCTGTGATACATTCTATGAAAAAATAAAAGGGTGATGACATAGCAGTAAAAAATAAATATTATTGTTATCATGATGTGATAAATTATTTCTAAAGTAGTACCATTTGAGCTGAGACTTAAATAAAGGTATTTTCAAAATTCCCTGAAGAGGGTCCCAAAAGGAGAAAATGTTAAAGGTAAATGACTTCAGGGTGCAGGGGAGGGGGTGGATAAAGATTCTGGAGGAAGAAAAATGTGTATGGCCTCAGGAAGATTAAAAAATTGACTGCAGAGGTCCTCTGTAGTCCATATTAAAGTCTTTTCTCACACACACAAACACCTCTACTTAAGCAATTTCGGTCCACTTTAAATGATCCCCCCAAACCTAAGTAAGTTCTACAACAAAATCCCAACTACTTTAACCAACCCCTGAAAGAAGACACCGTGACACCAGTTCCAGCGTTAGATAAGTCATCATTTCGTTTCATTTCTCAGATAACTGGCTCTGATACCTACATCTTCTTTTTTGGTGTTCTGTCCATGAAAATATGTCATAACTTTTGAAATAAACTATAATGTTGCAGTCCATTATCACATCTTACATATAATAGCAGGACATGAAAGAATCAGGAAAAATTATATTTAAAATATTTAACTTTATATGGCACAATAAGGAATATAATTCATTTTAAGATTTCAATATTTTTATTTCTAAAACTGATCACAAGGATGCTGTTCACATGATTTCTCTTTCTCTGTGCTTTTGGCTGTGAGTTGCCAATAGTTGACTGAAATCTTGTTCCTAAAGGAACAGAGAGGTGTTTGCTATTGTGTTTTGTCACGCTTGTGCAGAGATGTGGTAACACTTTATTGTTTTAAACCTTCTGAATGGCTACAAGAAGTGCAACACAGAGTCCCTCAGGTCCCATATATGGTCCTGACTTCTATTTACCCTCAATAATTAAGACCCATTGTCCTAATAACAAAATGGCCTATCTTTGCCTGTTTGCTCAGTAGCAGAAGGAGCCCCAGATAAACATTAATCATTCTAGTCTGTAATTCAGTGGTGGCAGCTGATCCCTTCACTTCTGGCAGATTACAGAATCACAGGGAACATCCTCTCCCTCCAGTTGTCATCTAGGTTATTAGGAAGAGTAGTATCTCAAATTCCATCTCTTTGTTTTCAAATTAGCAGCTCCCGGGAATTCATGAGCAATCCTGCTGAAAAATTCTACTGTCTTACCAGGTCTTGACTTATGATGTTTTTGAATTTAAGAAAACATAGTGCATGAAGATTTATGTCGTTACATCACCTAGAGATAATTTAAGTGGTAAAAAATAAATAGATTGTGGGAAGTGTTATTGTTTAAGCTGTTTAATTTAATGAGTGTTTGCTTCTTTAATTTGTATATATTTCTACAAGAGAAGAAAAGAAGCCTATCTCTCATGCTTCAGGAAACAAAAATTATATAACAAATGGATTTTTTTTTGTAATGGTTTTGAGTGTAAAGATGGATACACACACATATGTGTGTATCTATATAACAACATGTATATATACACATGTATACATATATGTTTTATGTATATATAGCAGCAGTATATATACATATTACACATATATATACACACATGTGTGTATGTATACATGCATGTGTGTGTGTGTGTATATATGAGACACCAATGGAAGCATGTCTCTGATGCCTCAAATACGAAAGGCAAAATGCAATTAGATGATGTTGAGCCAGGATAGTAAGAAGCTAGGAAATTTCTCGTCCAGTGGAATAGGGAAATGAGGCATATTGCTGAATACAATGGTGAGCAATTTACAGCCAGGTGCAGATGGTTACCAAGACAAAAGGCTGCAAGTGCCTGACAGGGAGCAAAACGGGGACAACAGGGACCTCACCCCCAGGGTAACCTCTCCCCTGCTGGCCTTTCCTCCCTGGAGATAACGTTAAGGCCTCAGTTGTATTTCAGGTCCAGGCCCAGAAAAGCAGCAAAGCAGGTGGGCAACACCAGGACCCTCTGAAATGACTCAAGACCCCTGCCTGCTCACTGACCAATCAGTGGAGACCAGGACTCTGAAAAGGCACACCTGGAAAAGTGATGAATATTCTACTAAACCCTCCCCTAAGACCTCCCCTAAGATTCCCACCTACAAGAAAGAGATAAAAACTTAAGACAAAGACACAACTAGAGCTCTCCCTCTGGGGAGCAGCCCCGGCAGTTTTCCTTCCCTTCTGTTTCCCACACTTACTTCCCCACAAGCAAGCGTCTCCTATACTCTAAAGCAATGGGCAGCTGAGGGCTTGTCCCAGGCTAACCCCTTGAACCTTTCCCCAAAGCCCCCTTTTCTCCGACTTCCCACTGAGCTAAGGCAACCCAGCCTAGGCGCTCCTGTTGCTTCCTCTCTGCCAAGCCATTCTTTGTATCGCTGTGCCCAGCTTTAATAAATGTATCCTCATAGTCACCTGGGTTCATGTTGCAAAATCTTTCCCACACAAAGTCAAAGATCCATATCTACATCTGGCCCTAGGCTGACCCTACCAGGGCCAGGCCCCTGTTGGTAACAATGTTCTCATAATGATTTTGATTATTTAAGATGGAAGAGGTTCAACTGTACAAGAAGCAAGGATCAGATAACAGCTTATATCTCTTTCTTTTAACACAGAAGGACTCAAATTATGAGCGCGATATAACAACATTTGTGGGGAGTAAGTCTTCACCAGAGAAGGAAAGAACAACTTAAGAATAAAATCCACTCACTTATGGATAATATTATTTCACAGTATTAAAGAGATGACAAGGGGGAAAAAGTCCTTTTTAACCATTTTTTTCTCTAATACTCCACCTCAGCCCCTTAGTGGTATATAGAAAGAATCCATTATTCTAAGTCTGTCCAAAATGAAGGGAGCCTAACTGAGTTTTCAACAAAAAATTGTGCATACTAGCTGTATAATACAGTAAAATATTTACATTCTTGTATTCATGGTACAGAAATATAACATCGAACAGGAAAACACGCCAGATTTGCCAGATATTGTCTAATAGTTGTCATCATAAATTAACCTTCTATAGTATACCTAATCAATCTTAAGACCAATTTCTTTTCATGTTGGAGTATACAGAATGATGTTCAATGTTTAGAAGTCAAGCCATTTTGTTACAGTCTACTCAAGTTAGGTATTAAGAAACAATGTTGGAACACCATGAAGTTGTTCAAAACACTTTGTAGAGCTACGGGGCTGGCAGAGGAAGAGCTATTACAGGCATTTGGGAAACAAAATGAAAACCCTCTTATTTTGTAACCAGAAAAGACCCTGGAGTTTGGGCTGCCCATCTCTACCAAATTAATAAGCAATGACAGCGATTGAATCTTTTATGGGAACTTTATTCAGATGGCCGGCGATCTGAGAAGATGGTGGGTTCGTACCCTAACAAGCCATCTTGTCTTCTTTTTCCAGGCCAGACGTTTTACAAGGTGGGGGGTGGGTGGATAACCAAGGTCAGGTGAGGGTTTCGAAAATCAGGGAGGATTAGGTGAGTGAAGCTGCAGCATTCCATTTCCGGCAGTTAGCTGTTCCCAGGGGAGGGTGGTCCCTGGGACAAAGGTCCAGATGTCCCCAGGTGGTAATCTCCTATCAGTGCCCCTGGAGGCCGGCTGTTTCCCGGGAGCCAGGATGGGCCTTACCTGTAGTTTCTGAAACAATAGCTTTAACATACACATTACTTGCTAGACTTATAACTTTTTCCTTAAGCTAAAATTTTCCACGTCTTGAGTCCCCTATCAATTTTAGTGAGGACAATATTGCTTCCATCATTCTGGAATCAATCAAATCAATCTGCCTAGTCATCGGGTGTGTTCACTTGAGAAATTATATATAAGTGGGGAAATCTGAGCATGTTCACTTTAATTAATTTGGCATCAGTTACTTGTATAGCCTGCTGAACTTTGGTGAGTTCAATTATTATTCACACAAGGGAATACTATGTAGCAGAAAGAAAAAAGAAACTCCTACCTTTTGAGACAGTATGGTTGGAAATGGAGAATATTATGCTAGGTGAAATAAACCAGTCAGTGAAAGACAAACACCATATGATCTCACTTGTAAGAGGAATCTAATTAAGAAAATAAACTAGCGAGGAAAGTAACCTTTCAATTGCCAACCCACATGTTGCCTAGTAATTTCCTTGTTCCTGCTAACTTTTGCCAGGTTGAATGATGCCTGATTTGAACTGATTTTTGCTCAGATAAAAAATGTTTTAGTAGACTTTTATTTTATCTCTTAACAAAGAGTTAAGGCTTAAACATAGTAATTCCGGCAGGGGGAGAAACAAAAATTTAGTCCATATCAGAGATGCTAAATCACCAATGCTAATTACTTATTAGAGTCTTGCTTGATGGATTGAAACCCTTAACCTCGCATTCCTTGGACCCAGTACGTTACACTATATACGGATCTTTCATGAAGTGCTCATGTTACCAAATGTAGTACCCAGTCAAGTCCGTCAGAATTTACTAACAACATTTACGTCTACTAGTTCTCAATAGCAGGAGAACTTATTTTAATAATGATAACTATTCAATATTTCCAATTTTCAGAAGAATGTCCTTGTTTTATCAAAATATTAATGATTTTAGAAATGAATGATTGATATGAATAAAAGTGGCTTATCAAATGAAATATATTATCAATCATAAACCATACATATCATTAACATTTTATTGTGACTGGATTGTATTTCTGCTAAAAAAGATAGAAGATTATAAAGTTAGATAGGTTTTAAGAAGATAACAGATATATAGATAGATAGATAAGATAAACACAAGGTATTAGCAGAATGTGGTTAAAATTTTGCCCAAATATTCAGTCCATCAACAATTAGGCATTAAGTTCTAAGCAAAATGCCATCTGGTATAGCAAAGTGAAATGGTATTGAGTCAGATCTGTATACATCTGAATAAACATAGCAAGTTAAATTTTGTATAATTCTAAAGTCATTAATGCAGAAATAAAGGATTATGTTAACTGCCATTTAATTGTTTTAAACATATTTGCATTTTGGAGTGAAAAAATATACATCTAAATTAAATGCATAATTAAAATTCCTCTGGCAGAATTCTGATAAAATCTAATACTTGAATAAGTAATAATGTGTATAAATTAATATTATGAATGAAAGTTTAGCATTCCTTTTGTTTATAAAATGGCAGGACTACTGAAATCATGCATAGTAAAATAAATAATAGTTTTTAAGAAGCTTCAAGTAATCTTTGTGTGCTTGAATGGAGTTTGGAATAAAATTTTGGAGATTATATTGAAAGCTGTGTTATATATACTGAGTGACTCCCACCTGCTATTTCTTTATGTAGTAATACATACCAGGGCCAATTATGATTATGATTACATGTGATAGATTTTATATATAATTCAGCTTCCTCTATTTCTCAATTAAGATAACTGAGTTTTATTTTTATGACATTTCAGAATCCAAGTGGCCACTAAGATCTAGATATTAGTGAACAGAAATAATAAGGTCTGTTCTATAAGAAAAGAAAATCACACACCAGAGAGAAGATAAGACATTGCTTAAATTTTATTTTATAATAGATGGTTTGCTATATTAAATGAAACCTACTACATACACTGAATAATCAATTCCTCTTAAATTGGACCTGAAAGGAGTACAAGTATCATTATACATGAATCATTTTTATTTGAAAGAGGATCTAAGGGGGAAAATCAATTTCTATGGTATTCTTGAGGATTTTACAACTATTACCCTCAAAATAATGATCCATTCAGAGAGGTGAGAAAATAATGTTAATGTTCGCATGGAATTTAGGCTAATTTTACATCAAAGTCATTGCAGTTTTTCTTGGAGATTTGATAGTTCTAAAGTGTTGCCTATTTTAGAAGGAACTGAATATATTTTACTCTCCATCTCGAGGCTTTTATTCTTTTCCACAACGTTGCTTGGCAATTCAGTGCTGAGATATTGCTGAAAAAAAGAAGTACAGAAAAGGATAGTGGAAACAATCCTTTAAGTCAGTTATTTAAATTTGATCCTTAACATGAATTTTTTTTGTTAAATGTAATAATAGTAAATTAACAAATTCATCAAAAATATCCATCAAGTTTTATCCAAAAGATTTTTTTTACAAACCTGCAATGAGCCTTGCAAATAGGATATTTAATAGAGATGCTCACATTACACTTAACTAGACAATTTTAAATTGAGTTGTCATAATACACATTTGCTTTTCCCTGACTGATGAAACCAGTCAATTCGGATTCAACTACTCAGGCTCTTTCACTTCACTTCATTCATTCTTCAAAAACACGCTATGTAAAGCCTCGAAACATTGGCGGATGACGACGTTCGGTTGCAATCTAAGTCTTGATTTTAAAATAGGATGAAGTCGGCGCAAGCAATGCTTGCTCCAAAGTCACAGCAGCATGTGCTTACCTAGGCAACTGCTTCTAATACAGGTCTCAAACCCAATAATAAAATGTGGGATGATGTTGATGCATACTCAGTAGGCGGCGTATGATAATTTTACTTATTTAAAAGACGCAACTTCACATTTTCACAAAAACGGTTTAAATTTTAGGCTATTTTCATGATACATATTGATGATCATGACAGCTATTACCCGAGTCGTTGGTGGCTCCTAGCCCTGTTTGGCAAAGCAACTAAGGAAAACAACAACCACCACCACAACAAAAACCATAACAATAATATGCCAAAATCTCAGATACAACATTTTTTTACAAACTATCCAGTAAATACAGGTATTGCCTCATGAACTATAATTATAATAGACTTATTTATCTTTAACTGCTCAGTTACAGATGGGACTATTTTACAGAAAGTGTCTGAAATCTCACAAAATTAACATTAAATTCCTAATGATATACGGGTAGAAGAAGTTAGTCTAACATCTATGCAATTTTAGATACTGTTATAATTAGCATTCTTTTCTGCCTGAAACTCTCTTTTCTCTATTAACATAGTTTTAAATAGAGATTAAAATTATAATAACATGGGCTGATGTTAAGAAAAAATATTACAAGCATGTAAAGGAATGATAGTCTTTTCATTTAATTGAGTTGCTAATGCAAAGAGGAAACAAATACCATTCAATATAAATTTTAATACTGTAAATGTTATAAGCTTTCAGTGTGTATAATATATGGCAATGCATGCTAATGAAAAGATTCTTTTAGTTTTCAGGCTATTGATGAAAGTAGAAAGTAATATTATGATTGCAATTCACAGTGCGCATTGCCCAGCATTATAATTGCTAGACTTTGGTCTGCCTAGTAAATGGGTTTCATTACCTCTGAAATGGCACACAATCCAAAAATAGATCCTATAGCGCTGACTTTACTGATGATTACTTTCTAAAATTAATATGACTCATTTGAAACAGAGTGTTTTTGTTCATACTGAATATTAAGTTAAAAAAACTGATACATGTTCATATATGATCTTGATGAATGTGACAGACAATATCAACCTAATTTTTTATTAGTTATACATCTGAAAACCTGTTCACTAAAAATGAAATAAAGTTCTTTTACTTAGAATAAAAATAGAAAATTTGAGATACTTAGACATCCCTAAATTATTACTTACTGTCTATGCCTTTGCTTATGAAGATATTATGTTACCAATGTTTAATATAAAAAAACTGTAAGTTTTATTTTGTTATTTTATAGATAAGAAAATATTAGGGTGTATTTTAAGGAAAAATTTATTACAAAGTAGATAGCATATTAGGATGCAAAAATATCACTCAGTTTACCAACTTTGAAGTTTATCTTAGGATATTATTTTTTAGAAATTACTAACATGCTAACAAATACATTTATTTGAATATATTGATTATAGACAACATACAGAGAGTAAAAGGACTTAAAATGAATAGGAGCTGTTAAGTGTGTGTGTGTGTGTGTGTGTGCATGTGTTTTACACTGAAGAGAAGAGTTTGCATAACTATGTTGGTAACGGGAGAGACCTGGTTCTTCTTGCAGATGCAGTAAAGAATTACAGATTGGCAAGTCTAGTAGCCTGGAATAAGGTTTTAGGAGTGATAGGTTCTCATGAAAGACAACGGGCTTTGCCAAAGTGGGGGAGAAAGGCGCAGGTTCAAGGCAGGACTTGGCTAGGGCAGCAAGAGCCCGGAGCAAGAGCGGCAAGAGCAGCAAGAGCCAAGGGCAAGGGTGGCAAGGGCCAGGGTGGCAAAAGCCCAGGTCCTTTGTTCTGAGGACTTACATAATTGGCAGGATGCTGGTGAAGATGTTACATTGGTTCACTGGTAAAGTGGTGCCAGCTTTCCCAGGGGGATGTGACTACACAAACTTAGGTATGTACAGGGGTCTGTTAGCCTGAATCCTTATGTTGCTCCAGACTCTGTTCATCTTGTTGTAAAACAGATACATGGCAGGAGGCAGTTAATTAAAGTTGGGGCAGTTATGCAAAGTTATTTATGGGCTTCTTCCTGTAAGCATTAGGGACTCCCTGGTAAAACACATAGTGACCAGAGGTAGGCGATTAACCAAAGTTGTTTTGTAGGCTTCTTCTTTGGGCACTGTGGCCCCCTGCTCTCCCCACTTCCAGGCCTTGGGATGAAAGCAGAGTTTCAAAAGTTTTCTTTCCCACATAGCGGAAACCTTACACAGAATTTCAAGGACTGCTCTCCTCCCGTGTTAGCCTGGTGTTTCTTGTGATGTTGGAATATCGGGCATATTATCGGACCAGGCTTAGGACTGCTGCGTTGGTGGATAAGACAGGACTCCCTCCTCCTCCCTGCCTTGGCTCACTATCCATCCTACCTAAGTGCTAAAAGGCATTTCCTGGTAACCAGGACACTAGATGCTGGTCAGCAACAGCAGCACAGTCTGGGAGTTCTTCCTACACTATTTCTTGCCTCAAGCTGATAAACATGCAAAGCAGTGTAAATCATGGCATTTTTGAAAATTTATATGATTAAAGTTCATACAGAGAGGAAAGTAACACATAAGAGTAACACAATAATGCTTGAGAATAACATTAGCATCATTGTTTATCAAAATTAATTCTAAAACAGTGTCAAATTTATTTAACTTTAAAAGAATAAACTTTCTTCTCTTTCAGATTGTAAAAAAATTCCAGTGCCCTATGTGATCTAACATTCTTTGTGATTGTTTTTATTCATTTTTCTTCTTTAGTAATATTTATTTTTTCTGTTCTGTTGCTACAGATATTTTAATGCATTTTATTACTCATTGATTTTTGAGAATTCTTTACATATTCTGGATAAAAGTACTTATTCTGCTATGTGATTCAAAAAGATTTTCTTCCAGTCAGTGGCTTGCCTTCATACTGTTTTGAAACAATGCCTATGAGCAGAAGTTCTTAGTTTGATGAAGTCAAATTTATCAAATTTTCTTTTATGGGTTGCACTTTTTGTTTGTCCCTATCATATCCTCAGAGTCACAGAGATTGTACCTTATAATTGCCTTTGACAGTTTACAGTTTACAGAAAGTTTACAGTTTATGGTGAGGTCTCCGCTACACTTAAATTAGCATTTGCATATTTTGTAAAGAATGGTTAGATGTACATATTTTTGCATGTGGATATCCAATCCTTCTGACGGTATTAGCAGAAAAGCCCATTCTTTCTCTACTGAGTTGCTTCTGTAATTTATCAAAAATAAATTTAACATATATGCATGGGCCTAACTGTCAGCTTTTTTCCATGCTATTGATCTATTTATTTATATGTCAATACATCATTATCCATTACTGAAGCTTTAAATAAATTGATCTTGTTATCACAGTCATTCCTCCACCGTGAATCTGCTTTTCAAAATTGGTTTTGGCTATCTTATGTACTATGATTATCAGATAAATGTTTAAATAAGATTGTTAACTTCCACCAAAAAAATCCATAGATTTTTATTGGAATAATTTTAAAGCTACAGATTAATTTGATGTGAATTAATATATTAACAGTATAAATATTTTTATTATAAACAGTTTATCTCTTAATGTATTTACCGCCTTTAATGTTTCTGAGCAATGTTTGATAATATTCAGAGCAAAATTCTTACATGTCTTTTGTCAGATTCATCCTTAAATATTTCATACTTTTTCATAGTTTGATGTTACTGTAAGTGATTTTTAAAATCCCAGTATATGATTCTTCACTGACACTTTATAAAATTTGAGTTTTGTATATTGAATTTATAAACTTGACGTAAACTTGTTGAACTCACAGTTTGGTTACTTAAACATTTTTGAAGTTTTCATAGGATTTTCTCCAAAAATGATATTTTCTTCTGACTAGTAACATTTTCATTTCTTCCTTTATTATTTGAGTACCTTGATCTCTTTACCCTAACTTATCACATTACTGTACAGAATCTCCAGCAAAATGATTAGTAGAAATAATGAGAGAAAACACCCTGCCATGTTCTCGATATTAAAGGGAAATAATTTAGCCTTTCATCTTTAGGTATGGTAGTCCCAGCAGATTTCTCAGTGTGAAGAAGATTGCTTCTATTCCTATTTTGCTGAGGTTTCTTTTTGTAATAAAGAATCGACAGACATTAACAAGTGTTAGCAAGGATGCATAAAATGGAAACCCAAACATCACTGATAGAAACTATAATAGTGTAGTTATTTAAAAACGTACTAAGACCATTTTTAATCAGTTAAAAATACACTTACCATATGACCAAGAGATTCCTCCCCTACATGTTTACCCAACAAGACTGAAGTAGATGCTTACAGAAAGACCTGTGCAGCAATGTCCACCGCAGAGTTATTCAATTATCCATGACATCCCACAGTGGGTGCGACCTGAAGCTTCAGCGACTGGTGATGAACCGCAGGTGGCACATCCGTACAGTGGGAGACTGTTCGCAATAGGAATGAATGAAGAACTGATACATGTGACAACACAGATGAAGCTCACTAACATATGATCACTGAAAGAAGCAAGATGCACAAAAAGCATGAATTATAGAATCTCATTTACATGAAATATCCAGAAAGCTAATTCCATGCAGACAGAAAACTGTGTTTTCCTATGACTAGCAGAGAGAATGAAGAGTTACTATCAATTGGCACAAGTCTTGCTTTTAGGGTCAGAGAAATGTTTGAAAATTAGATTGTTATGATGGTTGAATAGTTGTTAATGTTAACATTTACTGTGTTATAAACTTAAAAGAGGTGAATGTTGGGGCATGTGAATAATATCTCAATAAAAGTGTTAAAAAATTACTGAATTACTACTTTGGATTAGGCAATTTGCAGATGCAGAAGATATGAAGCCAAGAAAAATAAGTGCACTTATTCAATGATTTTAATACAGTGTACGGTGACAGAAATAAGCAAAGTGATGAATTTAAATGCTAAGGTGGCATAATAAGAATATTTCTAACCATATAACTGATTAAAAGGGGTGGTTGCTTCTGTTCTTCATGATATATTTTATATAAATTATGTTTTGAAAATGCCCCCATTTTATACCATAGGTGTTTAATTTAATCTTATTATTTTTCTAGGTATACAAGGAAGAAAATTACAAGGTGAGGTTTGAGTAATTATGTTCAGATATTACCAGATGGACACTTCATAAAGAAGTAAATAGGACAATTAACTAGTTCGTCTTGTTCAGTTATGGGTAAGGACCAAAGACAGTTAAGACTCACAACATAATAAAATTTTTAAATAGCTGATCAGTTCATCCAGATGCATTAAAGTAAGAACTTGTAAACAACACTTTATGCGGGAATTTCTTATTAGGCACATAATGGAATTTCTTGGTTTAAAGGTGACTTAATTTGTGTTCTGCAGTAAATATTGACTTTGAGACAAATTCAGCATGCTAATTGGTGCAAATGCATGTAAATTAGGCAAATTATTCTTTCAAACTCATTGCCCAGGAATACATTAAACCACAGCATAATGTATCATCTGTTTATCTGTACCCAAAAATGTATTATATCATATATATTTATATACTCTCCAAATCATTTATTAATTGATCTATTTGTTCATTCATTTATTTATATATTCATTTGCTCATTAATTCATTAGTTGATGTAACTACTGTTTATTCTAAGTATTTTACTGCCACAAAATTAAGGATATTCATCTGAAAAATATAGACTACTGTATATTATATAAATTTTATTTTATATCTATGTTATATTATATATGGCTTCTATACAATATGTTTCTGTCTCTCTATTTTCTCTCTCTCCCTGTCTCTCTCTAGTGGAATGAAGACAATTGTTACATGGCTTTGAAGTACATCAGAGTGCTTTCTCCAATTTATTTATCCTTAAGACTACTATCGAGATTGTCATTAACTTTTACATCTGAGTTTTTGCTCTCTTGACTTGGTCGTTTCTTCTGATCTACAATAAGCTTCTTCTAAAATATGTGAAGTTAACTGGTATGATTCAAGGCTCCTGTTGTGCTTTGTCCACTAAATACATCTTTTTCCAATTGTAAAGGCAATTTATTTTATTTTTTCAAGATTTTATTCATTTATTTAGAGAGAGGGGAAGGGAAGGAGAAAGAGAGGGAGAGAAACATTGATGTGTGGTGGGCTCTCACATGTCCCCCAGTGGGAACTGGCCTGCAACCAGGCATGTACCCTGTCTGGGAATCGAACTATTGGTTCACAGGCCTTTGCTCAATCCACTGAGCTTCATCAGACAGGGCTATAGCGGTACTTTAAAAGTGCTATTGCCATAACACTAGTGCAATCCCTGATCCTATAGGTTGGGGTACACAAAGGTGAGGCGTTTAACAGGTTCTACTTTTAAGTATGTCTTTGCCAGCATTGTATATGTAGGAGGTGCATGGTAACTCAATGATGCCTTGTAAAGTGCCATTAAATCAATTTCATCAGCAGAATTCAGAAGAATGTTGTTCGCAAACAAAATATTCTTTTCATTTTACTGAAATGTTCTACTATTGTCATATTCCAGTATTCTTTCAGGAGTGCCTTTCTCTGCACAGTTGAAGTTTCAGCTTGAGAATTAACTGACCCACTTGTCTGTGGGCACTGTGCTTGTTAAGTGTAGCTGTCTTATTCCATACCAAAATGTTTGCAAAGGCTGAAAGTGGTAAGAAGCCAAGATTCACAATAAACTTTATTTGTCCACATGAGAGGTTTGATAGGTGAGGCAAACAAGGTGAATGGTTTTTAGTTACTTTGTGAGTAGACTTGCAATAATAAATTGATTAAATTCACAGTAAAATATTTAACTTTGATGTTGTGTATTAGGGATTAATTTCATTTCATTCATCAGAATTCATCGTATTAATAAATTTCCCTTGTTAATAATATTTTTTGCATTTTTAATAGGTTGAAGTGTGTGACCTGTGAATAACGAGATGGTGGAGTGTGTATTGTGAACAGGAGTCTGCCTCCAGCTGACGAGCTAAATAATTCAAATGATATGTACAGCGAGCGCTTCCTCTTCGCTTCAGTTAAATTTTTTCTTTTGGTCTTGACTCTGTTTCATAGAACAGGATTTAAGCAGATCGTTGGGTTAAACATGTGATGAGTTAAAAATGGCTGCAGATTGTTTGACACTCTTGCCATCCGCAAGGAAGATTTTTTTTTTGTTTTATTTTCAATAATCTTCTACTTAATAGTAAATTTTACATTAACAGAAAAGTTACGGACAATACAGAGTCCCTACTGTGTCCCAGCACACAATACCTTCAATAGCCAACATCTTACATCGGTGTGTTACATCTGTTCCAATTGGTGAACCAAGGTTGATATATTAATATTAACTAATGTCATATTTTTATGTTTTTTTTTCCTTTTTTAATTTCAGGATCTCAACCACAGTACCACACTGTAGTTAGTAGTCTTTTGTTCTTAGATCCCTCTTGATTGTGACAGTTTCTCAGACTTTTCTTATTTTTGAGAATGTTTATTTTTAAATGTACCAACCAAGTATTTTCTAGAGTGTCTCTCAATTAGGGTTTATCTAATTTTTCTAGAAGTTGTGTGTCATGTTCATTATATCATATCAATGGAACATACTGTCAACATGATATCTCTGTTGATGTTAATTCTTGACCATCTGGCTGAGGTACTACTATACGTATGTTGTTGCTTAATAGTAATAATTCATAGCTTTACCTGTTGAAATCTCGTTATTGGGCTTATGTGTCCCATTGACATGCACTATTTTTATGAGATGTGTTTAAGTATCACCTTTTTTTTTTCTGGCACTACAAGATGTTCCAGGTTCATCCTATGTGGAAATATGTATTTCCAACCCCAGTCCTAGAATCGGCCATTTCTCAAAAGAACCCTAATTTCCTTTACTGGGAAATGGTATTAGAAAGCATCTTCTGAGTGTTAGGTGTGCTTTGTGCTCTTGGAATGGCATTAATTCTCTACCTTTTCAGCTGACAGCATAAGGCAACATATGGGTGTATACCAGCCTGTCTATACACACTTCTATAAATATTTTTACACGTACCCATTTGTATCTATGCTAAGCAGAACATGAGTTCATGCTGAAGCCACCAACCCTAACCCATCCCCATACAAATCACTTTAGCCTTCTCCTTTTGCTCATCTCTAACCATCCTACTTCATCAGTGAGGATCCTGGCTAAACAATGCACTATTCATTAATTTAATTGTTAGAGAATCACAAATAGTGGTTTTCGGAACTGTTAAATTACATCCATGTTGCAAATAACCTATCAACCAGATTCCCATTTTTATGTACAATTTCTTTTGCCTGTACTCTCATGGACTCCACTTACTATTTTCAAATTCCCTGGTTAGCACCCCCCTCCCACCACTCCTGTCAGCGAGGACACTAAATAGTGGCAGCACAAGATGCGATTAAGAATGCAGAGAAGATAAATTACTCGCTCTTCGTGAGAATGTGAAATGTGTCATCCCTCTGGGAAACAGTTCGGCAGTTTTCTAAAAGTTAATATACTACAGACCATATGACTCGATGATTGTATTCATGAGTATTTATCCCATAAATATGAGTAATTATATTCACTCAAAAACCTGCTCATGCATGTTGATAGCAGCTTTATTTGTAACACTCAAGAAGTGGAAATAACCCAGCTATTTTTAATTGGTTGAAGGTTAAGCAACAGTGCTGTGTCCCCACATACTATGGAATACTACCAAGCAAAAGAAAAACATAATAAATAAAAGACACGAACATTTAACATGCACAAAAAAATTAGATAGATTATAATGAGATAATAATGCTCAGTAGAAAAAGCAAATGCGAAGGCTATATTTTTTCCCGGATGTTTCCCTTTATACAAAACTGTTGACATGACCAAAGTATAGATGCGTACAACAGACTAGTGGTCTGCAGTTAAGATAATCCAGGGAGAGATAAGGGGGGAGGTCAGAGCTGCGGTTTAAGAGCTACGCACAAGGGATTCTTGTACGGTAGATCTTCCGGGCCTTGACTGTGGTGGTGGGCAAATGAACCTGCAGATGTTCTAAAGTTACATAAGACCACACACACACACACACACACACACACGCGCGCGCGCGCAGGCAGGGGACTGGAAGCTGAGTATGGTAGGGGACAGTACCAAGGCGAAGTCATGACTGCGATATTGTAGAAGTTTTGCAAGGCGCTGCCATTGGGAAGTAGGTTGAAGGGTGTATAAGATATTATTTGTTACAACTACCTGTAAATTTATACTTACCTTTCAAAAATGTACTAAGAAATTCAGCTGAAAATCTGCAAGATTGAGAAAACTTCCTCTGAAAACATACATCTTTGCAAAAGGCTTTTCTCCATAACAGATGAAAATCTTTTACTGATTTTTAAGGTAATAGTCCACATTTAACAGAAAAAAAAATAGCCAAATGATGTGAAAAGACAGTTCATAAACAAACACACATACAAAAGTGAATATTTTAAACCTATCGAAATATTGTTAAGCTGGTTTGTAAACAAATTAATAAAATATTCTAGGGTACAAAACAAAATAATTCTACTCAATGTCTACAGAAAAAATTAGAACAATTAAAACATGATAATAAAATTACATATTTTATACATGTTTTTACTATGAAGGAAAAGGGAAAGGAAGAATGCAGTAACAAAAGTCATATGAGAAAAATTAAAAAAAAACATGAAAATAGATTTTAACACATGTCCATTGGACAATATACATAATAATGTAACTTTTCTAGACCCATCATAAAGTACAGAAATTATCAGACTGGAATAATGAAAAAGTAAGCAACATGCTATTTATAAAGCACATACACATGTATAATATTAGGATTCAGAGAAATCAAAATGATATAGAATATATGTTTCATGCAAACATTAACCAAAAGAAAGCAGAGATGGCTATCCTGAGGCCAGATAAGATGTAAGACAAAAAATACAGATTATGAAGAAATATATTATTACAATTTAAAATATTACTTCTACAAGAAGATGTAACAATCCCAAATATTGTACACTTAATAAGAGCAATTTTCAAAAAACAAAAAAAAATGGAGAAATCTACAATCAGAATTTTAACACACCTCTCTCAAAAGCTGGTAATGGGAGCAAATAAAAAAAAATCATTAAAAACATAAAATTTTAAATAACATGGTTGAGTGTTGTTGTATTTGAAATATGTGGACCACCACAGTCAACATCTGCAAAATAAAATATTTTCAAGTGCCTGTTGAATTTAATAAACCCCACCCAAACACACGTAGCCACTGATATCAAAGCTTTGAAATCATTTGGGTTTATGTTCTCTAGATATATGGAATCAAGCTGCTACAGGGGAAACTTGGTTCTTTTTGCTGACGTATTAAGAATTACAGATCAGGCCACTGATCAGTGGGTTACAGATCATTGGACTGAGCTTGGGTTGTGAACCAAAGGGTCACCAGTTCAATTCCCAGTTGGGGCACATGCCTGGGTTGTGGGCCAGGCCCCCAGTGGGGGGCATGTGAAAGGCAATAACATACTGGTGTTTCCCTCCATCTCTTTCTCCTTCCTTTCCCCTATCTCTAAAAATAAATAAATAAAATATTTTTAAAAAGAATTACAGATCAGCAAGCCTATAATTGTGCGAGCAGGGTTGATTGATCTCATGGCCTTGTTGAGGTGGGGGAGAAAGACAACAGCAAGGATGGCAAGAGCAGGGGTGACAAGAGCCTCAGATCCTTTGTTCTGAGGACTTGTATAGTTGGTGGGATGGGGGTGAGGGAGTTACATATTGATTATTGGGTAAAGGTGGTGCCAGCTGGTGCTGGCTTTCCCAGGGGGACATGACCACCCCAATTCAGGTATGTGCGGGGTGTGTTAGCCTTAATCCTGATCTTGCCCCAGACTCCATTTTTTCATCTTGTTTTAAAACAGATATGTGACAGGGCGCAGTTAACCCAAAGATATTCATGGGCTTCTTCCTGTAACCATTCGGGCCTTTCTCATAGAAGAGATAGTGACCAGAGGTAGGCAATTAACCAAAGTTTTTTTATGGGCTTCTTCCTTTGGGCACTATGGGCCCTTTCTTGCCTTTCAGGCCTTGAGATGGAAGCCCAGTTTCAAAAGCTTCCTTTCCCGGATAATGGAAATGATACATAGAATTTCAAGGACTGCGTTCCTCCTGTGTTTCTTGTGATGTTGAAACACCTTTTAAAATTATCAGACCAGGCTCAGGATTGCTGAGTTCTTAGGGGAAACCTGTCCCCCACCTCCTCTCTGCCTTGGTTAGCTTTCTGTCCTACCTGACACAACTAGAATGCAACATCAGAAAGCTAACCTGGGAATCCCCAAATAAAACTGACTACACAAATCTTTATAATCTAGGGGTCAAAGAAGAAATCAAGTATGAGTGAGAAAATGTTTTCAATGGAATTATGAAAGTCAACATGCTAAATTGTGTCAGAATGAAGATAAAACATGGCTAGGAGATTTTTTAGTAGCAATGAGTGGGAACTAAACAAGTATTATTTATTTATAAAACAGATAAATTGCACCATATTCATGTAACGGAATACTATAAAAATGAAAATGAATAAAAATTTAATAGGTACATTGCCATGAATAAATACTGTAGACATAATACTGAATGGAAAAGCCACATATACCATAACACTAAATTTAATATTTATATTAAATACAAAATGCAAAATAGGAAGAAAGTAATCTTTGATTGCTTAAGTCAGAATAGTTGTTCTCCTTAAGGGTGTGCTCTTAAGGGGGGATATTTAGTGAGCCTTCCAGGTTGCTGGGAGTGCTTATATCTCAACCAGGGTGGTGTTCCTGAGGTGAACACATATGAGAATTGATATTTACACATGGGAAAATTCAGAAACTCTACACTTAAGATTTACATATTTTATTATGTGTAAATTCTGCCTTGATAAAAAGTAAACTATTCTGTCACGCAATACAGTACCATCCACCCATTTAACACAGTGCAATGTTGATAACACTCTTCTTGTGAGACTAAGGAAACACTAAGTCTGATATATTATTCCTGGGAGTGTATACTGGCACAAGCTTCCTGGAGGCCAGTATGTATCAAAATTACATGTGTGTATATATAGAGTCTCCCAGTAATGTTTACATCTGGGGAGCTAATGGGTATTCTTGCACATGTGAAATGATATATGTACTAGTTTATTCATTTTAGCTTTGTCTGAAACAGCAAAGTATTGTCAGGAACCCAAATATCCAACAATGAAAAACTGGCTAAATAAATCATAGTATGTCCCCAGAAGTAATAATATGCATGAAAAAGAAAAGGGATGAGGCAACGATATAGAAGGTGCTGAATTTCCTCCAAGCTGAACTGATAGAGAAAAAAGAACGCCTTTGAGGGAAACAAAATCAAGTGACTTCCTTTTATATTAAAAACAAGTGAAGACAGAAATGTATTTCTGTACCTGCTTCCGCAAACACGAACAAGCCAAGCCCTAGTGTATGGATAACCATACTCTGATGCTTATTATATTGCTTAGCTTCTCACTCTTATTCTTTGAGGGCTCTAACAGTCATTGCAGAGAGGCAGGTAGGTAGAGCTAATCAAAAACAGAGAAAAAAAAAGGCTCCTGTGTTCTACACGGACATGTAGAGAAATGAAAAACAAAAGAAAAAAATTCCCATCCTTAGAAAAAACAAAGCTACGCAGGCCTAAAATTACTACTATTGTGGTGAAATCCATCAGAGTGAGCTCCCAGGACAGAGAGTCATCCCAGCGTCTGAAGAGAGAGGGGCCCTGGAAGGTGGACACAGGAGCTAAGCATTTGCTTTCCTGGGCAGAAGCCTGTCAGACGTCCTGTAAACCTGTAGGGACCTTCAATTAGGAATTATGAGATGTTGCTGGAGCCTGGCTATAGGCTAGAGTGAGAGTCCGAAGCTCTTGAGAGATGCAGTCATCAGAGGATTGCCCCCCTTTCACGAGAATAGGGCAAGGGGCAATGAAGGAAATAGGCCCCTTCGGGTGATGTACAAACTTTGAGCAACTCAGATTTGCTGAGTTAAATCATCCCTGCATATGTGCTGACCAACTAACTCAGCAATCTTGCTGTTAGGTATTTATTAAAATGATTTTTTGAATTATGTCCACACAAAAATCTGCCTGTTAGTGCTTATAGCAGCTTTATTATTAATCATCAACAACAAGAAGAAACCAAAATAGTTTTGTATAATGTCCTTGAATGAATGTCGCTAGAACTGTAGTGCATCCACAAAGTAAAATACTAATGGAATAAGTTAAGTGATTCATATAAAAACGTGATGAAACTTAAGTGGATTTTGTTAGGTGTAATGAAAAAGATTCAAAACACTCTACATTGAATGATTCCATTTGTATGGTATTCTAGAAAGAAAAATTATTCACAGGGAACAGATATATCTGAGAGTGAAGAGTTAAGTGCAAACATGCCACCCAGGGTTTTTCTTAGAGTTTAAAAGTGTGTTGCATGGATGCTATATACTTACTTCATATGTTTTCCAAAACCCACACAGAATGAATTTTGTTGAATGTAGATAATACAAAAACAACAAATAAACTAAGATATGGGGCATCACAGAATAGGATGGAAACAGTGACAAAATAATCAAAAAACAGCCCTGGCCCATGTGGCTCAGTGGGTTGGAGCATCATCCCATAACCAAAAGGTAAGGGTTTGATTCTCAGTCAAGGCACATAGCTAGATCGTAGGTTCAATCCTCAGTCTTGGTAGGTATGATCCCCGGTCTGGTACAAGATGCAGGTGAATGCTTTTCTCTTCCTTCCTCTCCCTCTAATAAATAATAATAATGATCAAATGACAAATGCATCACATAACCTCACTGAAAAGCATGGGAGAAAAAGGAGCTGATCTAATGCTAGGAACAGAAACTATGTGCCCCCCCCCCCATTTTGTTATGTTGAAGTAATGGAGCTGGGACCATTAGGAGGTAATTAGGGTGAGCTGAGTCATGAGGGCAGAGCCTCCATGAAGGGATTAGTGCCCTTATAAGAAGAGACCAGATAGATGGGCATATGGTCTCTCTCTCTACCATGTGAGTAGATATCATGAAGGGGCCTTTCTGTCAACCAGAAGGAGGGCCTTCACCAGGAACCCTACAACGCGACACCTTGATCTTGGGGTACCAGCCTTAAGAACCAATTGTTGTTTAAAATATGCTGAGTCAGAGGGGGAGGATTTTTAAAAAAAGAGTTAAAAGCATATTTCTACACGTGTACATCTTCATCTAGTCACAGGCATGTCCATGCTGTTAGATGTGATAAAGCCTGAAAGTATTTCTGAGTAAAACAAGAAAACAAAACAAAACAAAAAAAATGCTTCTAAGTATGTCCACAAATATTTCAATTGTCAATATGCTGAAAAATATAGTTCCTTAAGGATAATTATTAAATAAAAGCAATAAAAATTAATATATTACTATAGTGTCCACTCTGAGTATACCTTTAGACCTTTCTTGCATTTGGAAATCTGTGGTTTTGTCTGTGTAGCAATTTTGTGGCATTATCCTCCCTTACCCTGCTTTTATTTTCAGGAATAAAGATGAATGATGAATTTAATCATTTAAATTATCTAAATTAAAATTATTATTTTTGTTTTTATACAGTTTAAAGTAGATTTGCAAATTTGAGAAGTTCAAATATATTCTAAAGTGTAGTATCCAAAATAATTAATAAAATTTTGAAAAAGTGTTTCTTTGCTTATATAATTCTGTAGTACTCTTACTAAAATAATAATCATTTCAACTTATTTAATGGCTTCTGCTTGAATCATATTTTGAATAAAAATAAGTCCTATTAGTTTTTGCACATTTAACCTGTTCATTACAAAACGAATAAGAGAAAGGTGTGGCAGAAGAGCTATTTGCTGGGAAAAAAATCAATTGGAAAAGATTGAAAAAATAATTTTAAACTGTTAATTGGGTTGTGTTATAAACAGCACATGGTAAGGCAGATAAGCAGTGCTTTGCAGCCTATAAATGTTCAAAACTAGCATCCTCTACCGATTCCTGTCAGCCCATCGGGGCGCCACTCCTGATGCATATGCAGTGTTTTCCAAACTGTGCATGCAAGAAATTATGGAATGTTTTCTCTAATATAATTTCATTGGAATACAGAAAATATTATTACTGAAAAAATTTGTGATAAGGTAGTAAAAAAGTGTTCCTAATAAAATGCAAATTTTTAATGTACTGTTTTGGAGATGCACTTTTTTTTCTCTAAAAGAAGGGAATGAACATTATAATCTCTATGAGTAATGATAGCTAAGATATATGACATCTAAGGAAAAAGACTATTACAATATCCTATGTATTTTTTTATTGTTGTTCAAGTACATTTCCCCCCACTACACTCCCCTGCTCCATCCACACTCCAGCTCCCACCCTCAGTCCTATCCCCCAGTAAATGACTGGATCAAAAAACTGTGGTATATTTACACGATGGAAGACTATGCAACAGAAAGAAAGAAGGAGCTCCTACCCTTCATGACAGCATGGATGGAGCTGGAGAGCATTATGCTAAGTGAAGTAAGTGAGGCAGTGAAAGACAAATACTATAGGTTCTCACGTATAAGTGGAACATAATCAACAAAACAAGCAAGCAGGCAAAATATAACCAGATACATTGAAATAAAGAACAAACCAACAGCAACCAGAGGGGAGAGGGGAAGGGAATAACAGGGAAAATAAGGGGAAGGGTCAACCAGGTACTATTTCCTATATATTTTAACATTAAATCACATTTATTCTTTCATATATGTTGAACACATATACACACACAGCACCAGCTGTACTGTGAATTCTTTTAAAACACGTTTCTTGAGAATCCTTTACTAGTCCTATTAGAGTATGTCTTCCAGCATGAAGGGACACGACAACAAACAAAATGGATAAAACTCCTCGACTCATACACTTACATTTTCATGAATGGAGCAGTAAATACACAAAATAAATACATTATAAGTGCTAATGAGAAAAGTGAAGGAAATGAAGTAATGGAATGCATTAAGATCAATAGGAGTTTTTTTTTTCTAGAATGTTGCTAACAAGGAAAAAATAAATTCCATCCCAAAGTTTGAATGAAAAATGTTAATGATTGGTTTTGTTTTACCTCATTTAGGTCACTTGCTTAACCCTTGGACCAATTTAGACTTGTCATGTGTCCAGGGAACTAAGGAAAACTGCATTATCAGTAAGTAAAATCTCTACCCCAAGTGGACAGTGTATTTTTTATTTCATAACTTCCCCAAATAAAAGGTATTATATATATATATATTGCTGATTTAATTTCACTGAAAAATGTTTTGAAATATCTTTGTTGTTTTGCAGATATAATTTATTCTTTTTTTACAGTTTTTCTTAAATTTTATAGTTCTCTTACATTGTCACATTTAGTAAATAAAACATTCAAATTTATAGACAGGCTTATGGCTTGTTGTACAAAGTTAATTATTTCTAAAATTGATTATTTTTCATTATAGTGTAACTTTTCTGTTATGAGAGAAATTAATTGCAGCTGTAATCTGGAATCATCAGTTCTCTCCAGGACCTTGCCACCTTAGCTGTGCTCTTCTTTATGCTAGAATATTATAATTTTTTCATTTCCCTTCTTGTTTCTTTGATCTGCAATTATGCTCTCCCCATGTATTAGTTTCCTAGGGCTGCCATAACAAAACACTACAAACAGGCTGCTTACCACAACAAAAATTCATTTTCTCCCAGTTTTGGAGGCTAATGTCCAAAATCCTGGTGTCAGCAGGCCTTGGATCTCTAACACCTGTTAGGGAAACTTTCCTTGCACTTTCTAGAGTATAGTGGATTGCCAACAATTGGTGTGGTTCCTTGGCTTTTACCTCAGCATTTCAATCTCCGTCTCCACGGTCACGTAGCATTCTCACCCTCGTGTCCCTATCTTCTGTCCTTCTAAGGACCCTCATCACATTGCATTAGGCCCCACCCTGATGATCTCAACTTCATCTGATCACATCAGCGAAAACCTTATTTTTAGGTGAGGTCATGTTCATAGGTACCAAGGGTTAGAATTTCAATATATCTTTTTTGGGGACACAATTCAATCCATAACACCCAACTATGGACATAACTTTCTCTATTATACCTGCAGTGTCTATTCAAATATTATTTCATCAGACTAGTCCCGCCAAATGATTTATTATAATTAGCCTTTGTATTCTGTGCCTTCAGCCTTGTCTATTTTTCATGGTATTTATACTCAACTGACAAAATATTTATTTCTGATTCTACTTATTAAACTATTTCCTGTCTGCATGCACTAAATAGTGTCTCCTGGAGATGATAAGTTGTTAATATCATGGACTGTCTTGTCCCCAACAACCTGAGCAGTCCTGGAAACAGTAGGTGTTAGGAAATATTTATGGAATTTTTGAACAAATAAAACCAAAATAAGAGGAACTTGGTTACAGATTTAATCAAATGTGTCATTGTATTTTTGGTTATCTTCATAATAAAGCTCTATGAAGCAAGGCTTAATTCAGTAATGATAGTTTAAAAGAATAAAAAAGGACACTTTTAGTAATTTAACTGCTGTGTTGAATAATGTTAAAACTATTTCAGTAAGTCTCTTTGATTAGCAGAAAAGTTTAGCCATTTTTTTTTCCCAGAATTCTTTTGTACATGAACCAGTTTGGCATTCCAATTCTTTGTTATTTTCATGGGCATGTTTTATATAATACAATTTTTATCATTTCTTAACTTTAATTTGTGCTTTTGGATTTTTATTTTTATCTTTGACAGATCGGTTTCTTCCCTTTAAGACACTAGGCACAATTCTATTTCAATCCATGTTTCCTTTTTGCATAATCCCCAGATGTGATGATCAATAATAGGCTCTACAAAAAATGCAGAGCAGATACATTTGACATAGCATGCACCGTATTGTATTTGTTATATGATTTTCTTTCTAAAATAAAGTTAACATGTTGGACCAAAAGGTGCTGTTAATTAAAATTCAAACAAATTTGAAGTTTATTTAAATAATTTATCAGTTAGACGTATGTATAAATTGTGGACATTAGGGAAATTATTTGTAAGGGGGTGGTACAATAGGTGAGTAAATGTGAGTTAAGTTTACATACTTTTAAATGTTATTTGTACCTTGTGTAAATACTTAACTCCTTGAAAGTGAGTGGCTTTTTTACTGCTATTTTTCTGCTACACTTTTTTTTTCAGTATATAATCTTACACCAATTCAATCCTCAAAAAAGAGATTAATCAAGTTTACTGGTGAAGTCAAGACTAATTGTCCTTCTTCATCATTAATTTCATATGATCTCTAATATGTTTCATTGTAAAATTGATTCTGTAATTAATCAGGAATTGTGTATTTTTCTGTACTTGCTACGTGCAGAATTAGCTTCATTAGTTGTTAATCACTATGCACATAATAACATTTCATAAAAACTGGCAGATTAAAAGTTCTCATACATGTATATATGAGATACATATATATGATTATCTTTGATTTGAAATATATAGAAATGTATGTATATATGTATATATATTTCAAATAAAGGTATTCTATTTTATTCCATTTCTCAAATTAACAGACAATATTAAATGAGTATGCAACCTGGGATTTGTTTTTCTTGCCCAAACGATGCTGGCATATGGCAATAGTGTTTATAGCTCACATTTCTGGGGTCATCTAGGAGTCAGCACATCAGCTTTGCTGACCTTGCCTGCTTAGTTTACATACAGGTATTCAGCCAGCTGTCTGCTTATTTAAGATATCCTTAGTTGAGACCACTGAAGCAAGTTATTCTGGACCACATATCTTATCTGCTAGCAGACTAATCTGGAATTTCTTATGGCGATGGCAGAGGTGCAGAAAAGAGCAAGTTCAATTGTACATGTGCTTTTAAAAGCCTTTCTTTTTAACACATTGCTAAAAATCCATTGGCTAAAGTAAGTTATATGTTCGAGGCAACTGTCAGAGTGGGAAGGTACTTCAACACCATATGGCAAGAGGAGTGATGAAGAACAGGGTCATTTTTGCAGTCTTCTGAAACACATCGGTCCCACATAACTTACTTATGGCAGCTTATTGATAGTATCAAGGTCATGGATTTCTGACAAAATCGATTTCTTAGATGACATAAGAAAGAGTTTTCCTGTTCTTTTCTTTTTTTAGCTTGTTACTTTTATTTATTTTGTTTTGTGTTTTGTCTTTCCATTTTGAAGGGGATAATATTTGTATATATGTCAAAATATATTTACACTCACTAGCATTTTGAAAGTATAATTATTAGGCTAGCTACAAGTTCTTGTTATTTAATACTTTAATATGAAGGAACTTATAATAAAACATAACGTTTATTTGACAAGTATATAACTATATTACAACATAATTTGTTTACTTTGCAATTTTTATGAATTTTAAACATTTCAAAATAGTACATTGAGAATAGATCCACAAATTTAATTTTAATTTTAATTTAATTTAATTTAAGTTTAAGAAGTGGATTTATGGATCAATGAGTGTCAAGGAGCTGAATACATAGTTTGAGGGCAATGGGTTACTGATTCTATCTTCATTTCCTTCTTTGTAAAATTTAGAAAAAGTACTTTATAACATCACATGCCATCAAGATATTCTATATTTAACTAAAATAAATTAATCCTGATTCTACAAATGTTTCTTTTTCTCATGTCTTTACCTTAATAGCTGGCCATTAAATACAATTTTTTAATAAAGTAATAATATCACCCAGGCATCTTAAATATGTCTATTTCTATCTTTAATATTTCTACTTATTTAATAAGCATTTGTTGAGCACATTTACTATAGTTAAACACTAAATTATAAGCTAAGATGAAATGACAACTAATGTATAGATCCTGGTGTCTTTAACAATTTTCAACCACTAAATGCACAATTAAAATGTTGCTTTACACATGCTAAAATAACAAGCATGGCCTCAGAGTGCTAGAAGGTGTTCTCAACCAATCATGATGTGAATGGAAGAAGTTGTCCAATCAGGAATTTTGTGCTTCTATGATTGTGTGCATGTTATTTCTTTTGTCTATGATAATATTTTCCACTATCTATTGGAGCAATACTAATCTTTAAAACTTAGTTTGGATGGCATCTGTGATTCTTCTTTACAATCTCCTAATTTTTTTGTTCATTCTTCTTTAGCAAATCACTCATTCACCAGTGTTACCTTTAATATTATAATATGAAGGAAGTTTGTGAGGTCAAGAAGTTAGTTTTTCTTGTTTGCGATTTTAATGCTAACTCAGTAATTGATACATACTTAGTACTAATGAGTTGGAGTGAAGTTGCAAGAATTCAAATATTAGCCTCATCACTTCCTAACTGTTTAACATTAGATACGACTTGGTTTCTACTTTTTAAGAAAAGATTTTATATCCGCATTATACAGATATTCTATGGACATATAAATTGCTTAACATATTACCTGTACAGATTAAATGGTATTTACCTCCTATTATCACATGCTAATAAGATCAGCACAACTTCTAAGGAATGTGTGTGAAACTTATCTATGTGGCACAAAAACCCTGAAAGAATAAAACCTTGATTATAAAGCTCTGTGTTACCTACAGTTAAGTAAAATTAAATTGTAGCTTAATAGTGTAGGTATTTAGAAAACAATTCAGTGCTGAGTTTTAATGACATTTCTAAGGGATATATTATACTAGTGAACACATAATGAGTAATTGATATTAACCCTGAAATCTTTTTTTAAGATGTTACTTATTTATTTTTAGAGAAGGGAAGGGAGGGAGAAAGAGAAGGAGGGAAGCACCAATGTGTAGTTGCCTCTCATGAGCCTTGCTGGGGACCTGGCCTGCAACCCAGTCCTGTGCTCTGACTGGGAATTGAACTGGGACCCTTTGCTTCACAGTCAGGTGCTCAATCCATTGACCCACACCAGCCAGGGTGTTGACCTTGAAATCTTTATTACAATCTTGCAATATTCCTGCCTAAACAAATGAATATGTAACTCAATTAACATAATGACAACACACGATATTCCTGAATATGTTTTATTTCCAGATAATTCATTATTTTTATAAAATTGGTCAGTTAGTTGATTTGAGGAATCAAAATGATAATCACATACACCTGCAGCTTATCATTTTCTTTTTATCGTTAGTCAACACCTGCTACAAATTACAAGTTATAACAGCCAAAGTTATTTTTCTTACTATATTATTTACTAGCTTTTAAAATATTATTTTTGTTAAGTAAATAATTTGCATTAAATATTTAGCAGATAGGCTGCATATGTAAAATTGAGCATGAATTATATAGGGTATTTGGTATTAATTAAATGATCTAGCAATGCATGCAAGTTCTGCACCATTTCAATAATACAATGATTCTAAATCTGCTTACCCACATGTATTTAGTAAATGATACTGAAATGAAATTTATTATATGCTTAATGTGCATATTTACCTTCAGTACACAGTGTTTAGAGTTTACATGAACATTAAAAACAATGAAAAAGCAAGTGGATTAAGTCAAAGCTTTAAATATCCATATGGAAACAAGACTGTCTGATTTTAAACTGGCATGGCAACAGTTTCATTGGTTTTATAGACCAACTAAGTTGTCTTATGTCTATTTTAGTAGTTTCTGAAATTCCACATATTGTGGGTTTATGGAGATCTAAACTTGATATAATGAAGGTAAATTCATAAACATATTACATTAGAAAATATAATGAAGGCAGAAAAATAGCGTTTTAAAATGCATTTTATACATTTTGAGTTAAATCCGATCTAAATGATCTAGTATCTTAAGATATGACTTAATGTTCCTTAATCAGGCAAACTAGAAGTGTCATGAAATCTGCAGTGAGTGCTAAAAACGACGTTTCAACGAGGCTGTGAACGTGTCTTTACCATCCCTACTCTCAGAGCGAAATTGCCTGGGAAACTGAAAAAGACACTCAGAGGACTGCTGTGCATGTGACTTTACTAGTTTTGCTTTTTTGTACTGACTTGTATTAATATCTATTTTGACATTTTCTCTTTTAGAAACTTATTTGAAAAAGAATATTAGCTTGTTTGGTACACAGTGGAAACATAATTTAAAACAGAATTTAAATCGAGCATTCATTTAACAAGCAATACTGTATTTTCTTTAAAAAAATTAGAGTATTAAGTGAACCTGCCTCTGATCTATACACCTTCAAATTTATATGGTGGGAAACTTTTCAATACAAATTCCTTTTCTTGCTGGGGAATTGCTTTGTTTCTTTTCACAGTAGTGCTCTCTTTAGACAATGAATCACAATCTAGTCAATAGAAGTTTGTATTACCTCGCATGTTTTCCTGGAAAGTTCACTTTTCGCTATTTGAAAAATAAAGCTTGATTCCTCTCACCTTGAATCTTGGCAGCTATGACTAGCCAAGTGAGCTATGAGCTAGGAGAATTCCCAGGTCTATTTAGGAAAGCAGAATTAGCTTTGACCTTCCTTCCTGGAAAGCTGACTTACAAGGAAGAGACAGGCAAACTTGCTCTGTGTAAAGGGTCAGATAATAAATATTTTAGGCTTTTCCCGATATGCGATCTTGGTTGCAGCTACTCAGCTCTGCTGTTGCAGTGGTATAGCATCCATAGACAATCCTAAATGGCTCAGCTTGGCTGTGCCCTGCTGAAACTCTGTAAGAAACAGAAACCCAGCCAGACTTGGCTCATGGTTGCCAGATTTAGTAAATGAAAATACAGGATGCCCAGTTAAATTCGAATTTCAGATCAACAAGAAATACCTTTAAAAATGGAATTTGGTTCTAAGTATTGTTCAGGACATATTTATAGCTGAAGTTTATTCTTATTTATGTGAAACTCAAATTTAATTGAGTGTCTTAGTGTGTGTTGTGACCCTCCTTACCTGTGCTGTGATTTGCTGCCCTGCGATGTCAGTAATCTCACTCAGGACAAGCGATTCAGCTGTGAGGAATTCCCAAACAGCAAAGAGAAGGAAACACGTGGAGTAGAAGTAAGGTAACATGAAGAGAGAGACATACCCAGCCTGTGCTCACCTGGGCCACCTGAGCCCTGCCACTTCAGCCCCAGCTCCACCAGAATACCTGCATAGGAATTCCTGAGCCAGGAGTCCAGATGAATCCTTGCTTAATTGCTGACATGAAACCCAGGAGAGATAAGAAAATACAGTTGTGATAATGTCATCAAATACTCTGTGCTTTCATATGCAGCGATATTAACTGGCATGTACCTGCTACACCTCTTTTGCTTTGCTTGTTTGTTTGTTTGCTTTAACATTTTCCTGCTTTTTCCTATCTGCATCTAGAATTCCAAGTGGCATGTTTGACATGAATTTTTTTTCAATAATTCTGCCTAAAACAGCATTTAAGAATGGTTCATCATAACAGAAATATTTTTATATCCACTAAATCATTACATTTTAATTTTCTGATTCATTGCCAAATCAAGTAAAACTGTAGCGTTATATAGAAACTTATTCATTCCACATTTAGATTTTGTCCTGGACTTGTATATCTCTTTCCTTCACCAAGTTAGGGAGGTTTTCTGTCATTATTTTTTCAAGTAGGATTTTAATTTCTTGCTCTCTTCTCCTTCTGGCACTCTCAAGATGCGAATGTTGGTATGCTTGAAGGTGCTCCAAGTGCTCCCTACAGTCTCCTCAAATTTTTTGATTCATTTTTCTTTTTGCTGTTCTGATTAGGTGTTTGTTTGTTTGTTTGTTTTGTTTCTTCATATTCCAAATTACTGATTTGATTCTAGGCTTTCTCTATTTTACTGTTGTTTCCCTGCATATTATTCTTCATTTCAGTTGGTGTATTCTTCATTTCTGACTGGTCCTTTTTACGCTTTTGAAGTTCTTACTAAGTTCATTGAGCATTCTTATAACCAGTATTTTGAACTCTGCATCTGGTAGATTGCTGGTTTCCATTTTATTTATTCTGTTTTCTAGAGTTTTTGTTCAGCTCTTTTACTCGGAACATGTTTCTTTGTGTCCTTATTTTGGCAGCCACTCTCTGTTTGTTTCTGTTAGGTAGAATTGCTATGTCTCCTAGGTTGGTAGCATGGTCTAATGTAGTGACTGTCCTGTAGGGTCCAGTGGCACAGCCTCCCCACTCACTCAAGCTTGGCACTCAAGTTTGAACCCCTGTGCGGGTTGTGTACACCCTCTTCTTGTAGTTTAGCCTTAATTGCTCTTGGCACCTCAATGGGAACAATTTGTCCCCAGTCCAACAGCTGCAAGTGTTACCGGACAGAGTCTGGACCCAGAGTGGGTCTGCCCCAGGCTGACCAGTAGCGTGTGGGTTCTTGACCTCAGGCAGGAAAGATTTCACAGCATGAGTCCAGGTGATACTGAAAATGTGTTTATTAAAGAAAGAGACTGTGAAACAAAAGGAAGGTTCATGGAAGCAAGAGGCAAGAGCCTAGGCAAGGCTGCGTTGGCTCGCTGAGGAATAAAAGTCACTCTAAAAGAATGGAGCCAGGTGGGGCGGCCATCAGCTCACTGAAAAGTTGAAGAACAGGGTGGGGCTTGAGACAGCTTCAGGGGGTTAACCTGAGATAGGCTGTTCCCCTGGTGGCTAGTCTCATGGGATCCTTTAGAGTTTAAGAGAAGGAGAACATAAATACAAGAGGTGGGCATGCTCTAGTGAGGACATGCACTGTGGGCCTTTTTTCTTGAGGCATTCTTTTGCCAGTGGGAATCCTACATGAGTTTTCAGGGGAGGGTCTTAACAGAATAGTCATTAGCTTCCCAGGTGTGTCCTTCAATATGGTGATTCATCAAAATGTATATAGACAGGGTTATTTTCTGGTTAATCATATTTTCAAATAGCATCACCAAAGAGGGACCAGAACGAAGGCCAGTCTGCCCCAGAAGGATCTGGATTGCGTAAACCATTTGCTTCTAAATGTCCTTGGTTAAAGAGGATAAAAATATGTGATTCATCCTCTGGCTATAAATTGCTCAAATTGTTTAGCCTTGTTTACTTATTTTGTCTCAGTTTCTGTATCTACTTATAAAGGAACGTCCTTAGCTTTTTACTATCCTGCCTCACAAGGACTGGCTGCGTCCACCAACCACTGACATCTGATCACTGTGGAGGATCAGCTATGCAGGAGCTCATCCCACAGAGCAGGACCTACTTCAGCAGGGTACTCGTGCCTCCTAAGGCTGCTCCTTGACTCTGTTGATTTAGAGTGATTGGTGGTGAAGCTTTGATGTGGCTTGAAGCTATCAATTCTGGGAGCTCCCTGAAGGTGCAGGCCAAGTTTAGCTGCCCCTTTAGGCCTCCCAGAGCCACCTGACATGAGTTACAAAGCGATCTGCAGTTGGTTGCTCCTTGTGCTGGGCTTGGATGTGCCCAGATGAGGCCAAGATGAGAACCAAGACTGGCTACTGTTATTGCCGAGGCTGGGGACACTTAGCAAGATTCACTGGATATGCTAGGGCAGATGCTGCTTGTTTGAGAGATTTTAAGAAAACCTGAAGCATGAGCCAAGACAGTTCATTCCTATGGAAGATCCATTGGAAAGCAGCTTGCAGGGGCCTGAAAGTTGGGTAGGGCTGGACCTCAGGGAATCACCAGGACAGGACAAACAACATGAGCCAGGCTGATGGAGTCCCAGATACGGCACTGACCCGCCTACTCAGTGGGGAAGGGCTCATTAAAAAACTGTGGCCTCCGCCAGCACTCCTGTCAGGAGGAAGCTGTGTCTGCAGCACTTGCCTTTGTGCCAGACTATTCTGTTTCACCCCCTGTGTCTCTAGTGCCTTTCAAGCTGCTATCCCAGTGTCAGTTGGAATGAGTCCCTGCACCAGCCCATTAAGAGGAGCTCCTTGGTACTCCAGATCTCTCTCAGCCTCAATCCAGACTATTTTTTTACAGCCAGAAGTCTGGGGGCTTCTCTTCCTGGCAGTGGAACCCTGGGTTGGTGGAGTCTGGTGTGAAGCTGGGATCCCTCACTTCCCTGGGTAGACCTCTGTTGCCGAAATATCCCTCCTAATTTTTATTTTCCATGTAATGGGTGTGGGACCAACTCATTCCACGTCTCTGCCTATCCTACCAGTCTTGATGTGGCTTCTTCTTTAATTCTGTTGTTGTAGGACTTCCATCCAGATAGATTTCAGGTGGCACTGAATGATGGTTTTTATAGTTTAGTTATAATTTTTCTAAGTAATTTTTATGAGTTAGTTTGAGCTAAACACATGCTGGGAGGGAAGATCTCAAATATTCCCTAGAATTTTTTGTTTAATTATTGGCTTGATTTCTATTCACAGCCACCCACACAAACACACAGAAACTGGAATGTCATAAAAAGTTTTCATTAGTTTTTGAGAATACAGCAGTGGCAGCAGGACCTGCTTCTATAAAGAATATAATAATAATAGTGTCTGTTTATTTTATATTTATGTGAAGGTGTTTTATGCACTGTAACTAGTAGAGACATTGAAAGAATTTACTTTGGGGGTGTGATCTATAGCATTGTAAGCTATTTTCTATCCTTCATTATGTAGATGCAAAATAAAGTTCCTAAAAGTTAGTAATGTCTGAGTTTTGTCTGCTCATGTCTATTTATATCACTGAGTGTAAAGGAACAAATTGTAACTCAAATAACTGATGGTTGGTGTCAACATGGATAGCTGAAAAATGTGTATGATACTACCACCAATAATATACAATAATGTAATAATTCTCATGTCACACAGTTAATGGAAGTCAGGGGGTAAGGTTGTTTTGCCACATTAGAACACTATCAAGAATGATTTACATTCTCTTTGTTTTACAATGGAGTTTTTAATTTAATGTAGTGCAAGTTATTAATTTTCAGAGTTAAGCATAAGCCCAGGTGTAGACAGCACCTCATCCTACATAATCAATATGTTTGTCAAATAGAATGAGTCATAAATGAATTTTATGTGGCTTATGAATCAAACTTATCTGCATCCATGACCATTTCTCTATCTTGATGTCTGTGTGAGTAGCCTCATTACCTAAGTCGAAGGGCCATCTAGACCACATTTAGTCTTTGAATACTAAAGCAGTATTATAATCCTGGAATAAACATTACTTGATCATATATTCCTTTCATGCATTGGAGATCCAGTCTGATGACTATTAGAAATCTTTGTATCGTTCATGATATGTGCTTTCCTGGCATCGTTTAAGGTTGATATTTCCACTCAATCATATCTAATTTAGTGAATCTTAGATAACCTTTCCTATTTTTTCTCTAGGTCTAGATGCTCTGCAATTCAAATTAGATGTATGGCACCGATGCTTCCATGCTTCAAACACATACATCAAAAGGGATTTTGTATCTTCCTCCCAAATGGTTATTGCTTTCAGGATCCGAAATAATCCTTTATTTCTGATGATATCTCTTATAGCTATCACTTCTAGTACTGATTTTTTAAAGACTCTATCAGCTTCTTTTTATTTATAAAGTCAAAAGTCACTGAGATTCCCTCTTGAGTTTTGGCACAAAGTTCTCAGATCTTGTAAATCTGCCTGATATATATTCTAGACCTATAACTTTTTTCTCTATTTTCTCCCACTTGCTCTGAAAACATGAGGCTTAGCTGCTGTAAAGCAATCATTATCCACTGCCTTAGGTAGACACTGATTGGTTCTTTAATTCCATAATTAATACCACATTATAGTTTCTAACAGTTCTCACAGTGTTGATCCTATTTACTTTGATCCCTTTTTTCTGATCCTATTATTTTCAAACATTTTCCTGATTTTATGATATTCTTTCCACAAAACATTTGGCTTTTAAATACAATATTTTAGTAGGTTTTTATGGGGTACCAAAGGTTAATTTCTAAGAAACTTCTTCCATCCGTCTTGTTATTAAAACAGAGACTACATCTCTAGACTAATTCTTCAGTATTTCCAGCATATCCAGCAGGAGAAGTAATATTCAAAGTCCCATTTCTACCAAGCTTGGGATCAGTTTCTAATGATCCTCCCTTAAGGACAGTCCATCTCATTGCCACCTAAGTGATTCTGTGAAACAGCCAATCAGGTCAACCGAGAGCCTGGGATTAAGGTGTCTGCAAGTAGGAAGCTAATACCACTTAGCGGCTTGACTTTCTTCATACAACAAAGTGCGAATTTCAACAGAGAATTCATCTGCTTTTCTGCTTTGAGTGCTGGCCTCTCCCAGCTGCTGAACCCAGCGACATTTGTGATTAGCATCCCGAGCAACTGGAATCTCCCGTGATCAGCTCGTGTTGGTCTGCAGCCAGCTCAGCTCACACTCCAGAGAGACAAATGGAGTCCAGGCTGCTCATCAGTTTGGTTGGCTTGGATTACATGTGAAATACAATAGTCCTGGGAACTTTGCATTTTATTAGTCTGAAGTTGGATTGGCAAAATTTTGGTTGGCGGCTCCCAATGTTATATAATTAATATATAACTTGTTTTATGAAACATATTATAAAAATTAGTCATACATATTAAAATCTCCTGATGCTGTTCAAACGTATTTATTATAACTTATCTCCAACTCTGAGGTGAATACTTTTGAGAGAAAATATTTTTTCCCAGTAAAGAAACACTTCTGGTAGTAAAGCTAATTTTAAACAAAATAAAACTGTAATAGTCACACATAAAATTTTAAAAGGAGTTATCATTTACAAAGTTCACTTCATGCAAAAGATATAGATGAATCAATATAGAGAGAAAGAGATAGACAGACAGACGTATATATATCCAAGTACCTGCTAAATATTTAGAATACTGTTGAATGCAAATTGCAAAATAAATAGATGAAGACATTCTTAAATTTTATCAGTAATCAGGTAAATGCAAATGGAGATAAGATACACAATTATTTTTAAAATCAATCATAGAGAGAGATAATGGAATAATTTTTGTGTGATTATAAATTGTTGCAACTTCATAAAATTGTCATTTCTTTAATGCTGAAATTTATAATTTATAAAGAAAGTACTGCATGTGTGAAAAATGAAAATCTCTGAAATGTTTATAACAAGGCACAACACTTTTGAGGTATGGAATACAAAGAGAAACCTGCACAATTCACGATTTCACAGCTCGATGGACAACCACCGCTGCCTCTCTGTAAACATAGTGCTCACGAAATAGGAGAGTGACGGCCAGTCAGAGGACCCCTCCTGCCCTGGGTCAACCGCGACCCCCTCTCTCCTCCACAGAGGTAACCGGTATCCTGATAACTAAGTGTCATTTCATTTTGCTTCTTTTCGAACTTTAACTAGCATCAAAGCACAAGCACTTTTCTATTTGCCTTACTACTGTCCAAATTAGGTTCTGAGGTCCACCCCTCTGTTGTGTATAACACTAAACTCTAAGCACAACACTGTTGTGTGACGCATTCATTTCATGACATAACAGATGACTACGTGAATATATCACTTTGTAAACTGTTCTGTTGCCTCACATTTGGGTTCTAGTAGCTGTTCTAAGTAGACCCCCACTTACAGCCTTAAACATTTTGTTGCACAAATGGACACATTTTTCTCATCTGCCTAACCAAGAGAGGGATTTCTGTTAATGCAGAAATACTTACTTGAACTCCATTAATAGAATACATAATTACAAATTGTTCTACATTCTTGAAAACAAATGGCAATTAAAAAAATTAATGTAGCCATGCTGGTAGGCACTATAAGTATCTCGTGGTAAGTTAGATTCAAATTCTTATTGATTACTTGTAATTTGGACATATTTTCATATGTTTCTTTGCCATTTGATAACTATTATGCTATGCCCAAGTATTATGATCAGTTTTTAATTTTATGGATCTCTTTTATAATTAATTTATAGAATTATGTATGTGTTCTATATAAAAGATGCATGACAGACATCTGCATCACTATATTTTGTCAATATTTCAGCCATTTTAACTATACTAAATATTTCTTAACATATCTCAATTTTAATAAAAGGTATCTTTTGAGTTTTTCTCTTTTTTAGAAAAATGTTTTTTATACCCAATTAAAGGAATGTTACTCAATGCCAAGATTTTCTCCTGTTATCTTCTGGAACTTTTACCTTTTTCTAGTTACAATAGTTCCTTGCTGAAAGCTGCTAGTGAAGTTGTTTCTTTTCTTTAAAGATTTATGTATTTATGCATGTATGTATTTATTTATTTATTTTAGAGAGAAGGGGAAAGAGAGGGAGAGAAACATCGATGTGTGGTTGCCTCTTGCGCACACCCTACCTGGGACTTGGCCCGCAACCCAGGCATGTGCCCTGGCTGGGAATCGAACCAGGAACCCTTTGGTTCACAGACTGGTGCTCAATCCACTGAGCCACACCAGGCAGGGCTGAAGTTAAGTTTCTTAATCCCTATTGACATTAATGTAGACTTTAAATAAATATTTAGCACATAAACAATAGAACAAAGTGATGGTACTCAGAATATCTATGCACCATCTCTCTGCATTATTACTCATATGAAACTGATAGCAGACAAACAGACTTCATTTAAACAAGGAAGCATCATTTAAAAGCATCACTTTTCATAACAGGAAACCATAAAACCATGCCACCTCTAGTCTCAGCATGTGAATAATAAAGAGTAGTATATTTAACGAATAAACAGTATACAGTAATAACAACAAAAGATGTGATAACATGCATCGGCATGGCCAGGCTTCAAGAACAAAGTATTGGGTAAATAAAATAACTCTCTTAAGGATAGATATTGTTTCATATTCCATATGCCTAATTTATAAATATGTCACCAAAATATTGCATAAGCATGCATTGATATGTGGTAAGACTGCTGAGATACAAAACGAGGAATGGAAAACGAGGTATCGCTCACCACAGGTGGGAGATGGCCTCTTAGAGGAGTACATAGACACTTACGTGTTACTGGCAATATTCTAATCCTGACATCAGAGAGCGGGATAACAGGCACTCATTATTTTGAAAATAAGGTTATAAATGTACGAGTTAATTATAACAAACAAAATTAAAGCTCATATATACCTTCATATTTATGCACAGTTGAACTTGAATAAATCTCACAAATAACTAAGGCTAATCAACACCTTTGTTCCAAATTCCTAAATTTTAATTAAATTTACTATGAGTACTTTCAAATAAGCAATTATTTAACACATGTATTTAGCAATACAGCAGCAAGCCTTGCAGTTTTCCGTTATGTTACTCAAGTGCTAAACATTAACATTTCCTTTATTGGCCTTTGCATAGTGACTATTCTCAAGGCTAAATCTTTAACCGGAGAAGAAAATATTGAACCACTAAAACAAGATTACATTTCCATTAACTTACTAAGATAGCCTCTGAGTTTGCAATCTTTTCTAATGTCTTTTACCTTTATTCTGAGTAACCTAATGTAAATTCATATGTCCCCATAGCAATACCATTTTTAGGCTAGGAAATCATTAATGTATATTGGACATATCTAAAAATATATATGAATAGAATTCATAGGAAGATATTTTTATGCTTAGTTCAGTGAATATTTTATTGAGATTTCTAAAATTTCCAGTTTTATTTTGTCTTACAACCCTACTTTATAATTATGCATATGCATGGTGTTGCAGAAACCATCTGTAAATAAGAGTGATGTGTGGAATAGTGTAGCTTTTACAGTTCTCAATTAGTTCTGCATTTTTGTTTAAGCACATTAAATTATTTTCAGTGAATATTCAATGTATTTCAATAATTTGCAAACAACATAGAATTTTTAACTGTTTTATATGTTCTTAGTTTAATCTAGAAAGGAAAATATAATCAAATCAGATTTAATTAAATGGCAGACATTTAAGCCTTAGGAATAGTGCTGTCTTGAAGCTCTAATATTTTATCAGAGTGTGAGAGAAAAACTTTATATTAAAGATGAGGGTTTGCTAATAAAATGCAAGGTTTCAACCAAGTCCTTATGCTTTGGTGGACAAAATATGCTTAACTGGCATATATTTCTATTATAGTAGAAATTACACATGTAGAGAAAAATAAATGTCATAGTGTCAAATTATAAATCTCTATGGTTTTTCTCTAAAATAAAAGCCTTAACATTTTCCCTTACAGTCAAGAGTAATTTATAACAAAGTTTGTTTTTTTAATTTATGTTCAGATTCTGGGACTGTTTGTTGAAAATAATACAGTGGGCTTGGCAGCTATAAAATCTACTAAAAAATCCAAGAACTGTTGTGTAAAATGCATTAAAATGATATTTCTAATATAGGGGCTTCTTATAGACCTGAAGGATAAATAAATCTACTGAAACAAGATGAGATGTAGAAACTCTACACAAAGGAAATAATAAACCTTATTGTATTAAAGTGAAAACTGCATGAAAACACATTACAAAGTAAGTAAGATGATAAGTCAACATTCCTCAATATGACAAAGGGTGTGAACAAGTATTTTTCTGAGGAGAGAAATGGATAGAAAAATAGTAAAAAGATACTTTAACTCACTATAGATTAAGGAGTAAAAATTAAAACCTTAATGAGATACATTTTAACATACATCAGAATGTGGTATGATTTAATATAAAACGAGAAGACAAAGATAGAATGATGGTAGGACTGGACAGACGGATAGAGGTGGGACATACGGAAGGAAACTGTACTACCAGGTGCTGGACAGGCTGTAAAAACCTGGAACTCCTTTTTGTCAATTGGACTGTAAATTGCTACATCAACTTGGAGAGCATTTTGACATTTAGGAAGAATGACAATACACACACCTTTCATTCAGATAATTCCACTTCTGAATGTGTATCTCAGAAAAATTCATACCAATGCACAAGGAAATGAGAGATAAAACTATCATTTGCAGTATTGATATTAATAGCAACATATTAAAAACCTAACATCTATCAAGAGTAAAATGAACTGATATTTTGTGATATATATTTATAATTTCATAATGAATAGAGTTAAAATGAATAAAACCAGTGTTGCATAGATGAACTTGAATAAATCTCACAAATAACTAAGTTAAAAACCATAATTTTCAGATGGCTACATATTTAGAATAATGAAATACATTACATATGCAAAACTATCTATGCGTATGTGTTTCACATATATATGCACACATTTTATACATATACATTTACATATCCATATTTATTCTAAATTTAATTGTTTGGAAACCAATATTGTTGCATTTTAAATAGCAGTGTTATTTCTATGAATTTATATTATAAAAATAATTGTACTGCCAAGATATAAATCAAAATACTAAAAAAATGATATACTGCTCCAACAATTTCCTCCAGTACTTCATGTGAAATTTAGCAGAAAATAAGATTGTAGTTTGATCTATTACATTTTGGTTCAATAATTTTGAGAGCAAGGAAATGTTATGAGGTGGTATAATGATTATTTCCTTTGCACAAAGAAATAAATGGATCCAGTACTAAATGCAAAGATTTTTAAATGTAAACTTTCAAATGTTTTCACAGCAGAGTTTAATTTTAAAGATAGCCAATTTTATATTACTTATTTAGCACAATTACTGGAATACATTATTTGGGGTTTTTAGATTTCTATAATTGAGTTAAATCCTGTTTAGCTACTTAATATTTGCCCCTGCTAAATTATTTACAGTATCATATTAATTATTGCCAATGTAATTAGTCTGCTTTTTTAACATTTTTATTTATTTATCTTTTTAGAAGGGAAGGGATGGAGAGAGGGAGAGAAACATCAATGTATGGTTGCGTCTCGTGCGTCCCCTGCAGGGAACCGGCCCACAACCCAGGCATGTGCCCTGACTGGGAATCGAACCGAAATCCCTTGGTTCACAGGCCCGCACTCAATCCACTGAGCTACACCAGCCAGGGGCAATTAGTCTACACCAGCCAGGGGCAATTAGTCTGTTTAAAAGACAATTGAGGAGATTTTTTTTCTGGGTAAGGGCATAGTTTTAACCAAATATATAGATGTGATCTAGAGTCTTTCTTAGCATCACATACAAATAACATCCCATATAATGACTTAAGGTTTCCTATCTAATTTAATATCTAATAATGTAGAAGGCTATTTTAGGTGCCTGCAATATATTACATGTATTCTATCTAAATAATTATAACTTGAACTATAAAATAAAATCTATCGTTAGAGAAAAACATCACAAATTTGAGGACAAATTTACTTTCCTATATCTTATATTAATAATCTGAGAGGCTGAAAGCAATGCTTAAGAATAAAGTTATCCCCTGTAATCAAAGAGGACGAACACACAGGAAAACTGCCTGTGTGTCCGTGTGTTATTTAGAGGTGGGGAACAGTGTAATAACTTTTGGCTATTATCCCAGCTTAGTTAGATACAGAAAAGCTATTAATTTACATTTCTGAAATGCTGAACATTTGCAACATAAAACATTAGAATAGGTGCTGTCAAAGTGACAAATGTACTTATAAGTGAAGATGATAACATGAAACATTCTAAGACTTGCTTTGTGGCTCATCCACCAAACTTATATCACAAGCACAAATGAAGTTTACAGATGGAGACTTGAAAGTATTTCCAAGAAGAATATGCCATTAATTATAAGAACTCTTCCATGATAAAATTATGAACACCTCCCCAAGACATAACTTTTCACAAAGATTATTTTTTATTTATACAACTCCCTATGCCTCCGTATTCCTGGCCCTGTAGGTTGTAGAAGCACAAGGACTAAATACTCAAAGAACTTACATTTGACTAGGAATGACTGTGAAGATTTTTTCTTGTAGTAGGGGCTCTTAGAAAGTGAGTTCGTATCAGTACCTGTTTTTTTTTAAGGGAGATCACACAACTTGGTACTAATGTCTATATTCCACATTTGTATTGCCAGAAGTAATGGCACCCTGGCTAGCTTTGCATACAAGGCAGATATTGTCATTATCGTAATCTTAGGATTCTACCTGCAGCTCTGCGTGAATAATCAGCTAGGATTTCTACTTTCCTGCCACCCAGGAAACTTGATCCACTGAATATCAGGCTGACACTAAGCCCACTGTGCCACACTAGTCAGGGCTAAAATTTTTAAATGTGAAAGCAAATAATCATTATAACACCCAATAAATATTTGCTATCTTTCTCCTACATGCTGATATAACAATAATCTTTCTGCTCTAGTTCTAATACAATGTCTTTCTGCCAGTGGTCACGGGACTTTTGACCTGATATGCACATTTATCAAAGGATTCCTATCATAGAAATCATTTTATGCATTTCAATAAACTAACATGATTAATAAATAAGTAAAAGAGAAGCTATCAGAGATTTTATAAATATTAAAATAGCTTTCTCTTCAAATTAAAGTTTTATTATTAAACAGATAAACATATCTCTGAGTACTTACAAACTTTATTACTTAAGATTATATTTTTTAAAAAAATGACTCAAATATTTGAGTGTATATGTTTTTGCATTCATTACTATTTTCCTTATTAGAATAAATATTATTTTGTATCCAAATTAACCTAAAGGGTAAATATAAAGACAAGACAATTTATAATTATAAATAAAATACAAAATTATTTTTTAAATTTCCATTACTTGCTTTGCCACATAATTATTTTCCATCTATTGTGCACATTTTCAGTGCTGCTCTTAATGTTCTGAAATGTCAAAATTCCTGACCCCATGATACTTATGTTCTAATGGGTAAATGGACATTAAGCAAATAATCGTATAAATGTACAATATAACATCAGCTGCTGTTTTATTTTGTTTAAATACAACAAGGGAAATGCAGAGAAATTTGAGAGCAAAGGTATCCATTTTGCCTGGATTGGTCCAAAAAGCATCCCTGAAGAGTGTTGTCATAGAAAAAAAAATTATCTAAATGAATAAAAGGAGGCCATTCCATAGAATTTTCATGGGAAGAGAATTCCAGGTACAGAGACAACAAAATCTAAGTTCCTGAGAAAAATATAGTTTTGGAAATTTAAACTAACAATGAAGTGCATGTATCCAAGGGTGATACAGGAGAGTCAGAGACGTGTTGGAAGTGAGGTCAGAGCCAGAAGGAAGATAGTTTAGAACCTCGATTGTCATAATGAAATATTTGACCTCTTTTTCCTAACGGTGCTGGGATGTCACTGGGATATTTTTTTTTATATGGTTGGTCACATTCATTTAAAGCAAATGGGAAGAAGACACTTAAGACTTTAATAGCTTTCATTTAGAATACTTGACATACATATGTAATCTGTTTACTTCAGAGTGCGTATTTTAGAACAAGTTTAATTTTAGTTATCCTCCTAATCCTCTTAAATTATTTTGCCCTGAAATAGTTACAGAAAGGCTTTCTACTTAGCTTACAAAGCAGCGTTAGACAAAGGTGCTTTATATAATTTTAAACATTCAACCAACTCTTAAAGCTTTATGAATGACCAAAAATTGGTTACATTTAAGTAATGTTTGTTATCATTACATTTTTATAATCTCCATAAATTGACTCACAACTCTTGTTTATTCTGCAGATATTTATTTCCCTTCAATTTACTATAAGTACTGGGTATATACAGATATCATGTTCCTTACGAATTTTTAAGTTTATCAGCCAAAGAGCATTTCTAAAGCTACATTTAAAATTTGTCCTTATCATTTATACAATTAATTTAAACTGTTGAAAGGTAGGGAGACTGACAAGTTGAGAGATGGGAAGTATAAGTTAAATTATTAGGTCGGCTCTGGATTGTGAGCTAATTTTAGTAGCATTTCTATATAATGGTTTCTTATCAAAGGAGTGATTCCAAACTAAGGTGGTGATTTAGAAGGCACTTGATTTTCTTTTCTCCCATGGGTGCACCAAAGGGATAGCTACACATGGAATAATTCCAGCCCAAGGAACTCTAAATAGTAGCTGACTGATTCCCACAGCTTGGGCAACTTAGAAAATACCACATGAAATAGGCAGTAAATAGGCTGAGACACATTCTCCCTGTAAAACTCTCCCTAAGCACTGTGTCATACAACTGGGAAGGAACCCCCAAATCCCAAATTCTCTATGGGAATCAAAGACTATATACAACTTCTGCCCCAACTGTTAAGATTGAATCCTGAGGAACGTACACCCAAATTGCTCAGCTCTGAAAGCCTACAAAGGGACCCATAAGACCATAACGGACAAAGAAGTTCTTAACTGTGATGAGTGCTCCCCACTGCCATGCCTCCAAGGCTCGGTTCTGAAGGATAAAACCTCACACAGGCTAGAATGTCTTATGAAACAGACAAAAGATCAGAAATGCTGGTGTGATGTGGAGAAGACAACACCCTTTCACACTGGTGGTGGACTGGTAAAGCCAGTATGGACAACAGGGAATCCTGCCTTTGGGAAAACATGGATGGAACTGAAGGAATTACGCTAAATGAATTTAGACAAATATTATACAGTCTCATCAACTCTAAAAGCTGAACTCACAGAAACAGGGAGTAGAAGAGTGCGAACCAATGACTGGCGGGTGGGAAAATGGGGAGATCTCGGTGCAAGGGCAGGGTCCGGCACAAGTAACAACCCTTTTTATTGCAACATCTTTTATTACAAAATCACAAGCTTGTAATTCTGTAACATAACAATCTCACACTCGAGCACATCATATGACATTTTAGGTGAAATGTTCAAATTAAAACTACAAATTATTACACCCATATTATTACCCTACCAACCACAGTCAAGCAGGTGTTACTTCTGCCAGACCCCTGTATTTTTGATTATGAGTAAGGTCTGAGGATCCATTGTTTAACTAATGGTTGCAATTGATAATACTCTATTATATAATTACTTTTTGCTGAAAGGATAGAACTCAAGTGTTCTTGTTACCGGACAGAGACCAGGCCTTGAGTGGTCTGCCAAGAGCTAACTACAGTGTGTGAGTTCTTGACTTCATGTAGGAAAGATTTCACAGCACAGGTGAGGCAGGTGATGGATGTGTTAACTCTCTGGAGGGAAAGCTCTCACAATGTACCAGTATATCAAATCATGACATATACTTTAAGTGCATTACAATTTTATTTTTCAGTATATCTCAATAAACCTGAAAAACAAAATTAAATGACATGTATATAAATAGAAATGAATAAAACCTGTACACTTATGTATAATCTACTATACACTACAAACACAATTCATTGGATACTTGAAAAGTGTTACTGCTTGTCTGCATTCTGATTTTGATTAATAACTCTCCTTTTTAACTCATAACTCACAGTGAAAAGCATAGATACTATCAATTCATTTTATAATTTAATGCATGACAATATAGACACAAATTTCTTTAGATATATTCCATTCTCTATGAGAGACAATGTGATCTAAGAGAAAGGGCTTTTTTTTTTTAGGCAATTGCAGATCCTAATCTCGATTATCAATGAAATCTTTCAAATTATTTACATTAGAAATTCTTACTTTTAACTCAAAATTTAGGGAATTCTTAGTATTTTATTGAGTATTAAACAATATATTATGTTTAATAAAAATAAATGATAATGATCATTGCTTGATTAAGCACATATATATCCTAACATCATGCAAACAACTTTTTATATTACACTACATCTCTACTCTGCAGCACAATAGCAGTATTTCTAGCTCTGATTTATGACTAGAAACCTGAAGTCCTTAAAGAGGAAGTGACTTTGCAGTGTCACTTGACTCTTACCCTGTTATCAGACAAATTTTGAAATCAGGAAACTCTAGCGCAGACGTACTTTTGACACAAGCCCTACCGTCGTTTGAAAACAGAGTATTTGAACCAAAAGAACATTAGTTTCTTGGGGGCATTGGTTTTTGTTTTTACAGTTTAATGCTGCATCCCCTATAGTGGTCGCAAAATACCTGACACTAGGTGTTTACTCAGTATGTCCCTTCAAAGGATACGCGAGGTCAGAGAAGAGATAACTGTGTACATAACTATTATAAAATATTGCTTTGAACTGTGCTTCTTTTTCATTGTATTTGATGACTATATGTAATCATTTGTGTGATTTTGAAATTGATAAATGTTATTTTTTATCTTGTCACATGTGTTTATAACAGAACCAAGCACCAGAGCTTCAACTATGGCAGGCAGAAATGTTAGGCAGAAAATTCTGAAATCAGGGTCATTTACTAGGTAGTTTCTGGAAAGAGAGATATTAATAAGCCACCCATACTAAAAACCGTCCAATAAGACTTGGCTATACACTGCAGGACATGAAAGATTCTTCTCATTTAAAGTGAATGATCAAGCCCTGGCTGGTGTAGCTCAGTGGATTGAGCATGGGCCTGTGAACCAATGGATTGTGGTTCGATTCCAGGCAGGGCACATGCCTGGCTTGCGGGCCAGTTCCTAGCAAGGGATGCACGAGAGGCAACCATTCATTGATGTTTCTCTCCCTCTCTCCTTCCCTTCCCCTCTAAAGATAAATAAATAAAATGTTTAAAAAAATAAAATGAATTATCAAGAGTGATAACTAGATACTTGAGGCAAATACAAAAGAGACACGCTTCAGAGGAAGAACTGTATACATTTTAACTCTCAAAATCAGTGGTGATCAGGAGATGGAGAGATAATATTGATCACAGATGGGCACATTAAAAAACTTTTTAGGCATGATAGAAATGTTTTATACCATGATTTCATCGGCCCCTAACTGACTGAATTCTTTTGTTAGAATTTGTTAGAATTTGTCAGTGAACTGACCTTTTTTTAAGGCAAGAATTATACTCTATATAAATTATACCGCAAACACTGGGGAAAAAATCCCTTAGGAGTTTTCTACAATACCTATTACTCTACTCTGTAATTCTTGGTTCCAGTTTTGAGATTTGTCATTCTTATATTCCACAAGACCCCATTCAATCTGTTTTCATTTCTTTAAGAAATGGGTACTGCCTGAACTCTTTCTTTAGTCCTTTTTCTAAAAGATTATCTGCAGACTAAAAGTCTCATTCTCACTCAAGAGGAAGGTTATTACTGTTAGGCTTTCTCCTGTAGCCAACACAGAAAAGCAGTTCTGAGTCACCCACAGTCAATCACAGCTGAATAATAGTTTTTCTGTGTGTAAAAAGATGGTTATCATGTTGAGCAAAACAATGTAGTGTAGCAAAATGAATTGCTATGACACTAATTTATTTGGTACTAAAAAAGTGTTTGAGAATAATGGCCCAAATAGAGTTCCAGAAATATTGTAAGTAAAGGAAGAAGGGTTTAATTAGTTGTGTAGCCTCCAAAAATGACTATCATTATTATAATGGTAAACTTTTATATGTGTCTTCATAGAGAATCATTTCTCTTGTTACACTGAGATTTTTAATTAGTTTTTCTCATGCTTTTACTAACTACTCTTTAGATTCTAACAATAACAAAAATGAATGGGGCGATACAGCAGAGTAAAAAACAGTAACACATCAGAGTAGAAAATGCAGATATCTTGAGTAAGAGAAAACTGGATTTTAATTTATCATGTGATTTTGGGGAAATATTATTCAGCTTTATAAAGCTCAATTTCTTCATGTATAACTTAAGAATAAAAATGTCATTTTTTATGAGGTTGTGGAGAAGATCGTTTGAGATAATTTATAAAAACAACCAGCCACTTTATCTGTTAAGAGAATCTTAATAAATGGTATTTAATACAACCATTAATTTTTATTTACATATATGAGATAAATTTTTCTTCAATCATTTATCTTTTCTTCAATAACAAATTTACCATATGTTATTAAATAAATGTAATCCATTTACACAAAGAGCAAAACAAAGAGAAATAATTGCAATTAATGGTTTGAGTGGAAAGTGTCCGTGGTTAATAACAAACCTCATGGTCACCCTGATCCTGACAAATCGGAAGTCACGTGAGCACAGCTGTTGCGGAGCCAGGTTTTATGTGCATGTGTGTGGGGTGGGAGGGGCGGTGGGAGGATGGATTACTGTCGCCAAGGTGCTGGTATAGTTTCCCCATTCCTTGTCAAGAATGAATCCGGTGCAATCCTAATCTTGGACACGTTTTTACTCTGTAGCAGTCTGACTGATATTCAAACTTTCTGGGGCATTTGTTCAGAATAGTAGTCTATTTTTGCAGATGAAAACCTAATAATTAAAAGTCAGTGTTGTTCTCTGTCCTAATTCCTTACCAAAGGAGAGAATCAGTATTCAGAAATGATTTTTATAAATGCTATTCATCTTTTGCTGATGAATATTCATATTCATTCTAAGACAAATGTTTTAATATTGGAGATGTAAAAATTATATTTAATCTTTTTTTCAATTTGTAACCTACACGTATGTTTCTAATGATATTGTACACACAGGGCCCTGTGGAAGGGGTAAGACCGAAAAGTCTAGTGTCTGCCCAGCAGAGAGAAGGAAACATCAAATGCTGGGAACTCAGCCACCCTAAGTAGGTTAGGTTGTGGGGGTGGAGAGGCCTGTTTAAAACGATAAATAGAAGGTTGTTAGGAAAACAATTTGGTTTAGAAATTTAAAGAAAACATAAAATGAAGTCCCAACAAAGGACTGTCATGAGTGATAGGGAATCCACAAAGAGTACCCAAATAATGTCATAGAAACCTTGCAAGTAGATGCAGATCCAAGGAAAGGAAATGATTTTACTAGTGATTGAAACTAACAACACAAGCTGCCCTTAGTTGAGTAGAAAAAGTATCAGACAATGTAAAAGGTTAGATTCAAACATTAACATATACTATTATACATTATTATTATTCATTCTGATAATGAAAATATTCTGTTAACAGATCTGGGGTATAACTTGGAAAGTAGGACTGACACACAGTTAGACTGTATAATGGAAATTGATCATGAGACCAGTTCAAGATGAGCAGCAAAGGTCATGATGCGCAATCCAAACCGATGGGCTTAGGTGAGTCACAGTTTCTCTTCATACAGTCCTTGTTCATAGAACGGTGGTCTCAGATTTCTCCGTGCCCAAGAAACATCTATGATTCTTCACAACGTAGTTGATTTCTGGATATCCTTGGCTGAAATTCTAATTCAGTAGGTCTGGAGTAGACTCAGGAATTTATTTTATATTAATATTAATGGCCCTTTCAAGCATGTTGTCCCTGAAGCTTCAGGACCTCGGAGAATGATTATTTAAATAGAAGCTGCAGCATGGCGAAACCTTAAATTAGGTGGTTTCAGATTTGGCAGAAGAATGCAGCTTAAGGGAAAGCAACAGTGATAGAAGCCAGGTGCAAGTAGAAGTGAAGGAAGCATCGTAGAAATGACTGGTGATGTTGCTGAAAGGCACGAACACATACATGATAACATTTAGTCTCATAAAGTGGAGCTTCTAAATTTTTGTCATGGATATTTTAAGCATATTGTCATATATTATGGCACTTCTATCTGAAAAATACTGCTAAAAACATCCATTATTTCACTTTTTAGAGAAAACTTGTAGGTGATGTACTAGTCAAGAGTTCTGATTTTTTTATACAACTATAATCACGTTCCAAAGGGGATTCGTCTTGTGCCCATTTTCAAAGATGCAAACTTAAACTCAACTTTCTACTAAGTGGAATGGCAGACAAAATGAGAAAAATGTCTATCATCGATCCATCTATCATGTCTATCTACTCATATATCTATATCTATGGCCTAAACTGACTTTGAAAACTTAAGTGTTAGTAAATTGTTTATGTGATTGTTATATGCCAGAGATATTTTAATGCATTTAATCTCATATTCCTTATTTTTTGTTAGTTCTACTAGGTGATGACTATTTTATTTCCTGAACAGAGAAAGGACTGGCAGAGAAGTTTCAAGTACCTTGGTCAATATCACATAGTGTTAAAACCTGAATCTGTACCTCAACATTCTGTAGTAGTTCATTTTTAGGACAATGCTATAATTATTTACTTAAAAAGTCAATGAAAAGATGACAGAAAAGTAATGGAAGGTATTTCTTTGGAACTAACAAATAGGGAAACAGTTGTGTAACAGCTGTATACCTGAAAAATGCAAAAAGTAGACATAGTTATGAACTAATTATTTACTCTACCCCAATTGTATTTCTTATCTCTGAACATCATAACCTAAAATTATACATACAGCAAATTACATAGAAGAAAAATGCCAAAGGACAAAATAATTTTGTTATGGAAAACTGTAATATAAAAGAGCTTTCTATAAAATTTGCAAGCAAAATAAGCTGTCTGGGTCAATAATATTTGCCAAGTATCTTTCATGATGTGAGAGGCAGGTGCTGACAATTTTTATGCAGCACAATATGAAGAAAATTAGCATAATCAATGGGAAAATATAACATTGCTATATAATCACCAATCAGACAGCATCCTCCTAGGCTTAGTAATCACAAGCAGTTGCATAATTCATTGAGACAATTAGGAAAGAAAATTTAAATATTGTAGAGTCCCCATATTTTCGCTCAAAGAATTCATGGGATTCGGAGGCTCAAATGAAATGAGGGAGATTTGCAATTACCCACATTTGTACTAGTGGATAGAGTAGCCACAGGTGGTAAACCAGATGATTACACATAAACACTGTCTGACATTTTGAAAAGGGAAAATGCATCAATAATTAGGAGCGCTGTAGGTGAGGAGCTCCATGCCAGACTAACAGAGGGGTTTGCTAGTTCAAACATAACTGCTGCTGGGGTGCAGAGCACCATGATAGATTGAGAAATGCATGGCAGCAAACTGAGGTTGGAAAAGGTGCCAATTTTGCGATGTTTCCCCACTTTCTTTTCTAAACATAAATATAAAACAAGAAGAAAAGTCATTCTCTTGTGAATGACTGTTAAGGGGGAATTTTTGGAACTGCACAATTTTTATGTAAAAAAGAAGCTTATAAACACTGTACTTTCTTCTGCATTTTTAGTTCCTTCCCATATTTTCAGGCAGCAAAAGGGTCTAGTAGGGTATAGTCACATATGGTAGATCAGAACATCTAGAAGCCAGAGCTCTGAGATCAGGAACCAGATTTTCTCACAGCAAAGTCAATGCTTGTCTTTTGTTCCCATGTCATGCTATTGTCCTTGATGTGTTTATTTGCATTGTGACCCAATGTATTTATCCAAAAATGTTTTTGGAGCAGGTTACATGCCAGGCACCACGCAAGGCACAGGATTTCTATTTAGGGCAAAAACGTGTCCCTCAGTGTACTGTTCCTGTGTCGTTTAGCTCAAAATGGATCTTATCTTCAATTACCTGCGTCACTATTAGGAGTGACTCAGATTACTCATCATTGTCTTCCATGTAATTACTTATTTTCATGCTTCTCTGTACCAATTCCAGTCAGAATCCATCTCTCAACCCTTCTCACTGTTTTCACAGACTTCCATTTCCCTTCAGAACTGTGTTTCCTGTATCAGAACACCTGCTCTTGGTACTAAACCACTTCTGTGAATGTTTTCTTCCCATTAGTGCCCTGAGGGGACCCTACTTTTTTTCTGAGAATATTGTTCTCCTTGATGCATTTCCCAGGCAAGCCTCTTCCTTTTCTGCTGCATATCGTGCGCCCTGTATGGGAGCAGGCTAGCTGACTTTCTCCAGTTCTCTATGAAATTCATTTCTTATCATGATAGCATTTTGGATAGGGATTACATTAACAGTTCCTGGAAAATTAAGTTGTTGAAATACTATTTCCAAATCTTAGGACTTTGATAGTAAGTTATGTAAGACATTACTTCTGAGTGTTTTATGGAAACAGACATGGAAGGTTAGCAGAATGTTTAAATAGGTGGTAGAGCAACACTTAATAAACTTTTCAGTGATTTATTGGAAGCTAGCTCATGTGCCGAATGAAAATGTAGCTATACAAAGAAGGTTAAAGACAGAGTAACAGTAAATGTGTGGGTTGCTATGTGTTATGCGTGCTAGGTCATCATAAAAAAAAGATGAGGACAAGTATAGAAAGGAATTGCTGATTTATAAACGGAAGAGAAATGAACTTGAGTAACATGTTTACACATTTGGGAGCTTATAGGGTAAGAAAAGGCAACTATTATCTCCACAACCAAAGGAAGATAAAAGTGAAAAGCCATTTGGGCATTGATATTTGAATATAAACTTAACAAATTTCTCACTACTTAAAGGGGATTCTATAGACAAGCAAAGGACAACAGCTAGAATGAACTATGTCATAGTACTTAAAATTTGGAATCCCAGACATTAGCTAGATATGAATACAGGTGTGTTTTAAGACTGATTAGTTCACACAGATATATTTCCCAGCTCTGTCTACTGAAGGACCTAAAAGCACTTACACCCCAGTAGCAACAGGTCACCCAGTTCCCAGATTGTGGTTTCCAATAACATTCTTCAATAAAAGTAATCCAGATTTCTTGGGTAAATGGTTGACTCTAGTATTAAAGTGAAGAATGCAAAACATGAGCCTGGAGCATCGTGTAGTGCCAGGAAAGAAGGAAATGGTTTACAATAAAATCAAAAGCAAAATATATCACACCAAATACATGTATAATAGTAGCTATTATTGCTAAGTGAGAGCTTCTAAGCTGGAAAACTTTGAGCAACAACAACAAAACACTACATAGCAATGAATTACAATCCCAAATATAAAAGACATATAACTATTAGTCCATACTGATATAAATTAATAATTAAATAAATGAGAAACATGTAAAATTTCCTGCACATAAGTATTCCAAAACTTTTATAAAGATACTATCCCTCCAGAGGAGGGAGCATAACCCCCACACTTTATGTATCAAATAAGAAAAAAAAAAAAAAAAAAACTTTCTCCAAAAGAGTAATTTTTTAATAGGTGAGTAACCTGACAAACTACCTCAGCCAGACAATGAAGGTCAACACCAGTAATGATAAGTCATGTCGATAATGCAGCATATATTTTTGATATCAAATGAGGAGAATGGAACTTAGTATCTGTGATCTTCAGTCCCGCAGCCCACAATCAATAGAGAACCACGAGAAAAATGTCTGATTAACCTAAACTGATGTGCATTCTACAAAACAGACAACCAGTATTCCTTAAAATGGTCAAAGTCATCAGAAGGAAGGAGAATATGAGAAACTTTTACACCCAAGTGTAAGGAAATATGACAGCTAAATGTCACGTGGTTCCCTAGATGGAATCTTGTAACAACAGGACATGAGGTAAAAACTAAGGAAATCCAAATTGACATTGGCATTGGTGCATTAGTTATGACCAATGTACAATAGTATTAATAGGAAAATCTGACCATGATATATGGGATCTGTCTGCTATATCCTTGCAACTCACCTATAATTACAAATCTTACTTGAAATAAGTGTAGAAATAAGTGTATTCCATGTTAAAAATACAAAACAAAAGTAACTGGATATATAGAGAGAGACACATAGAACTTCAGGAATTCCAGGTTTGCCTTTCTAAAATAAATAGGTAAATTAATAGGATTTTTAAAATATCACTTTTTTTACCAACCAAAATTAAAATAAATAAAATTTTAAAAAAGTAGGTTTGTTTTTTGTGTTTTTAATGCATCTCTTAAAAGCCTACTAGTTTGCAATGAGCAGGTAAAAACACTACAATAATAGAAGAGATCACAATCACTGGCAAATCAATATATTTCTCAATATACTGTCATTGCTAAATTTAAAAGGTAAAGACCCAATCTCCATTTTGGCAATTATAATGATTCATAATAGCTATAAAATTTAGGGGAAACTTTGTGTCCCTTTGAATGTTTTAGTGATGAATAAATATTAACAGAAAGCAGATCTAGAACACAGAGGCTGCTAAGACAACCTTTAAACAATGAGCAGCTTTCCCCCCTTCTCTGTGTGTTCCCCTCCTATTTATCTGGAATTTTCCAGAGGTAAGATCATCAGGTAGATTCTTAAGATACAGGTGGTCAATGTTTGCAATATCCCTCAATGCAACTACCTATGAGAGTGTATGCACAGATTGGTGAGAGTAATAGCTAGAAACTGTGGCACTATTTGCAAGAGAAGAAATTAAGTAGCTAGCTATTGAGGAGAGGCGGAGAAGAAAAGGCAAGACTCAACAGTTTTGTATGGTAATCTTTTCAAAAAGAGTGACCATTAAAATTAACTATGTTAGGTATTATGTAAGATGTGTAAACATTTTATAGTTCCTGGGCCTGGAAAAACACTTCGTGCAAGGGGATGTCCTGTAAAACTTGGAAGACAGATGAAGATAAAGGCTATGTACTTTGTGTTTACCGTAAGTTTTATCTCATTATTTATGCATACCTTAACAACAACAATAACAACAACAAAGACAGCCAAGCATATCTTTAGCCATGCAACATTCAGTGTTCAAAATAATGACTTCCTGGAAGGAAGAAGATCTATCTATATATTCTTGCTGAGACTATTAATTCAGCCCAGAATTCAATAAATGCTGTTTCAGCATGATTTCCCCCTTGATGATCAGAAACATGTGAAGCAGCCTTGTCTGTGTTATACATCTTTCCTTGGCCAAAAGGAAACAAATAGGCATAGTGTCTTTGGGCATTTTATTCATGCCTACGCACCAGGGTGGGTTCTTAGTCATAGGGTGCTCCATTCGTAACAACAAAATTGGCATTAATAAACAGCCATGCAGTGCCCATGATGTCTCAGGCTCATTTAATACTCACAAAAGCTTGATAAGGCACATGTTATTTTTTTTCTATATACAAAAGAGGAAACATGCAAAGGCAGTTTGAATTAACTTACTCACAGTCACTCAACTCTGAAGTAGCTGGGCAGGTATCCAAATCCAGCAAGCCTTACCCAAGTGTGCATGCTCTTAACCCTTGTGATATAATTCACCACCACATTAAAGAGATTCTCAAAATCCTTTATGAACAGTTGGGTAGTATTTCTGACAGCTAAAAAAACTTTGCCCACCTTCCAGACTTCAAACCAATTAAACTGAAGAATAAATCATGACTAAAAGGGACAAATGCATTAGGGCGCTAAGAAGATGGAACATCTGAAAGCCAAGGTGAGTGCAGGGCAGGTACCAGAGGCCTCATTGCCAAGTCTGACAGAAATCCAGATAATCTGAACCCAATTTAGTATGTCTCAAAGTGGACCTACTTCAAAGCTTTGCCATGCAAGGGTGATATTCTTTACCAAGCAAGAAGGGGCCACATAATGTTTAATTTTAGTTAATCACTATCATTGTTTTTATGCCCTTCTCTGCCTTCCCCCCGCCACAGCTTGTGCACTTTGGTCCCTCCATTCCTTCTTCACACCCACAGCACCTCCGTGGTTGATAGTTTTCCTACATTGCATAAATATTTACACAAAATATACACATAAACACAAAGGCTTGAAAGTGAAATTTTAGCTAACAGCTGTTGGGAAGAGGAGGGATGCTCACATGCCTTTCTGTCACAACCCAAGTTCATTCCCTAGATCTGTTCAAAACAAGAAGTGACTGGCCAGGATGAAAGCTGAACTTCAGCTCTGGTAAGAAGCATACACTGGCTTTGAGTAAATGAGGAACAACCCTTAACCTTCTCTCCTCACATTTCATTAAGAATGTCTTAGCAGATGGCAAAACTATGAGCCATATGCAACTGATACATTGAGCTGAATTTGACTAACACAGTTCAATGTTACCCTCAGCTTCACTAACCTTTAGACAAAAAAAAAAAAAAAAAAAAAAAAAAAAATTCTATCGACTCTAGGTCCCTTGGAACATTTACTTATGGAAATTTGCAATTGCAAATTCTTTCTCTGCCCCTTTGAGATGTAATCCTTCTCTCAATCTGATGTCAGTTTTACAGCTTGGAATAATTTATCTAGGACCTGAGAGTCATTCCTTTCCAATATAATGATGAAGAAAAATAGTGTCCAAACTCTCTGTCTCTGCTCAAATTAGCAAACACACATGGCCTAATCTCGTTGACGGACTTCATCCCCATATCTTCTAGTACATTTCCTTTAGCTCACCTCAACACTTAAGAAATCTATTAGTTTTCATTTCACCGGAATGAAGTTCAAGCACTCTCTCCTATTGCAAGTCTTGAATAAATTCTTCCTTGCCTGCTTAACATGCTTGATGAGATATTTCTTTGATATATTTTGCTACAAATGCATATTATTTGGATAATTAATTATGAATACCTTAATCTAAATACATTTCCCATGATTACTCTTCTTTTTTGGACAGGCAACTCTTCTTTAAAGTATTCAGTGAATGTCTTCAAGTTCTAAATCATATAAAATCTATTTTTAATGGCCATTTTGAACATATTTTTATTTGTTGTTATTTTTTTCTTTATTCATTCACCACACATCTTTCACAAAAATGAGGAGATTACAGAAAAACATGACCTTATCTGAGAAGCACTTTATCTTCCCTTCTATTCTAAATGACAGTTTTGCTGGATAGAGCAATCTTGGATGTAGGTCTTTGATTTTCATGACTTGGAATACCTCTTTCCAGCCCCTTCTTGCCTGTAAGGTCTCTTTTGAGAAATCCTCTGACAGTCTGATGGGAACTCCTTTGTAGGTGACTGTCCCCTTATCCCTTGCTGCTTCTAGAATTCTCTCCTTCATTTTAATCTTGGGTAATGTAATTATAATGTGCCTTGGTGTGTTCCTCCTTGGGTCCAACTTCTTTGGGACTCTCTGAGCTTCCTGGACTTCCTGGAAGACTATTTCCTTTGCCAGATTGGGGAA
>PVKU01000779.1:0-191524 GCA_004027475.1 Anoura caudifer | reverse complement strand
ACTCTTCCCCTTCTGGTACCCCTGTAATTCCGTAGAAGCTAAAGAACTTATGACACATGGGCATGAACTAAAGGGGGGAATGTGGGTGGGAGGGGGTGTGCAGGGTGGAGGGGAATGAAGGGGGGAATGGGACAACTGTATTAGCATAATCAATAAAATATAATTAAAAAAGAAAAACACACAACATTCCATTTTAGTTTCTTTCTTTATACTAGTTGTCAGAGTGTGAAGACTACTGCATCATCGATCACATTCTTTACGCAGGAAGTGGTGCCTTCAACAAGCAAAAGAACATTCAAATCACATTCCTTTAACCAATAGCAACTTTGTTCGTCATGTTATAGACCCATAGATAAACCTATCAGGCCTGTCAAGTGCTTTCTGTCTCCCTTTTTCTGTCTCCCCCTCCTCTGGCATGTGCTTCTTGTTTCGTGGGCCTGGAGTGACTGCATTCAAGTCAGTCAAGGCATTTCCATTTGAAAGGCAAAGTGCAAAGGGAGCAGCAATAAGTGTTGAAGGGTCGAAAGGGTAAGTTCCTCCTTTTAACAAACTTTCCTGGGAGTTGACATTAACTTCAGATCACATCTTATTTGTCAGTCCTGGGCCATAAGACAAGCCCTACCTTCAAGGTTTTCTAAGATGGAAGTCTGTTTTTCTTCAGCATCGATGACAGATAAAGTCCAGAGAGAAAGAGACTATGAATGATTTTGGAGTGGTCAAACCACAAATTCTGCTTTAATGCTTTTATTTATGTTCTATCAATACTTTAAATTGTAACTTACATTAAACTGTGCACATTTTAAGTATGTAGTACGCTTTGAGGCATTGTTATACATGTATATACTCATGGAACCACAACCCGATGGAGAATATTTTCATCACCACAGAAAGCTCCCTTATTCTCCCTCCAATGCTGCGAATTCCCCCCACTTTGTTACCCCTGTATACAGCTAATTTGACTTCTATCATTACAGATTGTTTTCCTATTCTACAAATTCAAATCTATCAAATCATATATCATGAACCCTTTTGTGTCTCACTAGTTTTACTGTGAAGATTCTGAGATTCCTCCATAAAGTTGGTGCATCAGTAGTTCATTGAAGTTTATTGCCCAGCAGTAATCTTTTATAAAAATGGTAATAACTTGTTTATTGATCTACTATAGAGGGATATACTGGTTATTTTCAATATTGGGTTATTGTAAATATACTATTAATGTTTGTATACAAGTTTGTTTGGGAAATGTCTAGGAATTGGAATTGTTATGCTACAGATTAAGGGTATATTGGATGTTATAAATTACTTTCTCCCACACAATGTACGAAAAGTACAGTTGTTACACAGCATAGTCAACTTTTGGTATTTCATGCTTTTAAATTTTAGCCATTTTAGAACACATATGATGATATCTGATTGTGATTTTAATGTTTGTTTCTTTAATGACTAGTGGTGTTGAGCACTTATTGTAGAGGATTTGTTCAAATCTTTTGACCACTTTTTATTGAATTACTTATTTTTTTAAGATGTGAAATTTTCTTACATATTTTTATTAGAATGTATTTGCTATGTATGTATCATGCAAATACTTTCAATGTGTGGTTTCTCTTAATTTTTAAAAAAATATTTTGAAGAGTCAAAGTTTTAATTTTGCTAAATCCAGTTTATCTTTTTATTTTCCCTTATACATAATGATTTTGTATCTTTTTAAAAGAACTATTCCCAACCTATATGTTGCAGAAGTATCCTCTAAGCTTTTTTAAAAATTTTATAATTTTAGCTTTTATCTTCAGGTGTTTGATTAGTTTATAATTAATCTTCCTGTGTGGTGTAAAGTAAGAGTTGAGGTTCATTCTTTCCCATGATATTTCTAAATTTTCTTCACTTCCTTTTAATATGACTGTATTTTCTTCATTAAGTCATATTGAAATATATCTTTAAAAGCAACTCAGTAAATGTGCGTTAGCCCATTTCTGGCTTCTCAGTTCTGTTCCACTAATCTACATATCTCTCTATGCCAAGAGTGTAATAACACAATTATTCTAGTTTTAGAGTTATTATTAACATCAATTAGTTTGAAGTCTCCAACTTAGTTATTTGTTACTAAAAGAGAAAAATAGTCTTGACTATTTAAATTCTTTGATTTTCCAACACTTTTAGTATCACCTTGTTGGTTTCTACAAAAAAAAAAAAAAGCTGAAATTTTAAATAAGATCGTGTTGAATCTACACATTAAATTAAGGATTAAAAAACTTTTAAAATAATGATTTTCTGATACAAAAAGATTGTATAGTTCTCCATTTGTATATATTGTTTAATTTCTTTCAACAATATATTGTAATTTTACTGTATCTTACACTGTATTTGCCAAATGTATTTTGAGCATTTTATGTTGTTATAATTTTTTAAGATTAATTTTCTCATTATTTGTTGTAGAATAAAAAATTATATATATATTTTGCATTGACTTCAACTCTATGGCTGTAATAAAGTTCATTATTTCACTAGCAGTTTATTACTTTTAATGTTCATGTGTTTATTTACTTATCTTGCTTCATGGGCTGAAATATTCAGTGTAATGTTGAATACAGACAGGAAGAGCTGAGCCTCTCCTTTTCTGAATCTTAGGCAGGAAGCATTTAGGCTTCCACTGTTATGGCCCCATCAGCTGTAGCCTTTTTGTAGACATATTGTATCTGGTTAGGTAAATGGCCTATTCCTGTTTGGTGGAGACTTTAATTCAAATCCATGTGGAATTGTGCCCAGTAATCCCTCTCTTCTGATTGAAATAATCAAATGATTCTTTCCTTCATTTTATAAATGTGAATTCTATTTGGTTTTTTAAAAGTTATCACGAATCATCACTCCTAAGAGAAACTCTACTTTTTCAAGAGGCATTATTCTTCTTTATATGTATATGATTAAATTTGTTTGTTTCTATTTCATTAAAAAATTTTAGGTTTACATCTTTTGGAGATGCTGTTCTGAATTAACCTTTATTCTTCTGCTGTTGTCATGCTCTGGTGTCAATATTAAGCTGACCTTATGTAATTTGGACGTGTTCTGTCCTCCTGTGAAAGAATTTAAGATTAGTGGCAGTAATTTGGTTTTTTAAAGTTCCTTATTTTTTTAATTGGATATCAATAAAATGTAAATCAATGAACCAGTTTAGTTTTCTTTGGCCAAGACAAGGTGTTAAAATATTGTAAGTGATTTCTTTCAAAATGATTGGTTAAAGATTGGACAATATACTGTTTCATTAAAATCTAATTATTTGTAAGATGAACACATTTTAAATATGTTTACTAGCTATTGCAGTTCTACTGTGATTTACTATTTGCAACCTTTTGCTTACTTTTTAAAATTAATTGTAATTTTTATAATTATAATACAAAAACTTTTACATTCATATAGCTATATATCTTTTATATGTCATATTAAAATCTCTATAATAAGTCTATGATATTTAACTTTATGTTATCTTTAGCAAACAGAAATTTCAAATTTTTGTAGTCAAACATGTCCAACTTTTAAAAATTATTTTTATAAAATTTAAGCCCATTTAAATATACATTTCCCAAAGTATTATTATAATGTTTTAATGTTAGTCCACTTATTTCTGCATTATGATATACACTACACATCAGTTTTAATGTCTACATTGTGTCTATGTATTTAGAGTCAGTATAAATATGTGCTCACATTTCTTTTGATTAATTTTAGTACTAGTGGTATTATGACACCATTGAACACACTGTAGAAGTTTATGGTTTTCAAATTAATTCTACATATCTTAACTCTGGGAGATTCTTATCTTTTTAAAATTCTCAGTGAGCCTCTGAGAGTTTCATTGCCCCTGCTAATAAAACCAAATATCCTACAATTGTTTGGTCAAAATAGAAACTGGATTTTGTGGTATCAGTATTCTATTATTTCTAAGACACAATAATGAGAATAAATTCATAACAATTATTAGTTGAGGTGCTTGATTTTTCCTAGGGAAACAATTTTATTACCATGGTCAGCCATGAAAATCCGCTGCAGCATACAAAAGTGATGGATATCCCTTCTCTGAAACCTGCAGGACACGCCTCAAAACTTATGGAGCAAAATATTATTTTATTATTTTTACAATGAGTTTGTCCAGATCTCTGAATGTTTTTTTCACTCACCCTATTTAGAGATAGCATCTCTTAGTTACATGCATGTTTCTCACTTTTTCATGTCAGTTTTAGCCCACCTGAGGCCGCCAGAGGCATTCAATTTGAGTTGTTTGGTTTGAGTGACTAGAGAGATATCAGCAAACCTCTTGGATACCAAGTAGCCTGAAGACAAGAGCAGCGAACTTCTATTCTCTTCTTCATTGTGTCAGGCAAGCAATTGATGTGAAGCTCCGGAGGGGAGGCTCAGGCTGTTACGGGTCCTGTTGTCGGAGGATGGCAGCAAGAGAGAGAGAGAATTCTTTCAGCAGTGAACTTGGGAGCTTCAGGAGCCAGAGGCCATGTTGCTTGAAGTGACCTGGGTGAGGTGCATGTACCTGTCCACCTGTTGTTCAGATTGTTTTCAGGACACTTGTGTATCAGTTGTGAGTATTGTTAGGACTGCTCCTGGGTCACTATCACATAGATCTTTCTAACTTAACAAAGATAGTAAAAGAATCCCATCCTGTTGAAATAAGGCCATTAAATTCATGCCCAAATTTACCTTTATAAATTGCAAGGTTGGAAACATGTACATAAACAACTCAAATAGAAATTATTTCAAATTTAAATGTGATTAAATCCCTGCATTGAGAATAATCAAGAACTTCCATTCCCACTGGATAGAACATTATATTTGCAAACTCTTTCACAAAGTTGTAAGGTTCTAATTCTCCATAGGGCTAAAATATCTGGCAACAACTGACCAATCTTTAAAATTGATGTTGTACAAGTATTAAAGGAAAGTTGGAAAGGTCTCAGAAAAATCTCTAAACTCTTCCACAATTAGCTGCACATTGAATGATGTTTATTTGTAACTAGTTTCCAGTCTTATTATTTTAATTACTCAGAAGTCTTTGCCAGTGACATCTCTTAACGATTCTTTCCTCTAATGGAAAATAGCTTTTAACAAGAAACACTAAGTCAATAAAAAGACTCACTGCTTCTAAATTATTAGTGGTGTTAAAACCCTAAAACTGACCCTAAAACTGAATTTGGTCATAAATTCACCCAGTATCATTCACAAAAAATAAAAAAGTAGTGAAATCAATGTTACCTGATAACTAAAATCAGTAAGATATAGAACTAAATAAGTATCAAAGAGTACTAATATGACATCAAGATCTAATTGATTCAATCATATAGAGCTTAATCGATATGTTGCAATTATTCTAAACTGATAATAAGACTATGAAATTTTATGGTTGTACAATAGGTCACTATGAATACATCTACCTATAAAAGCCTGTAGCCAGTAGAAGTATGCCACTTGCTGGTAGTTTAAATCTGCTTATAAGATTAATTCTAAGTTACTTGTGTATATTTGGAAAATCATGTGGCAAATAAGTTTAAGATCTAATTAAAGCTACCATGCTAGTTTCGCATTAGACGTGATACTTACAAGTCTCAAATGCCAGGTGCCAGGCTGCTAGAAAAAACGGGCTAAGGCGCATGCGTCATTTGATTGTTCAGACAGTGATCAGGACACTTGAGTACCAATTACTTGTTTTTAATCATTCACTCACAAAAAAATATAGTCTTCCTGTTATCAACTAACAAGGAACATGCATTTCTTACACAGTATTTTATGTGAAGTTCATCCAATAGATATATAGTTTCTCTAAACAAGTAGCCGTTTAATCAGAAAAGGAGAAAAAGTCCACAAAATCAAAATTATGGTGTTTTAAATTGTGATAACAGTTTAACTTCATAGGATAAAAAGAATATATGAGAAGGTTCACTTGTATTATGAAATAAAAACGCATAACATGTTTTCCTTGCCATTATATATTAAACACATCACATAGTTTTACACAAAATTTTTAATAAGAAACAATTAAAATACAGAGCCATATCAACTTACGTGATAAAAGCACTAATAAAAGTCTAACCTCAAATAAAGAATTGATTTTGAGTTACAATATTAAAACATTTCAGCTGTCACTCAAAAGAAATGTAATACCTCAAAGACTTAGAAAATACTCAGTTCGTGATTTTCAAGCCTAGAAGTGCCCCTGTTCCCGTCCCAAACTTCCTTCACTCCTCATTCTATTATTGTACGTAATTTCAAAAATCAACCCAAATTTTCTATTTCAGCATTTTATTATCAAAGTATTATAAATTAGATTTGCTCTACACTAAAACTATTGAAATATTAATACAAACCCTGAATAATAACTATTCCATCTCTCGCTAAAATAACACCAACTGTCATTTTTCCTTTGATCTCTGTGTTGCTGTCTACAATTGTGGTACTGAATTTCCACACGCTTCAAAATTATCCACCTCTGTTGCTGATACCTCTAAATTTGTTGTGGTTGGAATACATATATTGTATTTCTAAATTATTTGAAATCCATGGAAACTTGTTTAGGTTAAATTGACTGATAGTTTTTTTCTAGTGTTCCATAATCGTGCTGATATTTTTTGTCTAAACGTTTTTTTCTTAAGTACTATTTATTTATTTTTGATTAAATCTTCTTAATTTTAAAATATGTTTCCGTGATTATATTATTACAGTTGCCCCAATTTTCCCCCTTTGCCCACCTCCATCTGGTAACCCCCTTCCCTCCAGCATTCCTCTCCACCTTGGTTCATGTCCATCGGTCATGCATGTAAGTTCTTTGGTTATACCATTTCCTATACCGTTCTTAACATTTTCCTGTCTATGTTGTACCTACCAATTTGTGCTTCTTAATCCCTGAACCTATTCCCTCGTTTTCCCCTTTCTACCTCCCAACTGATAACCTCCAAATGATCTGTGTATCTATGATGCTGTTCTTGTTCTGCTTGTTTGCTTAGTTTGTTATTTGGATTCAATTGCTGATAGTTGTGAATTTATTGCCATCTTAATGTTCACAGTTTGATCTTCTTTTTCTTATGTAATCCCCTGTAGCATTGCATATAATAATGTCTTGGTGATGATGAACTCCTTTAGTTTAACTTTGTCTGGAAGCACTTTATCTGCCCTTCCATCCTAAATGATAGTTTACCTTGATAGAATAATCTAGGTTGTAGGTCTTTTCTTTTCATCACTTTGAATACTTCTTGCCAGTCCCTTCCAGCCTTCTAAAGTTTATTTCGAGAAATCAGCTGATGGTCTTGTGGAAAATCCTTTGTAGGTAACTATCTGCTTCTTTCTCTCTGTTGCTTTTAAGATTCTCTCTTTATCTTTAGCCTTTGGCATTTTAATTATGATGTTTCTTAGTGTGGCCCTGTTTGGGTCCACCTTGTTTGGTACTCTCTGTGCTTCCTGGACTTATACTTCTATTGCCTTCACCAAATTAGGAAATTTTTTTCCCATTATTTTTTCAAATCAGTCTTTAATTTCCTGCTTGTCCTCTTCTCCTTCTGGCACCTCTGTGATTCAGATGTTAGTAGGTTTAAAGAGGTCCTAGAGGTTCCTAAACTATCCTTATTCTTTTGAATCATTTGTCTAGCTTCTATTTTGATTGAATGCTTATTTCTTCCTTATGTTCCAGATTGTTGATTTGATTTTCAGGTTCATACCCTCCACTGTTGGTTCCTTGTAGATTTTTATTTCACTTAATGCAAACTTCATTTCTGCCTGGGTCTTTTTTATGAGATTGAAGCACCCATTGAGTTCCTGGAGCATCCTGATAACCAGTGTTTTGAATTTTGCATATGATAGGTTTGCTTATCTCCAGTATATTTAGTTCTTTTTCTGGAATTTTGTTCTATTCTTTCATTTGGGCCACATTTCTTTGTTTCCTCAATTTGACAGCCTCCTTGTGTTTGTTTCTGTGTATTAAGTAGAGTTGCTTCGACTCTCTGTGTTAGTGCACCTGTTAAGTTATATGGGGTGGAGCCTTGGGTAATCTCCAGGGTGGGGAACCCGTGTCATGGTTCTGTTGCTTTGTGCCGAGAGGGCTTGCAGAGGGAACAATGCCACTGCATGACCTCTGGAGTTTTGCCTTAGAAGAAGCTGTCTCCGCACTTACACTTCATTTTCTCCCCATATGACACTACTGCCCTTCCACCTGCTGCCCTGGTGCTGAATCACAGAGAGGGTGGGTCTACATGAATCCTAAATCTGTTGTGTGCCCTTTAGGAAGATGTAGTTTCTTTCATGACCCCAACCTATACTTATTTTTACAGCCAGAAATCATGGGAATTTATCTTCCCAAAGCTAGGACCCTGGGCTGGGTGGTCTAGACTGAGGCTGGGATCCCTCACTCTGGGGGTATTTCTCCCATTTTTTATCTACCACACATAGATGTGGGAGGGCCTGTTTCCCATCTGCATGCCTCTCAGCACCTCTGTTTCTCTGCCTCTCCTACTCATATCAATGAATGTGGTTTCTTTAAACCCTATTTGTCAGCCTTCCATGCAGTTTGTTTTTTTGACAATTCTGAGTGATATTTAATTTGTAGTGTAGCTGTACTTTTGCATAGCTATGCATGGAGGCAAGGTGTGTTTACTTATACCTCCATCTTGACTGTAAGTCAGGATGCATTTTTAAAATATCCTAATGCCACATGAATGCATCACTGTGCTTTTTCAAGAATGTTAAAATTCAAAAAGGTCTGTCTCAGTCTGAAAAACCTGAGTAGAAGCCTGAAAAATGTTCCTTTCTATTGTTCTTCTTTTGTTCCTACAGTTCCCAGCTTCCTTCTTCTGTCAGAAAGTTGGGTGTTGCCTTAGTTTGAGCTCCCCTCTTTGGGGATTGGTTTCGCTGTGTATTTGCTCTGTATCTGGGGTCATCTGGAAGGTCATCTCACAGCTGGGTGATCTAAGATGTCCTCACTCACATGTTGGGTGCTTGGTAGCTGTTGGCTTGAGAGATGAGGTACTACTAGGCCATGAGATTCTCATCATCCAGCAGGATAGCCTGGAATTTCTGACATAGTGTCTGGGACCCAAGTCTGATTTAATCTTTATTGTATTTTTTTTTTTACCATTTAGTCCCCTTATATACCACTTCCCACAGCAATCACCATACTGTTGTCCATGTCCCTGAGTCCATCTTTCTTTTTGCTCAATCCTTCCACCCCCAACCATCCCCCATGATTGTCATCTTGCTCACTTTCTGTGAGTCTGTCCCCATTTTCCTTGTTAGTTCAGTTCATTCATTAGATTCCACATATGAGTGAAATCGTATAGTATTTGTCTTTCTCTGACTGGCTTATTTCATTTAGCATAATGTTCTTTAGGTCCATTCATACCGTACCAAATGTTTTAATTAAAAGTAAGAGAAGAATGAAGAGATTTTCAACTATAATTGAGCACTTATCTACTGTATTTAGAATTGTGTAGTCTTCTTGATAAATTGATCTTTTATTACTAGATGGTATCCCTCTGTATCCTTTGTCTTAGTCTTTGAATTCTACTTTGCCTGATACTGAAATGGTTACTAAAGCCTTCTTGGTATAGTGTTATACAGAATATTTTTTTCTATCCTTTAAATGATAACCTATCTGTATCTTTGTATTTAAGTTGTCCTTCTATTGCTTAATCTTCTTCTGTCTAGTTTGACTTAATTCAGACTATTTATATAATTTATGTTAACCTTAATCTTTGATTAAGTTCAGATCCATCATCTTAGTATGTCTTCCCACAAATAATTTAATTTATTCCTATTTCCATTTTGATCTACATTATTTATAGTAATTTAGTATTTCTTTAAGTGTACATAATTAACTTCTTAGCTGTTCTTCACTGTTTGATCTTATTTTTCCTGGGGTTACACTAGATTTTACAACATGCATCTTTAACTTATCACAGTGTATATTCAACCAACATTTTATATCTTTGCATAAAATATAAAAATTGTACAAGTGTGTAAATTTTTTGCTTAATTTTCTTTGTTTTCTGGTATTTTAATTCTAAATTAGTTGTGAAAGCAATAATAAATTCACCAAAAGCATAAATGACAAAAGCAAAACTAGAGAAGTGAACTACATCAAACATCAATACTTCAAAGCATCAAAGAAATCAACCAACAAAGTGAAATATAACATATAGAAGGGCAGAACGTATTTTCCAATCATATATCTCAAAAAGGGCTAATATCCAAAATATATAAGAAACTCCTACAACTCCACAGCAAAAATAATAGTAATAACCCAAATAAAAATGACCAAAGGACACAAATAGGCATTTATACAAAGATGATATACAAATGACCAACAGGTATACAAAAAGATGTTCAACATCACTAATCATGAGAGAAATTAAAATAAAAAAGCACACCTACTAGGATAAATATTATTTTTGAAAGATAACTAGTATTGGTGAGGATGTGCAGAAACTGGAACCCTGCTAACCTATTGGTGTAAATGTGAAATGATGTTTCAATAGAAAATAGTACGGAGGTTCCTCAGAAAATTAAAAATACAACTATTATATGGTCCAGCAAGTCTACTTCTGGGTTTATATGCAAATGACCTGAAATTGAGATCTTGAAGATATCTCAGTACTCAGTTCATTGCAGTATTATTCACAAAAGTCAGGCTATGGAAACAATCAAAGCATCCATCTACAGATGAATGGATAAAGAAAACATGGTGTACACATACAGTGGAATATTATTGCCTTAAAAAGGAAGGCAATCCTTCCACATGCAATAACACAAATGGAACTTGAAAACATTATGCTAGGTGAAATGAGTCAGTCACAGAAAGACGAATGCTGTATCATTTTACTTATATTGTACTGTTATATTAGTCAAACTTACAGAAACAAGAAAAGGAAAATAGGAAGTTTTAAATTAATATAGAATTTTGATTTTGCAAGATGAAAAATTTCTATAGAGCCGTTCTACACAATGTGAATATTGTTAACATTACTAAACATTTAACAATTATTAAAAGAGCAAATTTTATATGTGTTTTACCATAATGAAAGATAGTAATGGAGGAACTCTATATACACACAATCTCTTTGCACTATCCTCATAAATATTCTCTGAATTTAAATATATTCTAAAATAAACATTTTACTTAAAAGTTAAAAAAAATAGCTTTGGCTGGTGTAGCTCAGTGGATTGAGTGCCAACCTATGAGCTGAAAGGTTGTTGGTTCAATTCCCAATTAAGGCACATGCCTGGGTTGTGGGCCAGGTCCCTGGTTAGGGGCATACAGGAGGCAGCCACACATTGATGTTTCTCTCCCTCTCTTTCTCCTTCCCTTCCCCTCTCTCTAAAAACAATAAATAAAATCTTTACAGACATTTAAAAAATAAATAAAATCTAGATGTGAAGGTAACTGCAAAAAATGTAAATATTGAAAATCATTTAATAAAATGATTTTGTCTAATCATTCTCTATGTTTCAATAAAAACATCTATATTTTTATTTATCTATTTAATTTTTTAGAGAGAGGAAGGGAGGAAGAAAGAGGGAGTGAAACATCAATTTTTGTTTGTGTGCTTGCCTCTTGCACCCCCTAATAGGAGCCTGGCCTGCAACCCAAGCATATATCCTAGACTGGGAATCTACCCAGCCACCCTTTGCTTCGCAGGCTGGCACTCAACTATGGAGGCAAACCAGCCTGGGCAAAATACACATATTTTTAAACAAAAAAAGTTGATTAGATATCAGACATGGAAACACTGTGAGAAGGAAGCCTGTGTAGCTAAGCATAAGAATAACAAACACTTCAAATATTTATATGGAGCCATAAACGACCTCAAATAGCTGCAGCAATTTTGAGAAAGAAGAGCAAAGTAGGAGGGATCACAATACCTGACACCAAACTGTATTACAAGGCCACTTTAATCAAAACAGCCTGGTACTGGCACAAAAACAGGCACATGGACCAGTGGAATAGAACAGAGAGCCCAGAAGTAAACCTAATTCTCTACAGTCAATTAATATTTGACAAAGGAGGCAGCAACATAAAATGGAGTAAAAGTAGCCTCTTCAACAAGTGGTGTTGGGAGAACTGGAGAGCTACATGCAAAAAAATGAAACTTGAACACCAACTTACACCATACACAAAAATAAATTCAAGGTGGATAAAAGATTTAAATATAAGCCATGACACCATTAAAGTCCTAGAGGAGAATGTAGGTAGGAAAATCTCAGACATTTTACACAGCAACATTTTTACTGATATGTCCCATAAAGCAAGGGACATAAAGGAAAGAATAAACAAATGGGATCTCATCAAAATAAAAAGCATCTGCACGGCTAAAGAAAATAGTGTTAAAATAAAAAGAGAACCAACTATATGGGAAAACATATTTGCCAATGATACCTCAGACAAGGGTTTCATCTCCAAAATATATAAAGAACTTACACGACTCCACTCTAAGACAAGCAACCCAATTAAACAAATGGACAAAAGACTTGAACAGACACTTCTCCAAGGAGGACGTACAGAAGATCCAGAAACACATGAAAAGATGCTTGATATTGCTAGCTATCAGAGAGATGCAAATTAAAATGAGATGCCACTTCAAACCACTCAGAATGGCCATCATAAACAAAGCAACAAACAAGTGTTGGAGAGGTTGTGGAGAAAAGGGGACCCTAGTGCATTGTTGGTGGGACTGCAGACTGGTACAACCACTATGGAAAGCAGTATGGAATTTTCTAAGAAAACTAAAAATGGACCTACCTTTTGACCCAACAATTCCACTGCTAGGATTATATTCTAGGAACCCTGAAACACCAATCCAAAAGAACCTATGCACCCCAATGTTCATAGTAGCACAATTTAAAATAGCCAAGTGTTGGAAGCAACCTAGGTGCCCATCAGTAATTGAATGGATCAAGAAACTATGGTACATTTACACAATGGAATTCTATGCAGCAGAAAGAAAGAAGGAGCTCCTACCCTTTGCGACAGCATGGATGGAACTGGAGAGCATCATGCAAAGCAAAATAAGCCAGGAGGTGACAGACAAATACCATATGATCTCACCTTTAACAGGAACCTAATCAACAGAACAAACAAACAAGCATAATATAACCAAAGACACTGAAATTGAGAACAAGAGAGAAGAGGGGTAGGAATTTCAAGGGAAAAGGGGAAGGGTTTAGAGCAACAAGTATGAAAGACATATGGACAAAAGCTAGGGGGGTTGGAAATGGGAGGGAGCTGGGGAGGGTTAGGGTGGTGGGCTGGGATGGGAGTAGAAGACAGAAAACTGTATAAGAACAACAATTAAAATAAAATTTAAAAAAATAAATAAAAACCACATCTGCTGCGCATAGTCAATTAGTAAGAGAGCCATGCAAATGGACTTTGTGGAAGAGTAGGAGAAAGGAGTTGAGATGAGGGAGATAAAGAGCCAAGTAGGGCTTATGTGATGTTACGAATGACATGCTAAGTGTTTGCATTTTATCTTGTAGAATACTGTGTATTACTAGGGAATATTTGTAGGGGATGATGTGCATGTGTAGGGGAAGGGGGCAACTGTATGGTGACACAAAAAGATTTGACTTTGGCTAGTGGGTGTACAATGAAATATGCAGACATTGTTTCATAGAATTTTGCACTCTACACCTATATAATTTTATTACCCAATGGCACTGCAATAAATTATAGGAAAGAAAAGCCTATTGAAAGACTAAGAATGAAGAAATTAAAGAGTGAGGTAAAGGGGGAAATTTTTAGAATATTTCCTGCAACCTCATCTAAAATAAATGGTTACTAATGAATTTTATAAAATTTGTGGTATAATTTACAGATTTTTTAGAGAAAAATGGAAAAAAGTATATGACTTTGTAAATAATAGCGCTATCATCTATATAGAAGACATTTGAATAAATATGTGCATTTTTATTTGTGTAAATTTAGCTTAGAATAAGAAAATTACTCCAATAAATATCTTAGCTAGATAAGAGTGTAATTATTAGAGTGTAGTAATGTGTACAATTTCAGTAACTCACAGAATGAGTGATGTGATGAAAATCCACATTTTAGGCTATTTTGTGTATAAATATGAATCACATCACCTCATTTTATATTTGACATGGCAAAAGAGTTCTCTATAACTTCAGTAATAAATCTGGCCTTTATATATATATTAACTAATCAACAGTTTAGACTAAAAATTTTCATTTCATTTACATAAAAATTATCTTGAAGAAATTACCTCTGTGCTATCTTCTACCTTATTTGTATGCTAAGACAATGCTTTAGTCCATAAAATGGCTTAATATTGAAGATTTTAGATATTTTCCCATTTCTTTTAATTTTATTATTCTTTTGTTTCCTATTTTTATATTTTTATTGAATTATGGCTATATTGGTTAACCTATAAAATTATATAGTTTTCAAGTGTGCAATTCTGTAATACACCATCTGTATATTGTATTGTGTTTACCACCCAAAGTCTAGATATGGTGACTTTTTGATAAAGGAGTTTTTGGTGCTGGCTACATCATCTTTGGCATGCCTAAATCCACACCATGAAGGTGTTGATATTGTCCCTATGAATAGAGAGGAGTCTTATTTTTAGGTGTTTCCTCTCACTTTGCAACATGAGAGGCAGGGACCATTCATGGATAAGTTCCTTGCTTTTAGAACAGAAAGGGTTTGAGAAATAGTGGTGTTTATATATATATAACATATATATGTTATATATATGTTATATATATATATTTTTTTCTTCTAGTTCAGGCTTGTGCAATATTTTGACCCTGAATTTGTGCAAAATACTAGTACTAAAATACAAATGAGAAAACAATAAAAATGCATTTAGAAAAATGACTTATGTTTGTGTTTGTTACTTTATGATAGATTAATTTGTATACTCTTTTGCTGTATTCTAAGAAGTATTTTTGTCATTGTCTTTGTTAACAGGTCAATTTTCACTTCCTTGTGCTCTTTTTATTTTCATTTAAAATGTGGATTCTATGCCAAATGTAAGAATTGTCCCTTTTTTTTTTCTCATAGGCTAAACACTGCAGCAATTTCAGAATTACAGATCATTCTAAGCAAGGATTCTTTGTTATAATAATGAACAAACAGGAAAGGGAAAGAATTTGTATTGTCAAAGCAAACATTACGTTTGCGCACATCAGCTCTTGTATATGTTTGTCACAATTACAGCTTTCTGGCTCACAATCCACAAACTGAAAATTGCTGAAATTGGTCTTGACAGGCCCGGTTAATTGGCTCCTGAGGAGCCCTTACGTTCTACCTGGCGAATGGTCTGTGAAGCGCACAGCCACTTGTCCATACCAGGCGCGGAGCTAATTATAAAGCAGCAGGAGACATCACATGGTAATAGACCGTGGCTGTTATTAGTACATAATAATTCCATACCCACATCATCAGTTATAGCACTCTCGCTCCCTTGAAGAAAATAGAATTGTGCAAGAATGTTTACTTGGGGACCCTCTCTGAGCAGAAACCACGCTATTTTATTTTCGTAAATGGCTAATACCTTCTGAGTTTTCTTAGGAGATTAAAACGCTGTCTAGTCACCAAACACAAACAAAATTAAATCAGATAAAAAGTAGAAACAGAGAATAAGTCTCTTTATGCTCTGTAATTAGAAAAAAAAGATTCAAATGCTATTTATTTGAAAACTAGTGCTATTGTTTAATTATATTATTTTTGATTTATTATGCACCAATGTTTTATTTCATTTATAATTTTAGAAAAGACTTAATGTATCATTCATTATAAATTTATTTTAATAAATATTTATATACTTGGTATACTAATACACATATCAGAAATGACATTGCTATAATTCTTTTGGATGACCAATTCACACAGAAGTGCTCTATTTCAGCTTAGTGAATACTTAAAAGTCATATAAAGGCATATTTTTAAACACTTAATTAATTTCTGACTAAGTTTGAAAAGTTTCTCTGCTTACTTTTAATTACCTTTGACAATTTATTTTATAATCAGGTTCAATTCTGGCCCAAACTTTTTTGATTTTGGTTTGGGGTCATAAACTCTCATCAGTTCTTGTATTTACATACAAAAAATGTAAATTTTTTAAATTAGAGATCCTTCTAAAGTTTTCTTTCTTCTTTCATTATATATACAATTTTTCATTTAATTATAATTTATACCACATACATTTCAGGATATAATTTTTATTACTGCCTATTAAATAGAGTTTAATTCTTTAATTCTTAGCTTTTTTATTGGTATTACATGCTTTGTTTAATTCAGTGCCTGAATCTCAGGGAAAAATAGAAATGAAGACAAAGTAAGAATTAATATTCATAAAAGGCCCATCTCACAATTTTGCATATAATAAAATGATCTTTGCTCAGAATTGGACTGAATCAGAACTTTCAGTCATCTCTATGTATTCAGAAAATTCAAAATCAATCAGAGATATAAACAGGCCAACCACACATGAGTTTGCTTTATGAATCATTTTACTGTATAACTTTTGCTAAAAATCTTATCCTTATATATAAGCTATATATTGTATATATTAAAATATAGCATACTTAAGCTATATTTTGCATGTACTATATTTAAGATATGTATTACTGTATATCTTAAATAGTTCAGAATTTGCCTGTATGAAATGAGCCTATAACATAAGACTTTATGTTATACATCTCCTTGTTTGATCAAAAGACCCTTTGCAAAATTTAAATTTTTGTTAAAATTGTTTTATGATTGTGTTTTATATTCCTAAAACCCTTATCATAGTTTCTATGACATTTTAATTTTCTTGAATGTTTTATAGCACAAGACTATTCATCCTGAGGCTACTTTTCATAGGCTTTAAGCCATAATTCATAATTATTTATTATATCAGTATAAGTGCTGAGGAAATTTTACCAGACAGGGAGACTCACAATTCATCACTCAATCCCTCTTTCCACCACTTAATGTAATGACAGTTGGACGTTTTCTAAGCCTTGTGAGTCTGAATCTCTTCAACTGTACCTGAACATGGCATGTGTTTTGGACCTGGATATAATTAGGTCCTTTGTATTTAAATCACTAACAAGTGTATGTCTAAGCGTTCCACACCCATGGATTCAACCAACCTCAGAGAGAAACTATTTGGAAAAAAACACTACATTGTTGCTGACCTGCACTATGTAGTTAGGCCTGTGATGGTTGCATTTTTACTAAACATGTTCAGATTCTTTTCTTGTCATTCCCTAAGAACTGCAGTGTAACTACTTATGTAGCATTAACATTGTGTTAAGTATTATAAGTAATCTAGGGTCAATTTCAAAATATGCATAGGTCATATGAAAACAATACACCATTTTACATACGTGACTTGAACACCCACCGATTTTGGTATTCATGGGGGTCCGGGAAAACATCCCCTGCGGATACCAAGAGGTGAATGTGCAAATAGCTCCAACTCCCTCTTGTTTCAAGTTTGCCTTGGCTATTATCTGCATTTCTTATATACTGATGCATGTTGGGGTTTTTGTTAAGATAACCTCAAACCTACATGTTGTCTTAAGAAGAATTGACAACTTAAAATAGTATGACCATCGCATATTATTAGTTTTATTTATACATATTTGATATTTTGATATGGTTTTTAATGCAGTCATAGAGGCCATTATATGCATATAGAATTTATGTCCATACATTAATATAAAATCTAAAACTCATGCTGAATTGGGCTATTGGTTCTGTTAACCTGCATTTTTGCATGTAATAGTCTGTACGCCAAGTCAACATAGGCAGAGACAGCTCTATTATCTCCTTTCCAATATTATGTGTTTTGTTGCTTTCACTCATATTCTCACACTCCTTAGGATCTGGAATAGTGTGTTAAATAGAAACGGGTATTATGCAAAGTCTGTGAACTAAGAGGGCAGATTTTTGTTTTACTATGAAATATGTTATTTGTTATATTTCTTTTATAGGTATCATTTATAAGAATAAAGGTGTTTGTTTTGTGACCAAAAAGTGAAATAATAGAATGTTTCATCAAATGCTTTTTGGCATCATATAGTATTTCTTTTTCACCCTGTTAATATAGGAAATTCAAATTGTTGCATTATTGTTGCAGCAATCAAGCCCTTGCCGTGAAGTGCCCAAATATTGCTCTTGACTCTATACAATATTGTTTCTCATCTACCTAGAATTGTTTTGGGAAAATTGGGAAAATCCAAAGTAGCCAATAGTTAAAATCTTTTGTGTGCATACTTTACTTTTCTTTGTTATCATAGCCCACGTCTAAATTGACCATAATAATATTAACACATAGGTCAGCAACCCAGACATTTTTTAAATTTTTCATCTACTTTAGGTAAATTTTCCCAAAGTTGAACAACCAAAGGCATCTTTTATTCGCACTCTGTTCCTGGCATTGCTTCTTCCTTGAGTCAAGAAACCAATCATCCTTTAAACTCTAGGAAGTCAACATATTACAGAACAGATTCTTCAAAAAGCTGGCACATAAATATCGCAGAAAGTCTATCAAGACTTCACTACATGTCTGTAGTAGGGATAACAAGATGGACTATACTTCCAGAATCATAGTTTTCCAGAAACTGAAGTCCCTAAAATGCAGTGATGATGGGGAAATCACACTGGTTGTAATGTCCCAATTCCTCTTTCACCATCACCCTCTCCTTTTGTGATAAAAGTGGGTAACTCTGACCTATCCCAAATGGAACTCCTTTGAGAAGAGCATCAAACACCGAACATTAAAATCTATTATTATATTAATATTTAAAATATGTAAACAGTTATGTACTTGAAACCACTTATGTTACAAAGTTTTAGGTACAAAATCATAGTTTTTCAAAATATTTCAGAGGCAGGTGAGTAAAGTATTGGAATTCCACTTGCATGGCTTCAAGGATCTCAGGGAAGTAGGAGTAAAGGCAGTGGTTTGGAGGAAGGAGGTTTTGAAGGCTGGAAAAGAGAAGAGGTGAAATCTTTGTGTCAGAGAATGGGTGTGTGAAAGAATTTAGAAAATAAGATTGTGGCACAACAGCTTATCCTTTCTGCCGGAAGTTGCTTCAGAAAATTAATAAAGAACTGCCTCTGTATACATTTGGTTTTGCTATTGAAGTGCATGGGAAATAACACACTACATAAGCTTGAATTCGAAAAGAATGTCGCTTGGTGGTTCTAACTATAAAATAGTAAAATGTGACCAGGTTAAATCATGCTTATGAAGGCAGTCTATGAAATACCTATCTTTATGTACAATTAATTTACTAGTTTTACAATTAAGTTGATGTTCTATGGTTAACAATATCTACTTCAAATAAAAACAACAAAATATAAAGTTCCTTAAATAAATTTATAAATTCTGCAGATGGTTATTTTTAGAAAAAAGTAGGAAATCATAGACTTAAGCTTCCATTCAGCCTTTATATATGTTGTTGCATGTCTGTACAATCGTAAAGATAAGAGAACTTCAACACTGTAAGCCCTGGGAAGTGGCGAGATGAGGTCTGTACAGGAGTCCTATCAAAAGTCAAGATGACTGGAGAGAGAAACCTAAACAACCCCGAATAGTATTTTTTTTAAATATAATAAACAGAAAAAATGTAACCTCCTAAAATCTTTAACCAATATTGAAATGATCAACTATATATATAAAATTACCTGGAGAACTTTTTGAAAACTGTTCATGAGTGAGCAGTGTTATAACGAAATATTTAAAAAATTAAAAACTGACAAGTTTTAACAATTTACATTGTACTCCAAAGAAAAAAAGGCAGTACTCTTTACTAAGTGGTGATATTGAAAGAAGTAATTTTCCTTTGACGTGAAAGTGTTAACATTATTTAATGGCTGGGGAAAGGCAAACAGTATAAGCGAAATATAATCCCCATCCTCTATTATAAGAAGCCAAATAGTAACAGTTGACACGGTAAATAAAGGCGCAATGTGCATGAGAACAGTGGAAAGAATAAAAAGCACTGCCTCTGGAAAGTAAGATGATTTGCAGAGAGGAGGCCAGGGAACCCTCCCTGTTGGTTTTTTATAAGCTCGTAGCACTGTGTGAATTAAACCTATGAACACTTACTGCTCAGATTAAAAAAAAAAAAAAAAAAAAACCCTCAAAGTACAATTGAGAAAAGGGCCTGAAATATCAAATAAGTAAGATTAGAACAGATAAAGTGACATAAACTTTATGTATAAGTGCAGTGAAAACACGCACCTACGTCCAAGCCCACTTGTGGTGAGAACATCCGTGCGGATGCGAGAAAGCAATTCTGACGGCGCTCCTGGTGCTTCACAGCTCGCATGGAGAGGCTCGCAAAGACGAATGGATTGGCTAATAGAAATTATTATAACCTTGGTTTCACTGAAATCTTCAAAACCGTATAGATTCAATGCATTCTTATTAGAGCAGATATGAAAATAAGTGTTTTAATCTGTCACCATTTGAACATTATTTTTATAAACATGATGCGATCCACTTTTCAACATAATGCAGCACTCAGTTGAAGAAGTGATGAAAGGGACTAAATGTGTTCTGCTTCCTCTCCCCCGAGCAATTGAGGACGATTACCACCACTTTTCTGGAAGTGATTAAGAAAGCAGAATGAGTCACAAATGCTGGAAGTTAAAACAGAGCTGACATGGTAAATTATTTCAGAGCAGATGTTTAAAGGAAATGAAAGGAACGTTCGGAGGGAAAGAATGGATATTAGAGAAACTGGAATAATCTTTTCGTGACCTTTCCTTGAAGTCCACTTTTGGCAGACACAACTTGCCAGTCACTGACTATATGAAAATCATTGTTCAGAGTGGGAATACATTAACTGTCTTAATGACTGTATGTACAAGTGTATCTACAAAATACTTCTGCAGGTGGGTATTCTGCAATGATAATAACTACAAAATATCATCAGCAACTATTAGTAGAACTTACTGACACCTGCCCTCAGTGAAATACTCCCCATAAATTGGATTGGAGTATAAAAAATAATATCCCTATATTGTGTATCAAGAAATAGTGAGAAATGGAAAGGTTATATAAGTTGGCCATAATTTTACCAATCACTTCAATTATTTCTAGAGACATAATTCAACTTCAGCTATTTTCCCCAAACCCCAAAAGTTTCCAGAGCAATATGCTATTTTTTATAGTTAGGATAATTCTGGTTTTGTTTGTCTGTTTGCTTGCTTGAGGGAGAGTATTGTCAATAAAAATGCATAACTAAAAGAATCAAATTTTATTAATTCTGTCTATATGTTTAGGAGTAGTGTAATGTTATGTAAAGCACCTATCCAGACATCTTTAGTATAGAGTTAAAAGACAGATGCTCAAATAAAATTGACAATTTGTTCACACACTGAAAAACCAAACAAAGCAACATATTTATGATTACTTCCGTTGGTAGGTAGACTCATGGGAACCATTGAAAAGTAAGATATCCAGATCTTGCTTCTCAATACATGTGAATTTGTAAAGCTACACAGCAATGCAGAATTAAGATTGTGGTGAAATTAAGTTTGCTAATTAGTTGACCTTGAGATAGGATCACCCAGCTGAGCCTAATATGACCACAAGGGACCTTAAAAGTGGAAGAGAAGCAAAAGAGAAGAACTAGAGAGATGGCCTTGTGATGAACACACAATTCAGTGTTGCTGGATGTGTGAATGGAGAAATGGGGCCATGAAGCAAGGAATGTGTGCAACCTCTTGAAACTGCCAACGTCTGGGAAATGGAGTCTCCCTAGAGCCTCCAGAAAAAAGGCAGCCCTGTCTGCTGACACCTTGGTTTTACCACACATCTTGAACTTCTAAAACCACACGTGTTGACTTCTTAAAGTATAAGGTAATTTATTGTTTTATCTTAAGCCGCTAAATTTGTGCATTCATTTTTTGTTCATTTTTTTATAGCTGATGTAAGACACTATTACACATATGATGGGGAAGGCAAAATTTTACCTCCCCCCATCCTATGTTTTCGGCTGCTTCTCTAGCAAAAATACATGAACAAAACAAAGGCCATTTATTGATGCATGCAGTCCACAGCATGCAGGAGAAACCCAAGCAACAGTGACTCAGAGTGGGGGCTTATGGCTCTGGCTTCTATAATATTTTAAACAAAGAAGAGAAAATTTGTAGAGACATTGTAGCATGCAGATTTTTTTAAATACAATTAAAACCATCAAATGATGTAAGAGGGGTAACATTTTCAAGTATAAACATTTTAAGATGATTGTTTGCACATGGGGCATGCTGGATGGAAAATGAATAAAAGCAATTTTGGAGAAAATATGATGCTTTTAATTAGTTTAACCACAGCAAAATGGAGAGGGTTGAATAAAAATGAGATAGAGCAAGAAGACTTGCTAATGAAATGGAAGACTAAAGCTAGTGAAAAATGGGAAATTATGCATGACTGTTAAGTTTTCAATTTAATTAATTGGATATATGCCAATGCAATTTACTAATGTGAGTGAGATTTGCTAAACAACAGTTTTGAGAACAAAATGCAGAGTTCCATTGTTAATAGGTTAACTACTTTAGGACTAGAGAGAATGAAGACTAAAATATTATTTATTACATGGATATATATGTAAGTATAGGTGCATGCATCTCTGATGCGGACCCCAGCTCTTGGGGTCCACCTCAGTGTGGATGAGATACGAGAAATTCACATGGACTATTGAGTCCGATGGAGGAAAAGGGACAGCATGTTTTTTCTCTCAAGGGGAGAAAAACCCATGACCTCCACCATGACAAGTCTTTATTTCATTTTTTGCCCACTTTACATGATGGTCCTCATTTACTATGCACAGATTTGCTTTAGGGGGTTACCTGTTACAGACAACAAAGGAGCCAATGCCACTAATCACATCACAGAAGAAGGATATTTGCAAATGAAAAGGGAAAAGGGGTTGAACTGGTTGCATTCGTCCTTGGAAGGTTTAGCATGGATTTTAGGAAGTTAATTTGCAGTAAATGTTTGCTGCCTCAATTCAGGGTGAGGGAGTTTTAGCAAAAGCAAGTCTCAAAGTGGCCTAGGTACATTGCAGGCCTGATTCCCCACTGGAGAACCTATCTGTGGGCATGTGTCCTGTGCATCTCCGAGTGGGAGCTGGGCTCAGGCCATGCAGAACGGTCTCCTACACTTGTCTACATAAACACACACATGTCTGAAGCATGCATACATATATGGCTGTCCTTGTGAATAGAATTGAATGAGTCAGGCCACTATATTTTATTTGGGATTTTAACAAAGACAAATGTTCTCTATCAATGTTACTGATTTTATTAATAATTTTTTAAAAATTTATTATCAATAGATTCTTAAGATTATACTTAATGCACTGTTGCCATAATGTTGGTAAATAAAATAAATTTTCTGTGACATAAATAGATACAACTCTAAGTGAACTCTAAATCAATATTTATTTTTATAAGATTATAAAACTACAGTTCTTAGAACAAGTTATACATAAAAAAAGAAAAGATTGATATTATAGGAAGGTATGTTTTGCTTTTTTAAAACAGATTATAAATGTATATATTTTAGATGTCAAAACAGACAAAAATTAAACTTAAATTAAATTATATGGTAATTGATATGTAAATAGTCATTAATATTCTTCCTTTTTCTATCCAAACAAACAGTAATTGTTAAGTGCTTTGAATTCTCAAAAGCATTTGTGCCCTGTCAAGTTTTCTGCTATTGGCATATGGCATATGTTGTTAACCAAACCTCATCAAGGCTAAATTAAAGATATTTACAGCTTATGATTATAATTTTACAAGTGTGAAGCATCAGCCAGAAACCTGGGAGACGATCAACATAGAAATTGTGTGTAAAACTCACAGGAATAGATGAGATGACTCAGAAAGTGTAAAGAGAAAAGAAGAAGACCTCAATGAGGGATCCCAAGAAGCCCCCTGGAAAGAGGTTGGTTAAAATACAAGTGGCAAAGGAGGTGAAAGGGCAACCCCGAGAATCTAGACGGATTTCAATCAAGGTAAAGTCAGGAGAGCCATCCTATGTATGAAATAAAAAGTTGATAAAAAGGGGATAACATCTCTAGCAGCACGGTGATGGCCAATATCTCATTCCCTGAGAGGGAAAACCCATGGAATCCCTCATGAGTGGCAACAGGAAAAAGCCGTATTGCAGATGGAATGCACAGCCTCGACTTTCCCAATTTAGTAAAAGGTGAAAACAGAAATCATCTACTTTCCTGTGCTGGAGGGAGGAAGCAGAGACACCTGTGCAAAGGGAAACCAGGCCTGATAATTGACTTTTGAAATAATCATTAATTTGTCAACCTTATTTCTGAATTCTTTAACCATCTTCTGCAGGGGGGACTAACTTAGGGTTTGAGACAATGTCCTTCACCTAACAAAATGGAATGAAAAGTTCAATAGCTCTTTGTGAATAGGCTCCAACCTCTACCCTAATTAAAAATTCCATATTCTTCACAATCCCATCCCAGCTTTCACTAAAAATATGTCCTCCTTTATCCTTTACATGGATTTTGTAGCTGTCAACTAATGACAAAGCCATGTGCATTCTTAATCATGTTGAACACCCTCATTCTCTTTGCTAACTACCTGAACACTGGTCATTTTAATAAGCCTTTTAAATTGAAGTTAACCTTTTTACAGAAAAAATTACACTCAAGGCAAATGAGCTTAATGAACGATCTCAGAGTGAACATATTATAAACGCCGTACAGGTCAAGGAGCAGAACGTCAGCTGCACAGCAATGAAGACCCCTTGTGTCTCTCCCCTATCACTGCGCCCTGTCTTCTCGCTGATAGACCCAACGGTAACTTCCAATGCTCTTTACCAGTTTTGAGCTTTACGGAAATTGAATCATAGAGTAAGTATTATTTTATGTCTGCCTTCCTTCAACCCATTCATTTGTGAATTTCATTTATAGCAGTTTTTATTTATTTTTATTACTGCACAGTTATTCATTTTATGAGTGTATAATGTTTTATCTACTTAAATTTAGACAACTGTAAATAATGCTGCTGTTAGTATTTGTGTGCACCATAGGAGTGCATGAATACATTTAAACTAAAATATACACAATCTGAATGACCGGACATTCAAAAACTCAGTGGAAGGTATCCCTGGCTGGAAACCATAAAATCAAAAGGGTCTGAGTGTGAGATGGAGTTGACCATTGACAGCATCACACACACACACATACACACACATGCACACACACAAATACAAACACCTATTCACACTGGGAGCAGTGGTACAAAATAAAGTCACACCAGACAGGTCACAGATCTTGTAGACCTTGTTGTGTATGATAATTGAGTTAAAATTTTAAGAAAAAATGTTGAAGGATTTTTTAAAACCACTTCTTGAGTGTTTTGTATAAGATTGCTTTACAAAAAGCTGTAGTTATATATGTTATAGTCCCAGCAAAGGATGTTCCTAAATTGTTCCAGGTAGTTACAGTGGAGATGAAGGCAGATTGATTTTTGAGGTATCAATAAATTCGTTGGTAGGGGAAATAGTTGAAAAAGGAAAGAAGGATCAAAGATATCTTTGAAGTTTTATATTCAGTGCCTAGGCAGATGTGGCTCCTGGTTTCCAAAGACTGAAGGATGTTCGGAATTGGTAATGGGTAAAGTAGGGAAGAAAAAGAGACAATTTTAATGTAAGAAATAATACCAAATGCAGAGTAAGTGTTCATAAAAATGAACGCCTCTTTTCTGTCTTTTGGACCTTTAGCAATAATACTTTCTCATTTGAAACTACTGTTACCTATTTCGGATACAATTTGTCACTTAAATCAATAGAAGACAATGAATAAGAAAGAAAGCTAAATATATCACACACCTCAAATATTAGTTGCTGTTAGACATTTTATAAATACATTGTTTAATGTTTAAAACAACGCTGGACTATAGCTAATATTACAATAAAGGGTAATAATATGCTGCTGTTAAAAGAACTTAAGTAATTCTCTATGACATTTTCTCCAAAAAATGTGATGAGTCGGTATCCCATATAGATTTCTGGAATATAAAGTATGTGAATTTTACTTGTCTCTCCAAGCTTCTTTCCCTAGGACACGATGGTCCTCTTCCACAAGATGTAGTGTGATTACTCTTACAAAGAGGCATGACCATAATTGCAAATTAGACGTGGAGAAAGAAGTTTGTTGCTAAGACAATCACGGACATTGTATTAAAGATGTAGCACAATCGCTGCAGGAGGCACCGTATCTCTTGTGTTCTGTTTTATCTCTAAAAAAGGCAGAATCTCAATTTGAATATTCTGATATTTTTCTCTTTAGAAATAAAGCAGCTGCCAGAATGAAAGTTAAAGGAGCAGATGTCTAGTCTAGGACATTTTCCAATTTTCATTAAATTAATGAGGCACTTTACAAAAACTTTAGATAGATGTTTTAAGTAGTCAGCACAGTGCAAAAATTTGATTGACCTAAATATACGTCCAAAGTGTAATAAAATGTTAACTTTGTGGCATTCTCCATATTGGGATATGAGGCTACAGCATCATAAAAGAGACACTTTGAGTTGCAATTAAATGAGATTGCACTGAAAGTAATTATTTTGTTCATGTTTTTACTACTTTGTATGAGTATAATATTTTATTATGGGCTTGGTATATTTACATATTTTGTTTAGTTTTACATTTTTACAGAATCAATCACATCTGTTCATCATTCATTTGACAGTTTATACATTTGAATAAAATGACATTGTTGCCAAATATTATTAGCAACAGCTGAGAATGCAAAGCTTGTCTTTGTTCCTTGAAATAGCATTTAAATATCATTTTCTTGCTTTAATTTTGTATATGTGCTTGAAGTACAATTAATATGGTAATAAAATAAGAAAATCAATAAACTTTGTATCATGGTAATTTTTTATAAAAACAGGTTTTATCTAAATTAGACAACTAGAATTTTACAAAAATGTTTTAAATGTTAAGATGGCTGAGCAGAATTTCTGCTAATTATACTTTTTAATAATTAGGAAGAAAGTACTATATAATTATATATATACTTGTGCAAATACAGATGTGCAAATATACTTGTGTGGCACATCTGTAAGAGTGTTTGTGTGTATATCAAATTTGGGCTTACAAATTACTTTGACATATTAGTAGAATAAGATTTTGATCTAATAACTTTAGCTCCATTAATGAGCTTTTCATTTTCATTAATCCTTTTTACTCTAATCAGTAGGCTTTTTAGACATTGGTTTTCACACTTTAGGAAAGTAGCTTGAGGATAAAAGAAGTGAGTTCTTGACCTTTAATACTCCACAGTTAAGAATCTGGAGAATTCATGTGTCAGACAGTTCCCTCGACATCCTGCTCTCTCATGAAGTAGTTTTAAAAAGAGAAAACTTCCTATCTTAATGAGAAAGAATCTGTTAGGATATTAGAACAGGTTGATGAAGCAGAAGATCTTGAAAGGAGGAGTGCTTTCTGCTTCCTTATCTCCACACTAAGCTCCTAAAGTTCAGGAGGTACAAATAAAAGACCCCTCTTTGGAAATCTGGTTGGTAAGTTTTTTGATTAATATTTTTTTATTTTTGAATTACTTGACTTGACTTATGATATTATATTAGTTTCAGGTGTACAACATTGTGATTACATGTTTATATAACTTGTGAAGTGATCATCCCAATAAATCTGGTACCCATCTGCCCCACACATAGTTATTACAATACTATTGACTATAATCTCTGCACTGTACTTTACAATCCCAAGACTATTCTATAACTACTAATTTGTACTTCTTAATCCTTTAATCATTTTTACCAGTTCCCCCAATTTTCCTCCCATCTGGCAACCATTAAAATACTCTCTGTATGAAAATGTTTGTTTCTGTTTGTTATGTTTATTTTTAATTCCACATATAAGTAAAATCATATGGCATTTTAATCAAGGTCCATTCATGTTGTTGCAGATGGCAAGATTTCCTTCTTTTATTCATGGCTGAGTCATATTCCAGTGTATATGTGCATCACTTTTTTAATTCATCTATTGATGGAAACTTAAGTTGCTTCCATATATTGCATATTGTAAATAATGATGCAATGAACATATGGGTACATGTGAGTTTTTGAATGACTCTTTTGGGTTTTTTCAGATAAATACCCAGATGTGGAATTGCTGGGTCCTTCTTTATCTCTTGCTATAGCCTTTGTTTTAAAGTCTATTTTGTCTGATATAAAAATTGATACAGCCCTGGCTGGTATAGCTCAGTGGATGAGTGTGGGCTGTGAACCAAAAGGTCATGAGTTCAATTCCCAGTCAGGGCACATGCCTGGGTTGCAGGCCAGGTCCCCAGTAGGGGGAGTGCAAGAAGCAATCACACACTGATATTTTTATCTCTCTTTTCCCCCTTTCCTTCTCCTCTCTCTAAAAATAAAAAAATAAATAAATAAAATCTTTTAAAAAAAGAATTGCTACAGTGGCTCCTTTGTTTCCATTTTCATGAAACACGTTTTTCCATCCCTTTACTTTCATTCTATGTATGTCTTTTAATCTAAAGTGAGTCTCTTTTAGACAGCATACATAAGAGTCTTCTTTTTTATCCATTCAGCCACCATATGTATTTTGATTGGAACATTTAATCCATTTACATTTAAAGTAATTGTTGGTAAATATGTAGTTATTGCAATTTTATTATTCATGGTTTTGATATTTTGTCTCCTTTTTAAAAATGAACCTTTAAGATATTTTCTAGTACTTGTTTAGTGGTGGTGAACATTTTCCTGGTTTGGGAAGCTCTTTATCTTTGCTTTGATTCTAATTGATAGCTCTAAATGAGTAATCTTGGTGTTAGGTCCCTGCTTTACATAACTTTGAATTCCATGCCAATCCCTCTGGCCTGCAAAATTACTGTGGGGAAATCAGCTGACAATCTTATGGGAGCTCCCTTGAAGGTAAGTAACTGCTTTTATCTTGTTGCTTTTAAGAATGACTTTTTGTCTTAAAATTTTGCATTTTAATTCTGATGTGTCTTTGTATGGGCCTCTTTGGATTCATCTTCTTTGGGACTCTCTGCTTCCTGGGCTCATGTGTCTATTGATCCTTCACTGGTTAGGAACATTTTTTGTCATTATTACTTAAAAAATGTTTTCAATGTCTTGTTCTCCCTTTCTTTCTCATATCACTAAATACAAATATTGGTATATTGATGTTATCCCAGAGACTACTTAAACTATCCTCATTTTTTTCTTTTTGCTATTCTGATTCGGTGGTTTTTGCTACCTTATCTTTCAAATCACTGATTCAATCCTCAGCTTCACCTTATCTACTGTTGATGCAGAATGTATTCTTTATTTCAGATACTGTTTTCTTCATTTCTAACTAGTCCTTTTTATTGTCTTTATGTCCTCATTAATGCTGTTGAAATTATCACTAAGTTCCTTGAGCATACTTATAACCATTGTTTTGAACTCTGTAACAGACAGGCTGCTGGAAATTTATCTTGTTATTTCACTTCCGGCACATCTCTTTGTCTCTATTTCGGCTGCCTCCTTGTGTTCACTCCTAGTATTACCTGTTATGTTCTCTGGTCTTGGTATAGTGGCATTATGTAGTAGGTGTCCTACTGGGCCAGTGGCATAGTATTGCTGATCACCCAAACTGGGTGTTCCAGGTATGTCCTTTGTGTAGGTTGTCTGTCTCCCTACTGTGGCTGAGCCTTGACTGCTGTTTAGAGGGATTGATTGTCAGGCTGATTGGTTGTAAGAACTGGCTGTGTCTACAGTGGAGGAACTGTTGCACTGTGGGTGGGTGGCCCTATGTAGCAGGGTTAGTTTTAGTAGGGTTCTGTCTCCTTCTAAGTCCGCTCTTGGAACAGGAGTGCGTCATTTGTGGAGATGGTGCTTTGCTGTGGTCTGTAGCTGGCCACAGGGTTTGTTGGTTCTGGTTCTTGTTGAGAGATACAGACTAAAGTCAGCTGCTGCTCATGCCCTGACTGGGGCCACTTAGTAGAAGATACACAGAGTTATCTGCAGATGGACACCACTTGCTATGGACTTGGAGGTTCCAGGGAGAGGCTAAGCTAGAACTGAGGCTGGCTGTTGCTACTGCAGGAATTGTGGCTGCTCAGCAAGAAATATAGGGGACTGAAGCAAGATGCTGCTTGTTTGGTTTTTGTGAACCTTGGAGAGATTTTAGGAAAGTCCATAGGGTGAGCCAATACACACCATTTGTAGGGAAAAGCCATTGAAAGTGGCTCTGGTGGGCCTGCAATTTGGGTGGGGTGGGTTCTTGGGTATTATCAGGGTGGAGTGAACAGTTTTAATGAAGCTGTTGGAAATTTCAATATGGTGCCAGCCTATAAGGAAGGCCCAGCAATGGATAATGACTTCTGCCAGCACATCTGTCTGGGAGAAAGCTGCCCCTTTAGCCCTTACCTCAAAGCCAAACAATTCAGTTTTTCCTCAAATATCCCTGGTGCCTTTCTGGCTGCTGCCCCAGTGCTGGATTTGGAGCTAGTGAGTCCGTCAGGGAATAATTCCATGTGTGGGTCCTTTAAGAATAATGCTTATGGGTTCCAAGAGCTCTCCATCTCACTCAGCCATCATCACTGCTGGTTTTCACAGCCCGAAGTTGTAGGGACTTATCTTCCTAGTGCTGGAACCCTGAACTAGGGACCCTGGTGTGAGCTGGAACCCGTCATTACTCAGGGGGGACACTGCATAGCCGAGACATCCTTCCAGACTTTAAACTGCCACATGTGGGTGCAGAACCAGCCCTTCCTACCAGTCTGATATGGCTTCCTCTGAATATCCTTAGTTATAGGACTTTAGTTCAGCTAGATTTCAAGCAGTTCTCTGGGTTGTTTTTTCTGTAATTTTGTTGCAATTTTTGAAGTGGTTGTGTGAAGAGGAGAGTTCAGCATGTTTTTACTCCACCATCTTGACCAGAGCTCAATGTGGTTTTGATAAACCTCATGTTCTCAGTAAGGTACCAGAAAAGAGATGAACTTCATCAACAAGAAACAGCATCCTGGCTAGTGTACAAATAGTGTGGTTTACATACAGTGGTTATGTTCAATGTATCTGCAGAGGGAGTGAAAGAAGGCACAGCCCTGTACTGCCCCACAAGAGAAAAGAAAAAAAAAAGGTGATTTTTCTCTTTGGCTGAGTGTGGAACTAAAAGCCAGAAAAATGAGAGGACATATAGTCAGAATGAACAGAATGTTGCAGCACACGCTGGAATGAAAGAAATGTGGAGACGATGTGGATGTGCAAACCTCTAAGCTGATGAGAACATGAAGAACCAGATAAGAAGATGGATCACTCAGAGCGTACTAGCTTGGATGCATGACAACCAAGGAAAAGAGACCAGACAACCTCTTCTCACGCTGCTGTAACATTTTAGCAACACTAATGGGTGCTCCCTCCAAACAAAGTTAAGAAAGACAAAAACGAAATCAAAAGCAAACACACCGATGAAGCCCCAAGAACGAAATTAAGCCAGGGCTGGATTGCTGACCCACAGAAATGGTGAAATAGTAAATATTATTTTAACCCCTTTTAAATTTTTAAAAATAACAAGCCAAGCCAGAGGGAGAAGCAGAATCAAGGCCCAGAGGGAAGACAAGGGTGCGGCCATGATTCAGGGGGTGGGACAACCTGTATCTAATCCTGAAGGGTCAGGGATGATGAAGGGTTTGAGACAAGATCCAGGTGGCAGAGCAGAGGTATAAACAAAACAAAACAAAACAAACAAGTCTTCCTTTAATCATGAATCTAGGTCAAGGTTCACTAATGCAGTGAATTCTCCCTATGGTGGGGATAAACAATGACCCAGAATGCACAAGTACAATATCGACAGAAATTATTTCCCTAAGAATATGAGATTTCAGTTGTTCAAGGAAGATTTCATGGCTGGGTATGACTGAATCTGTTTATGCTACTAGTGACATATATATCTATTAATTTTTATTATTTCCCATTCACCTGAATTCATCAGATATTGTGGACTGTTAACAGTGATATGTACTATGCAAATGAATTGCTTTCCTCAATTTTAAGCATATAAAATTATACATTGCATTAAGGAAAGATTAGTAGACATGTGGAATACACACACACACACATGTTCTCTTATTCTTTTTTAGGTTCAATGACTAAGGCGATTCCAAAGCAAGTTGATCTAGCTTCTTAATTTTTTTCTGTGTGTATGTAATTGCATGTTACTTCTTTCAATCACTACTAATTTAAAAATGAACGAGCATTAAATTCTCACACTTTTTTCTTTTGACTATATCAAAATTGATATTTTATTTAGACTGTGTGTTTATTAATGCATGGAGAACAGAATTTCAGTGCCATGATATTGCTTTAGTTACTTGTACTCTGGGAAAACACCTGGATTATACAAGCCCAATATTAAACAATGAAAACAAAAAAATGCATGTAAACATCTATGTAATAATTGAATTATACATCCCCACGTTGCATAAATTTACTTACAACAACTTGGTTTTACCCAAAGGCTATTTATTTCCAAATCAAGGAGAGAAAAAATTAAAGTCTCACAGCTCCTCTATATAGAACATGTATTGCTCTTTTGGCTACCAGCAGGAAGCACAAACACCTACAAGAGATTATTGGATAGTATGTGGAGATTTCATACATTTGAATGAGAAAAAATTACCCCTATATCTTTATCATTCCCTTATTGAAATTTAACATTTATTTCAAGGATGAATCTTGGTCATGTGCCTCATTAGTAAGAGCAATACCAAAGACACTTTTAGAATAGATATCACAAATATCTTATTGCATACTTCCTTTAAAACTCATCTGTACTCATCACTACTTTGAAATTAGTTTCTATTAACATGACACCATATATGTTATTAACTACACTGATATAGAAGTATATAGGTTTCCATATTACGTGTAGTTATTTTTAATACCTGCATGTTATCAGAATGTTTCCTTTACAATCCCATGTATTTTTGTGGTTTTAGAAACATTATGAAAAAAAGTCCATTGGCTTCACCATACTTGCAAAAAGGTCCCCTGAAAAATAAAAGTTTAGAACTCTTATTACAGGGGAAGAGAGGGGAGGGGTTAAGGGAAAAAAGGGGAAGGAGAAGAGGGGAGAAAAGTGGGTAGAAGCCAGCAGTGGTAATAGAGTGGAAGATTGAACTACTGATTCTTGGGGGTCTTACGTTCCCTTACCTTACTTAGTACTAGTGCAAGAAATATCCAGAGATAATAGAATGGATCCAGACTTTCTTTGTAAGCATATAATAGAAAAATTCTTTATCTTTGAAATTCACATGAACTTTTTCCAAGGAGCTGTTCTACACAGACAAGTTCAACTTGATATTCTACATTTGTCTGAGTGTGTTCCTGACATGAGTTAGGGTGACTGAAAATCTGAAACATTTATTTCAGTTCTCAAATTCTATGCCCAAGGCAGGAATCCTAATCTGTTATCAGTGTTTATGGATAAGATATTCATCCACTCTCTGAACCAGGTGCTCTGCCTTGAGAACTGTTCTGATTTGCTCTTTCTTCTTTCTTCCTTCCCTCTCTCTCTCTCCTAGGGCTTCCCTGCCTCCCTCCTTTTACTCTCCTCCAACTCCTCTTCTTTTCATCTCCAGCTGCTGCTCTCTCTCTCCTTCTCTCTTCCCCTTCCTGCTTCCATCTTCCTAATTTTCTCTCTTCCACCTGCCCCCTTTCCTCTCCCCTGCCTTCTCTCCTTCTCTTTTATTCTTTCTTTATTTCCCATGAATATTGTAGTTAAATTATTGTCAACTTATTCTGAGTTCAATATTTATAGGGAAAAACATTGAGAAAATTTACTCATTTTATGTTTTATAATTCTTTCAAGAATTTATTTTTATTTTAAGAGGATCATTATAAATAGTTGTGGATATTAAAATTAAGGACACCAAATGTGTGATCTTTTTTTTTTCTGAAAATCATCTCTAGAACAAATATGTTATATGCATACTACAAATAGATTCACACATTTAGTTGAAAGCTTCAGTTATTCATATAGATTTTTTTTTCTGAGTTTGGTGCTTTAGATAAAATCTAAGGTTTTATTGTAATTATAAACATTTTTTAAATGCATGATAATTGTACTTATCTCTCTAGGTAACTACTATAATTTTAAGAAGCATTATCACCATAATTATGTTCATAGTACACATGGTTCACTGCTGTGTCACGATCAGATTCTTAAGTCATGTGTCAACAAAGCTTTTGCATTGCTGCTTATTATTAAAAAATGCAATAACTACAATTGAAATATTAGCATAAATGATCAGGTGTTTATTACACTTATGATCCTCCTTTGAAAAAAATCTCTAGTCTCCTAAAGTGCAAACATAGGCTTTATTCGCATGTTATTTAATACATAAAGATATTTCCACTATTACATTGAGATTTTGGATTTTGTATGAACATTCTGTGGAAATTTTCCTAACTTATTGTGAAGTATGAAACATTTTGGCTTATTGTTTTATACGTTAATAAGAAGTTAATAAGAAGTTGATTTCCTCCTTATTTCTTATATCATTATTCTGGGAATCATTGCAACACCTTAAATATCAAAATATTTTATACCATGGGAACTTTTTTCAAAAAGATGGCTATTTCATGAACATATCGAGTCTGATACAATACACGTGTATGTGAATGTGTATTCTGAATGTAACTCAGTCAGCTAGACACGTGATGTCTATAAGCAGCATCTATTATTCCCTCCATTAACAAAAATACAGTGTTCATCAGCAACTGAACCTTCTTTGGGTATGTCTTTTTCTCCTGCTGGGAGGTATTGCTTATTTCCATTCCTTCCATTTCCTTGATATTTAGCATTTACTACATTTCTCTTAAGTCCTCATGTTACCTGAGTGGTGAGTGACATACTACTTTCTTTGTAACATTTTCTTCTCTACTAGAAAATAAGCTTAACTGTTGAACTTGGTCACTCTGTGAATGCAGAATTTTTTGGATACTACTCATGGATGTTATCTAGTTACCTCTTAGGTCCTAAGTCCTGTATTTGACAATTGTTTTAAACAATGAAAAATTATAATATTAATTTATCTTCTAAAAGCTTACATATAGGGGGCATTTGAGGGAGGAAATTACATGAACACAGAAATATTACTTTATCTAAAAACACAGTTAATGAGGAATATATATGCTCTCTTTATAATTTGAGTGTATCAAATCTTATTGATAACTAAAAACAAAGACTCTTTAAAGTAAACTAAAATGAGGAACTGAAGTTCATTACAAATAGTGAAAAATATATGTTTTAGCATTCATCATGAATAGTTAAATTAAACATTACTATAAAAAACTGTTGACGATGTAGGTTATATTGATTGGTATGTGTATGAAATACTCATCAAAGTCTGAATCTAGTGGTGATTATCTGTTTGAAATTTTTGTAAATTGCAGTGTAATACCATGTTATCAAGTCGTTCATTATATATTTAATTTTTTCATCAAAGTTATAAAGGGAACTTTTCCCCCAAAATAAGTAGGAGATTCTGCCATTGTCTAAAGAACTGTTTTTGCCATTTTACTTCTTGCATCTACCTGTCATTTTCTCCAACATATTTTTCTTTCTTTTACATGAGTTTCAGCTTTTTCAGGATCATTTTCATATACTTGATGACATTGTATTTTGGGCTGTTTTTGCTTTTGTACTTTATAATTGATTTATACTGTATATTTATTGCAAATCCCAGAAGCAGCAAGAAATCGATTCACAAGCAGGCTGACATTACAAATAAGGAATAGAGTCCTTAACGGAAAAAAAAAAATTTAGAATAGACACATTTAATAAGTTTTATTAAAGATTCTTGCTTGTCATGATTTGTTTTGCTTCAGCACACAACAGGAACCCCAGTAAGTAATCCTTGGATAAGGAGGATGCTTGTAACTAGAAGGAATAAGAAATAGTAATAGGGTGAGTCGAGGGCATGATAAGAGATGTCAGACAAATGGGACAAATTTTTAAAAAAGGGCACAGACAGTGTGTGTTTGTAAAGAAAATTTTATAAATGCTGATACGTAATAATTATGTATGTAGCAACAGAGATATGCTTACAAGCAGTTAGAGATGTAAGTAGAGGCAAGTGTAACATACTAAAAAGAATATATTTTATCACAAAGGGAATGAAAAACCAATGAAGTTTCCAGTTGGGAATAACTTGATCAGAACATGTTTAAGATAGAGATGTTGTTAGCAGCAGGATCAATTGGCCTAATGAGGAAAAACTGGAGGAAAAGAGACAAGATAGAAACTTACAGCAGTTACTAAGGAGGGGTGGTATATTGAGTTGTTGCTAAATGTGAACTTAACCAACACAGGTAGTCAGGACAAAAACAAAATGACCAACCTACTATGTAAACAAGAAGCAAAATCAGCAAGACTTACTAATTGACTATATGCCAAAAGTTTTACAAAAGGAAGAGTTAAAGACAAATAAATTTCTGACTTGAGAGACTGAAAGATAATATGGACAGAGGGTGAAAAGTGAAGAATGGAACAGAAGACAAATTTGGTGCAGACATGTGTAGAATCAAAAGTGCTTGTGGTAAATACATATACATGAGGCTACACAGCAATAACATGGGCATATGAACCTGAAGCACATTTATGAAAACTGCGCTGGGCATTTGTATGCTTGCTGACCCTTGTTTGATAAGTATCACTGGAAATAAAGTGAAGAAAATAAATACTGAAAGTGATTTTTTAAAGTTGATTGAAGTGAATCTATGTACAAAACAATAAAAAGAAAGTAGAAATAATACTTTAGATAAAGACAATAATATATATTTTTTAATTTTAATTGTTGTTCTTATACAGTTTTCTGTCTTCTACTCCCATCCCAGCCCACCACCCCAGCCCTCCTCAGTTCCCTCCCATTTCCACCCCCCCCAGCTTTTGTCCATGTGTCTTTCATACTTGTTCCTCTAAACCCTTCCCCTTTTTCCTGAAATTCCCTCCCCTCTCCCCTCTTGTTCTCAATTTCAGTGTCTTTGGTTATATTATGCTTGTTTGCTTGTTCTGTTGATTAGGTTCCTGTTAAAGGTGAGATCATATGGTATTTGTCTTTCACCTCCTGGCTTATTTCGCTTAGCATGATGCTGTCCAGTTCCATCCATGCTGTCATGAAGGGTGGGAGCTCCTTCTTTCTTTCTGCTGCATAAAATTCCATTGTGTAAATGTACCATAGTTTCTTGATCCACTCATTTACTGATGGGCACATAGGTTGCTTCTAGCACTTGGCGATTGTAAATTGTGCTGTTATTAAAGTCCTAGAGGAAAACATAGGAAGGAAAATCTCAGACATTTCATGCAGCAACATTTTTACTGATATGCCCCTAAAGCAAGGGACATAAAGGAAAGAATAAACAAATGGGATCTCATCAAAATAAAAAGCTTCTGCATGGCTAAAGAAAACAGTATTAAAATAAAAAGAGAACCAACTGTGTGGGAAAACATATTTGCCAATGATACCTCAGACAAGGGTTTAATCTCCAAAATATATAAAGAACTTACACAACTCCACTCTAAAAAGACAAGCAACCCAGTTAAAAAATGGGCAAAAGACTTGAACAGACACTTCTCCAAGGAGGACATGCAGAGGATCCAGAAACACATGAAAAGATGCTTGATATCACTAGCTATCAGAGAGCTGCAAATTAAAACCACAATGAGATTCCACTTCACACCAGTCAGAATGGCCATCATAAACAAAGCAACCAACAACAAGTGTTGGAGAGGCTGTGGAGAAAAGGGGACCCTAGTTCACTGTTGGTGGGACTGCAGACTGGTACAAGCACTATGGAAAGCAGTATGGAATTTTCTAAGAAAACTAAAAATGAACCTACCTTTTGACCCAGCAATTCCACTGCTAGGATTTTATCCTAGGAACCCTGAAACACCAATCCAAAAGAACCTATGCACCCCAAAGACAATAATATTCTTATTTTAATAGGACATCCTGATAGAAATGATCTGAAAAGACAGTGATGATCTTAACATTTTGCCTGCAAAATATGTCAGTCTAAACTACATCTAGAGATTAGTTCACATTTGAAATACAAGTCCAGTTGAATCAATGAGCATAAATCAATTTCTTAGGGAAATTGTATAGAAAAATAATAGAGGGTAGAATTTTAGAAAGAGAAATTGAAGGACTGACAAAGAACCACGTTAAATAAGGTTCTGATAAGAGATCTAAAAGGAAAGTGAAAAAAGCCGGCACAGGACCAGTGAGATGTGTTTGGAAAGAATCCAAAGAAGAAAAGAATTCAGTATGCAGACTGTGATTGACAACATAAAACATATTCTGTATTTTTCTGTAAGGAAAAAGGTAGATAATGGAATGATGAATCATGAAATCCATAATGATTTCATTGTGAAAATGTTATCAGAGAGATGGGAGAAGAGTTCAGACTGAAATATGTTAAAAGGTTAGAATGAATTATAAAATGATGCCTTCTATTTCATCGAAAGTTATAATAAGGTGCAGAGATATGGAAGGGGCGTTTTTCTTGGGAAAAGCCTGCGTTTCTTTCAAGATGGGCTTAACAATGAAATACCAATAGATCCAAGGTATTAAAAAAGCTTTAAAAGGATAGTTATGGGTGGGGTAAGGAATATCAGGGGAGGCATGGAAAGAAGGAAGAGTCCTCTGAGTCGAGAGTGCATATGCACATATAAGTGAATGTTGGTGTGTGTTCAGAGAACCCATCCTTAGTGCAAAAATATCAAAACTGATTAAGTTCCCACCCAATGGATTACATTTTGTTAAAGGAAGTAGCAGATAGTTACACAGGAAAGTGCTCATATCAGCAGAAGAACAGAGATGCACAAACATCATGGAAATACATGAAAGAGCAAAAGGAGTAAGGAATAGTGCGAATTGCCCTACTCGGGTTAGAAATCATTTCTCTGAGATCATCCAGCAGTGCTGGAGTCACTAGTCAGTATTAACTGTTTGCATTTAGAGCAGAAAAGGTAGACTGCAAGATTGATTAAGCTTTAGAATTTTTCAAGGGTAATTTTCTCTCTTTTTATTAACCAAACATCTGATCTATGCCAATTTTAGCGTATGCAAATTGTAAATAAAGGAATCGGTAAAGGTTATCTCCATACAGGGCTATCCTAAATTGTAAATCAACACTTAGCTTCATTTCCCCTTAGGCTCTCGGCCAGGCACTGGCACCAGCCGTGAGGACCAAGAAACAGAAGTAAATCAAAGGTAATAGGCCAAATTGCATTTGCTTTCAGTGGGGGCCTGCCTGCGAGAAAGTCCCCTTCAAATGTGCTCTCTCAAAACAATGAAATTACAGAAAACAAGTGTCATCCTGAGGGTGAAAATCCATGCTGTTTTTTCTCTCCCAGGAAGTAGAATGGAAACATGGAAGAGTCCAGAAGCACTTTTTAAAAAAACGGCTGTCTTCTGAAGACTTGACCTTTACAGTGAATGTCATTTTTGGTCCAGAAGGTCCTCGTAGCTGATTCTAAGAATATAAATGAAAGGTATGAGCATATAGAATCAATGTCGATAAGCAAAGAAGCTCAAGACAAAATCACCCAACTATGCCCTCAATATTTTTCTCTTTTTCTCTCTGTTTTTCTCTCTGACACATACATACCCACACAGAAGAGATGCTATTGGAGAAAATACCCACTTCTTTTTTTCAGGTAAGATATTCTCTCACCTGTTTTGATCAGGAAAGCAGATCAAATGCCCCGTGATTTAACAAATAGCCTTGAAAAGTTTCCTTTCTAAGACCCCTGAAAGAGCTTTCCCAGAAAATGTCTGGTTGGTTTAATTTAGAATTCCTGTCAAATGCTTCTCAAGAATGGATAGCCACTTGCCTCTACTGTTTGCATGTTGCTGACAGAAATGGCAACGATTGTTGTAGGTCTCAGCAACACAGAATGGCAGTTTATACATATTTCATTGCCCCTCACCTGTGCGTCCCCTTCTCTACCACAACAGCTGTGCCTGCCATCCCGTCCTATTTATGACAGACACTGCCTGAAGTGCATGCTTTCAACCTGTCATCCATCGAGCAGAACTCTGAAACTGATGATCAGCTGCTAGCAATGAGTGTGGCTCTGTGTGCATTTTTCTGATGGTTTGGCGTGTGTACAAGGCTAGTATTGCTAGTTATGTATTTAGTATAAATTGCCTATATCATGAGCTGTACATTTGGACTTACTTAATATCACTTGTTCCTCCGAATGTCTGACTTTTCTAGAATTTACTTTGAAATTTACTTACCAGATGTATTATCTGGTCAATAAAAGTTCCTCTGAATATTACTCCTTGTTTTTATTGAGATATTGCTAGCACCTGTGGTTTTAATGTTTGAACTACTTAACAGTGTTATTTTTACTCCATGCTACATATCACTCAGTGTATGGAGGTGGCACTGGCACCACCCTTGCTACCAAACACCGCTTTCCAAATACTGCATTTATATTGTTCGTAAAAAACTCTGTTGTCTCTGAGCATCATGTTATGTGTCTATTGCTTTGCCGTGACCTTCAAATAAAGATGATATATTTACCTGTTAAACCTCTCTAATCTTTTAACAGCTTAAGCTCCTGCATTACTTCCCTCTGCTGTATGAAAACTCTCATTAATATATGCTCTTTACATACCCACATCAACGGGCCCTCTGCCAGAGTGCATCTCTTCCATTCCACTTCAACGACCCACAGGCTGTCTCAGGTCAGGATGTTTTATCCACCTGAGTCATCTCTCCAATCCACGAACTCAGACAAGCCATTTTCTAGTAACATCCTCTTCACTTGCCGCAGGCTGACTCAAGTACATTGCATTCAATTATCCCTTTGCTTCATCAGGTGTTCCATCCTCTAACACAGCTAGTTATGTCCTATCTATCATGAACTCCATTTATTTAGTTATCTTCTTAAGAGCCTCCTTTATTGATACACTCTGAATACACTTGGTTATCTCACAAAATATTGCAGTTTTATCATCTATCTTTATATCAACTCTATTAAAAGGCAACCATCTGTCTTATCCATATGCAAGAAGTAAGGTGCTTCTAAAGAAAACAAGATCTCATAAACTGGAATAAAACTGCGACTTAAATTGTTCATTATCAGTCTCAACTAGGCCTTAAATTTTCTGGAAATATGACTACAATGATCGATCTACACAGCCTGGATTACAATTTTGGGTGGCATCCGGCATAAGAATTTTGGTCAAAACAAGGTTGCAAGCTCAAGCAAAAGTCTTAATCTTCACATATTGGGAGAGTCAAGAGAGTGAATGAACTCCTGCACTGAGAGGAAATCTGTAGATCTAAAAACACTACTTGCATTGCTGCAGGATCTATTCTGTACTTGGTTTTCCTTTCATATAGTCACTCCTTTTACCACTTGCATAGACGACATGTGTGCTAGGTAGAATAAGTCCCCAAATACGTTTATCTAATCTCTGGAACCTGAGGAACTCTGCAGCTAGGATTAAACCTTGAACATTGGAGGGGGGATTGTTTTGCATTGTCTGAAGGGATTAAATCTAATCACATGGGTCATTCACAGTGGAGAATATTCTCTGGCTGAGCCCACAGGCAGAGGGAGCTGTGACTGTAGAGGAATCCTGAGAGCGGTGCAATGACACTGCCCTTGAACCTGTGGGAAGGAATGAGGTGACCACCAGCATCTGGAAAGGCAACTTCCAGAAAGAGCCCAGGACTGCACAAACCTTGAATTTAGCCCACTGAGAGCCATGTCAGACTTCTGCAGACCTGTAAGATGGTAAGTTGTGGTTTTTTAAGATACTAAATTTATAGTAGTTTGATACAGCAGCAATGGAAAACTATGAAATATAAAAATGAATGAAACCAAAAATACTGATTTAAGGTCTGATTAGTAATGTTATGTTAACTCAATCACTGCTCCATATCTGACTACAGAATTTTTATGAAGATATAAATTAGGCAACCCTCTTGTGAAACTGATGAGACACAGTGTCTACATCACTTTTACTTTGACTCAAAATTCAGGCAATCAAGTCTTTACTGTGATCCTGAATTGGTAACATATTTTCATTGCTATGGTTTTGTGAAATGTCTTCAAATCTGGTAAAAAAAAAAAAAAAAAAAAAAAAAAAAAAAAAAAAAAAAAAAAAAAAAACACCTAACTTACCTATTAATGCATTTTATGTTTATAGTTGACCTGGCTATTTGTGAATTGTCTTTCTTCCACATATATTTTAGAAAAGGCATATCAACTTTCTCAATATGTATACAAATGGAATTTTAGTAAATATAATTGAATTTAAAAGTTCATTTTTAAGAATACAATGTTTAAAACATCATATAATTCCACTCAATATCATGGGGCTGTCTTTTCAGTCATCCAGTTTTTCTGGTATTTTATTTAAAAATGTTTTAGAGTTTTCCAAATAGAGTAATTGTGAATTTTCAGGTTCTAGATTCTTATTGATTTTGTTCTATGATAAAAACAATAGTAGCATATTTGACTATCAAAACTTTATCAGAGATCAAAACCAATATGAGTGGTATAGAATAAGAGAGTTATTGCACATTTGGACTTTCACAAAATTTGGGGGACTGAGTGACAAGTCTCTAGGAGGCTGTTGCTTCTGCATATGGTGTTGGGTTGGAAAGATCTACAGGTCAGCCAAGGGAGCAGCTGTGAAGGAAGGATGGTTGTGAAACAAGGAAGAACAAGACAAACTGAAACCCATGAAGACAAACTAAAAGCAATAAGATTGAGATAAAACTTTTAAGGTTGAAGAAGAACATTCTTACCTGAAAAAATAAACCTGAATGTGTCTCTCACTGCCCCCAATGTCAATGATACAGGTAATTCAAGAGACCCTGCTGTCATTTGCTATGGAGCTGGAGATGTCCATGTGCCTGGTGCAGGACTTGTAGAATCTGTAGGAGGAGTTGCAGCGGTAGCTGGAGTATCCGTGGGCCTGGCTGCCACTCCACAGTACCAAGGTAATTCAGCACATCATTGACAATGTGTTTGGGGTATCACTGTGCAAGGATACTGATACCAAACTTCAGAGCATAAAAAATGGCTTCGGCTTTACTTTAACGTTCCAAATCTCATGCTAATTTCTATCATGGTTTTGCATATTATAGACCTAAGTAGGAGTTTTTCAAAATATTATCCCAAATTCGTTAGGTTGGTTCAATACAAAGGTAACTACAGTATCTAATTTATATATATATACATTGCATTTGCTCTTTAATGGTAAAGTTAAATAATATTGATTGTACAATTGATCTTTTATCTATTATCCTTTGAACACTGTTATTAATTTTAAAGACAACAATGGAAATTGCTGATCCTGTACTTGTTTTTACCATCATTCTTCAAATAATGACTGATTATCTCACTTTCTCATCCTAACACACTTATTATTTTTTATTTTCTTTCCTTATCACATTGGTCAAGACCTTTGAGTACTGGCCAGGACTGGGTTTCTTAATCATGATAATCCCTGTCTCATCCTTAAATGTAAAAAGGGTATATTTTAAGCATTTTGACATAGAATCTTGGGTTTTTGGGCAGCCCTAAATGTAATCACCTGTCCTTATTAGAGGGCGTCATGGAGGAGATTCAGCTGCAGGGAATGAAAAGGTGATGATGGTATTGCGGAGGCAGAAACTGCAGTTACGAACTTTAAAGAGGAGGGGGAGGCTACAAGGAAGATAATGGAGCAACATGGAAGCTGAAAAAGGCCAGGGAACAGATTATTCGCTCAGAGCCTTCAGGACCAGCCAACCCTTTTGACATTTTGATTTTAGTTCACTGAAACTAATTTTGGACTTTTAGTCTCCAGAAACATAAGAAATGTGTGTTGTTTAAAGCTATTGCATTTGTAGTAATTTGTTTTAACACAATGGGAATCTAATATAGGTACCACTGTAAGAAAGCATTAAAAAAATAATAAAATAAAATAAAAAAACATGGCCTGGCATAGAATTGTACAGAATTGCAGGTATGTTGTGCCAAGTCACACTAAAGTCAAGTTAGCACATCCAAATGGATCAATGAAAACAAATTATATTTTAAGTAGTTCTGACAGTTGGAAGCTAATGAAGAAAGTACTTGCAGGAAGCCACAGGGACAATTTATCTTATGCATAGTTTCTTCTTCAATCTAGTGTGAAAAATCTGAGATACATCTGAAATATAACTAAGATACATCTGAGAAGCAGCTATTATTCGTTGTAAAAGTCTAACTGGAGATAAATATCTCCTGATTCCTCACAAATTTCAGATGATTTCATTAATGTGTCTTTCAAATATAGGACACAAAAATAAAGTATTACAAAATGGGACCTGAAAATATCAAAAGATAGTTTAAAATGAATGCACAATGAAGCAATATTGCTTTTAAATATTAACAATTAGCAAATTTAAAATTACCCAGGGAAAAGAAAGAACAATTGCAAGATGTTACGGTAACATGAATTTTAAGAGGAAAGTATTGGAGGGGTGAAGATAGGCCCTTTAAACTCTAGGCTTTATCTTTGCTTTCTTCAGTGAACATGCTGAAAATGCATATATTACTTTTCAGGAAAAAATAATCTTGAAATTCATGAGAAATCTCACCAAAGAATGCCTTACCTAAAGGCATTTGGAACCTGAAACACGTGGACTCATATTAGATCACATGAACCCATGAAATATGAACGGCAATGACCGTGTCCCTATGTGTGTGCATGTGTTTTGTTTGAACCTGAAGATTAATTGCTTCCTTTCCCTTCTCAAAGATGTAAAACTAAAACCGTTCCAATGTCTGACATAAACTTCCTACAATATTTTACTAAAATATTATTTTATGTTATGGATTTTAAGTTGTAATTTTAACCTTCAGTTTATATCTTTAAAAGCATGGCAATAAATCTTCTGTAATAATTTAAATTGAAAACTTCTCAGAAACATAACGCATAATGCACACATCTAAAATCATTATTTGCATTTGGGCAGATAATTTTTTGTAAAGTTAGAGAATCTCAGCTGCAGATATGGGCACTTAAATGTTCTAAAATCTGAGGAACGTGACCATTTTATCCGCCTTTCAGAATGAAGTGTAAATCAATCACAATCCATCTGAAAAAGGTGCAGTCTGAATAAATCTCCAAAATATTTAGCAGACAGGTACAAGAAACGATTTCAAACTACAGAAAGATGAGGTGCAGGGTAGCCTTTCTGAGGTCTTGATAGAATGCCTGCAGTGTGTGGGAAGATCTCTCCCGCCTAGTTTTGTGGGGACACCAAGGACTCCCAGTATTGCAAACTGCTTGTCATTCCGTTCTCATCTCTGTAAGAGCAAACACTTCAGCTACATGTGAGCATATGATTTTATCTGTTTTTTAAATTGACCTTTGCCAAATTCGATTCTTTGGATTATAATCTTCACATTTTTGTGAATTTGTTTTTGATGCTTAGTGCACGTACACTTAAAAGTGCAATAGGGAAAAGATGGGACAATCTTAACTGAACACCAATAAATTAAAAAAGAAAAAGATGTGATTTAGAAGTCTCATTTTACAAATAATGTAGTTAGATCTCTGAAAGATTCTGTGACTTCCCTATGGACACAGCCAAACACAGGACACAGCCTAAGATAGAATACGCTTTCATATATGCTGGCTTTTATTTTGAGAAGAAGAGGGGAAAAGAAGATGGGATTCACAGGCAGAGATAAAAGGAATCACATGACACTCTCCAAAGGGGTAAGAAACTACCACCATTCACTCTACAGAACCAGGGCATTTGGTATTTGTCAATGAGCACTATAACTTCTTAAAATCTCAATCGTTGTAACTTTAATCCTAATTATTTAATCCATAAAAGCAAATCTAATAAAGTTATTTTAAATATATTTCATCTCAAGGTATCCTAAAATTCTAATGTTTTTGACAGCCAGTAAAATCTTCATGCAACTTTCAAATTTAAATCTAGCAGGTGAATTCTATCACTGAGTTACACATTTTAAATAGAATTACCAAACTAAAATTTCAAAGCCTCTGATATAGTTACTTATTTTAATCATTAAATTTTCATTTTAAATACAGAAATTATCCTTAGCCAAAAAATATTATTGTGTATAATTTACTCCATAACCTCTGTATTTTCATCTAAAACTCTCCAGGGTTAAAAGACTCAATCTTAAGAATATAATTACAACATTCCAAGTAAATTGCAGTTATCTCAAGTGAATAGAGGTTAGCAGCTCAGGTTACTAAGTTTATTCATTTAACAGACAATTTTGTTAGGATGATAATATTTCCAGAGCAATAATTTTCATACAAACATGCACACATACACATACTCCCACAGACCAATTTTTCATAGTTGTTAGTTAACTGAATTAACTAACAGTAACTGAGAACAGTAAGACAGTTGCTATCTTACTGTTCAAAACCCTGTCCCTGAGTCTTGTGTCTGGGATACAAAGACAAGCATATCTAAATCTCCCCCCCAACAAATACACACATATACTAAAATAAGTTATTAATCCTTTAAAATCAGGACAAAAATGATATCTTCTAGTGCTAGAATTTAAAGTGTTCTATTTGGCTTTAATAATAGTTTAGTATCATTCCAATCAATTTTTTTATACTTACACAATCCTTCAACAACTGTGTCTCTATGATTTGATTGAACATTTAATCTCTTTCTTTACTCTCTGTCAAAATAGGCCACAAATCCTACTGGTATTCAAATTATCTGTAGATGACTTCCAGATATTTACCAAAGATTTGTCTGGATCTGAAATTATGTATTTGTATCATGACAATAACATATTTTAGAAAGCCAATTCTTAAATATAAATTCAATTTCTTATTTTGACAAAACTGTTTATCAATCTATTTTATATCATCTATACTAAATCAAGGAGAGAAAAATAAATTAGTTGAATTACATCTTCCTAAATATATGTTCATATATTATATTAATTAGCCTAAATATTTGCAAGGTTAAAAGTGAAAGGACTTGAAGCATATATTAAAAATTCTAACAAAGGGTATTCTTTCTATAAGCTTTCAAAGAATAATTTTTATGAGTATACCAGAAAATATGGTATTCTAGAAATCAATGACCAATAACGCTTTCTTCCTCTTCTTAGTTGTAAACAAAGTAGACAGAGAGTGGGTAGCGGAGATAAAAATGTAAATGTCTGCTTTGTGTAGAAGAGGCCCACTTTCACTTCTTCCCTCATTAGACATTTGCTGGGCTTGAGAATTTAACTGACATAAGACATTAACAGGAGAAAAGCATACAAATTCAAGTTTTATGTGACATGAGAGCTCTCAGAAGGAACTGATAATGTAAGAAATGACAACATCTAAATGCTTTTATACTAAGCTGAACAGAGAAAGCCATTACTGGAAAAGTAAGTCAACTGTGAGGAGGCTAAAGGAACATAATTATTTAACAAGGTCTGTTTGTACACAATTTTCTCTTGCCTATAACTCTGTAATGAAGAAAGTTTCTTTTCTCTTGGTACTCGGAGAGCATCTTTCCCAGTGGAGTTTCATCTCCTACTTTCAGGAAGAACAAGGGAGATTAGGATGCTTTCCTTGCATCTACTATTTCTTGAGTGCTTTTAGCTCAGAATCATCCTTACGTGGAAGTGAAATATTTTGGAGTGGCATATTGTGTCACCTTCATAGGCTAGTTGGAGAAAGTGGCTCTAGATTTGAGGATCTAAATATCTACTTCCATCGTGAAGCTTAGGACAGCCCGTCCCAGGAAAAGAGTGGCATAGGCGATTGGATGTGTTTATGTAAGTTTGCTTTCTTACAGTACTGTGGAGTAGAGGAAAAACAGAAGGAAAATATCTCTGGTGTTTGTGACTATGTAATCGATTGGTTCCACACGGAGAGAAACACGACACAGCACACACCACACACAGTCAGGTCACACAGTGGGGAAGACTGAATATAGAACACAGGAGACAAGGGGCTGAGTCTAACAAATCCGCTTCACATGGCAGGCTGAGGCAGGGGAATGGAAATTTCCCCAAACTGCAATGTAGCGCAAGGCATAGCAGTTTCCTGCTTTAATTTAAAAGGGTCTGTATAATGGTAATCGTTTATAAGATTCTTAATAAACATAGCAGAAAGCAATATTGCTGTTATTTGAAATGTTACTTTCACATGAGATGTATCCAAATTTTCAATTTTTAAGTAGAAGATCAGGGACTTCAAATAAATTCTACACATATGTATCTAAAGATTTGGCAAAAGAAATACTTCTTTTTTTTTCCCTTTGCTTTTTGACATTTATAAGCTCTGAACCTTTACGTTTCTTGCCCAAAATACCAGCCAACTGCCTTGAGCAGAGTTGACTTCAGCCACCTCCCAACTGTGGGCATTAGCATGTAATGCTTTTCCCCATCACCCACGCACATCTCCGTAGACACTGCTCCTGCTTCCCTTGCTCCCTTCTCAGCAATAAGTGCACCTCCTGGTGAACGGCAAATTCTGTTTGTGCTTCCTGGGATATGCTCTAATTTCTCAAGTTTCCAAATTAAGTCTTGAGCTTTCCAAAAATAGTTGCCTGCCTTTATTATATTTCTAGGACAAACGCTGCTCTTTCTTCAACACAGAATTGTCCGCTTTCTGCGTATGTGCTACTTAAACATCTGAGTTAGCTTGGTGCAGATGTGGATTTAGTCACTTTTATTTACTACCTATGTTTTGTTAAAGGCACAGTTCCCAGCCAATAAATACTTAGGGGGAGAAATGAAAGAAGAGAATAAAAAGAAAAATGGAGGGAGAGTAACTGGATATATGTTATCATACATTTGTCAAAATTCTTAGAATGTAAAATGTAAAAAATGGATAGTAAGTAACCTAGGGGTGTTATTTAATAACAATGTGCTAATATTGGTTTATTAAATGTAATCAACGTATCACACAAGAACGTTAAGTTAAAAATGGGAGAAATTAGGAGGGAGGATACTTACGGATTGAGGAGCCACTGTGAGAAATCTGCACTCTCTGCTCAGATTTCTGTACACCTGAAGGAGACGTTAGGGTCTTTGTTTGAGTGAATGCTTCTGTGGCTCCCCGCAGAATAGCTATTAAAACTGAATAACAAACTGCATTTTTAGTAAGTATGACGGGAATGTATTATCTCAGATCCAACTTTTGTGTTCCAAACTTGCCCAGTGTGACCATGGAAAAAAGTAGCTACACCTTTAAATCCCCTGGGATTAAAAGACTGCAACTTCACTGGCTGCGAGGCTAGAGAAACTCGTGACAGAGCTTGTAAATGTTGAGACAAGTGGGATTTTCAAATAGGAAACCAATAATCAGTATGGGTGTATTCAGAGGTAGGTTCTGTCATTTCTGCCTAATTGCTTCATTTTGTTACAGAAAAGACTGAATGTACTATTGGCCATATCAGACCTAGAAGGTACTATGTGTAGAGACTAGTTGTGTTTCCAATGTCTATAATCAGAGAACCACAGGTTTTCAGCTTGCTGCAAGACCACCTGAAGTAATCTCACATTTCTTAGTTTTCCTTAAAACTAGGTGTTTTTTAAACTAAATTCTAGTTAATAGAATATGAGTAACATGGCCAGGCAAACTATAAAAATTCAGATAATTTTACATAAATCATATATAGTATATATTATATTATACTATATTATGTTATATTATATTAATTGTATTTATCATATTATATTACATTGCATTATATTGTATTATTTGCTTACTCTGGCAACCCAAGCTGTGACCAGAAGTAATATATACAATTTGCATGTTGTTTTCATTAAAATACTGGAACTCTTTTCTCTCTCTATTTTTTTTTTTATTCCAAGTTCCTGAAATGTGGTTCATATACTCCTATTTTGTAAAATGCAGGGGTAGTCATCACAGTAAACACAAAACATGAATAAGACAGAAAGAGACACGGTACTAGATTATATTTCGGTACAGAGATCTCTCACACACACTAAAGAGGCTATGAAGATTAAAGCAGGACATTGCATTGGTGACAATTAACTTGAATTTTGTTGAAGCCACTGTCAAGTTTTGTTCTCTATTTTGTACTGAAATGATGTCCTAGCCAAGACAACACAATACTAACAAAAGTCACCCTGATCATCATTAATTAGGCCTAGATTATTTATTTTCCCTTTTTTGCCTCCATTTGATAATGTGAGGTAAATTGCACTGTTGTCTCAATTGCTAAGGGCCTAATTATGATTAATTGCTTTCCTTCTGTGTTCATTAATTGGCCTTAATAAACTGAAAGCAATTTAAACTGTGTCTTTGCCCTGAAGACCCTCATCATAATTATATGAGCACAAAATGACTGAAGATTTAGTAAAGATATTTCAGAAACAAGTAAATGAATGCAATTTTTTAATGAGCACTTTTAGAAAATCATATTTTATTGGTGAAGTTTTAGGTCCAAAACAAAATTGAGTATAGAGATTTCCCATATACCCCTTGCCCCCAACATATACCTATCTTCCCCCGTTTTCAGTATCTTCCATGAGAATAGGATATTTTTCACAATTGGTGAACATCCATTGTCTCATAATTATCACCCAAAGTCTATAGTTTACATTTGACTTTTGGTGTTGTACATTCTATGGGTTCAAACGAATATGCAATGGCATGTATAAATCATTATGGTAGTATATGGACTATTTTCACTCACGTAAAAATTCTCTGTATTTCGCCTACTCATGCCTCACTAGCCCCTAACCCCTAGCCACCACTGACTGATCTTTTTACTATCTTGATAGTTTTTTCTCTGGAATGTCAAACACTTGGAATCACACAGAACAAAGCCTGATTTTCAGATTGGATTCTTTCAATTAGAATTAAGCTTTTCAAGTTCCTCTAAGTTTTCTCATGGCTTAATAACTCATTTTTTTAGTGCTGAGTAGCAGTCCATTCTCTGGTTATACTATAGTTTATTCACCTCTTCACCCACTGAAAAACATTGGTTGCTTATAAGTGGGCCAATTATTAATAAAACTGCTATAGAAATCCATTTGTAGCTTTTTGCATGAACATAAGCTTCAACTCCTTTCAGTAAATACCATGGGCTGCAATTGCCAGATCATGTGGTAAAAAAATGTTTAGCTTTTTAAGAAACTACCAGCCTTCCAGAGTGGCTGTATCACTTTGCTGTTCCACAAGCCATGAATGAAATTCTGCATTGTCCGGCATTCTTGTCAGCACTTGGTGCTGTCTTGTTTCAGAATCTGCGCACTTTGATAGATATGTACTGGTATCTCGTTTCAATTTGAATTTCTCTAAGGACATATGATATTCAGCATCTTTTCACATACTAATTTGTCACACATTGCTTTTTTGAAATGTTTGTTAATTTTAAATTTCAATTTTAATCAAGTTGTTTGGCCATTGCTGAGTTTTTAGTGTTCTTTGTATGTTTTTGATAAGTTTTTTTTTTTAATGAGATGTATCTTTAGTAGTATTTTCTTCCAGTGTGGCTAGTCCTCTAATTCTCCTGACATTGCTTTTTGAAAAGGAGAAGTTTTAAGTTTTAGTAAAGTTCAAATTTTTCATTATTTCTTTCGTGATTTATGTCTTTGGTTTTATATTTAAAAAATCATCACCACACACCAAGTTATTTCAATTTTCTCCAGAGTTATCTTCTAGTAGGAATCCCACTCATTTTTGAAAATTAAATCCAGTTTTACATTTTTTAAAATTTTCTAAAGACTTATGTTTTTAGGCTTTTTCAAACTATTTTGTGAAATTTACATAAACTTCTGTCATATTTTTAAATAATAATTCAATTAAATAGTTAACAGGGACCAAACATGAGCCACTAGGAGTTGCTCCATTGAGGCAGAACTTACAATATGTTTTTATATTATAAACTTTTTGGCATATAAAATAGGTTTTTAACTTTGAAGGATCAAGACCAACTATGATCTATATATAATAATTAGATTGATGTGCTGTAAGAGACTTCTATCAGAATTCTTTGGTGAGTGATAGTTAAGAATACTAAAATGACATCATTGAATTGTTACTTAATCAACAATATTGTCCATTATTTTATAGGGAAGGTGATTTGATCTTTAAAGACATGTGGATCCATAGCTGTCTGAGTTGATGCCAGACATCATTTTCAAAATTTGAAGTATTGCATTTTTGCACATTTTAAAATTTATTCATAATATGAAATATGACCATCTTACCATCAGCATACTGACTTGGAGATATTATCAGGCAGTCCAGATAAGATCATTATATTACAACTGGGGAGAAATATATTGGCCTTGCTGGTAAATACTGCTATCTCACAGCTGCGAGTGAGTTATGAATAAGATATAAAGGTAATCCAAGAATTAACATATTTTAAAAATAATTTCAAGTCCATGAATCTTCCTGTGTGCTTGTGCTTATCTGAAGATTATTAGTAAAATAAATACATGCACACTATAAACTTTTCAAAACCCCTGTAGTTCTGTTGAGCTTTGAAAAAATTTAATCCTCTTGATGTACAAGATACCTGGAGCAACTGGTTTCCTTACCGTTACTCCAAGCAATAAGCATGTCACAGCATGTACATCCTCGGAATAAATTACTACACAAGCCAATCATCAGGATCATCACAAAAGTGCACTGCCTTCCTGCAGCTCAAAATAACTCTACATCCAGTAGGAAGAGCCTGTGCAAATTGTTTCCTTTTATGGAAAGGATTAGTGGATTAAAAGGAAAAAGAAAGTATACTTCACTTGACTGATGACACAAGTTTCTCAACGTTGTCTATGTTAGGATATTTAACCTTCTATAAACATCGTTTTTATCTTGTCATCTGATTCTAGAAAGTAGAATGTTCTATATTACTTGAAAGAACTGTTCCAGGTTCTTCAGTATTTCAGTCAAAACTTGTTCATTGTTTGGTTCAAAATACTTAGCATTCACTTGTCAACATTAATATCAATATACTTAGCATAATCTCACTTGTCATCGACATCAACAACAGATATATATGCATATAAACATATGTGTATATATTATATAATTTACTTTAATAATTTATCAGTATGCAGCTTAATAAAACTCATATTAAGGTAATAGACACTAAGTGCATGATGGCCCTACTTTAAACAGCAGCTGTATTCATGACGTTTCGTGACAGTAACATCTAGTCTAACTGGTCAGTGGGATTAACACAGTAGCAGCACTCCAGGGGACATTACCGTAGCCTTAATTCTCATTAAAGTTACCTATTATACCAGATTTAGGCTTAAAAATATTCTATGAATTTTGACAAAACTGTTATTACAATTGCTAATTTAAGTTGATTTAAATAGTCCCCCACTCGAAACTACCAGGTGGTTAAAGTTTGCTTGGTTAACTTTTAAATATTCTTCAATGCCGAGTCCCTCTCTTTCTTTCTTATGAATATCTCAACATGTGCTGCAATCATCCCATCATTCTGTTTTAGATGATGAACTTTTGTCCTATTTTTAGTACATTGTTATTTGGCCATTTAGTTTTTTTTTTTCATAACCCAATAAGGTCATGATCATTTCTTACATCTGTGAGATTTAAGTATTTGCATGTTGGTGATATTTGGTGTAAAAACATGGGGTTTCATGCTTCCCTACATTTTGTGCAGAGGTACAATTCACTAAAAGAATGAGTCAACTAACTTTTTATGCAAAATGTCTTTGGGAAGAAATCAAGAATACACTGATCATTTTAGAATTCCACTTTGTGTAGGAAAGAACTTATCAGTTTCACTTTTAAAATAATAACTTCCCCTTGTGCCACTCACTCTAAGAGTCACAGCTACAAGCATTCTTCAAACTTAAAATTTCTCTATTACCAATTTCTTAAATGAGGTTCTCATCATCTTTCACTTGAAAAGCAGCGTTATGTTCTCAGAAGTGGTTATACAGTTCTCTTCACTCAAAAACATCTCCTGATTATTTTAACTTTTTGCTTAGATGGTTTCCATAGTTGCTATATTTATTAAACATGCAGGACAAAGTATGCTTTGATTTGGATGACAATGTTCACAAATATATATTGTGAATAATTTTCCAGATAGTCACTACACAATTTATGTCTATGTGATTTCAGTATATAACATATTTATAATCAAATTCATACAATGAACACAGATTTGTCTCTTAATGATACATGCAAAAAATTGGAAAGAATAATTAATATGTAATTTACTTCATTACAGCAAATGTCAACATTCTACATGATGACACATATAATTTTGTAAGAACAAAGTGTTGGCAGATACTTGAGTAAATAAAAGTCACATGAGAAATGCAAATTTTACCTTATTAGGGTCTCAGTATGATTTTTTCTTATAAATATTTGTAAGATTTACTCTGGAATATAGTTAATTTAGAGTTTGAATGTTGAAGTCAATTATTATTTTATGATTTCCTAGGTGTGTCAAGAATAGCCCTCTGTATAGTGTATATTATTTTTAATTTTTGAGGCAAGATATTCCTAGATGTTCTATACAATATCTTACAAATGATGCCTTTTTTTTTTTTGGTCTGGCTGGTGGGAACAGACACTTTCTCAGACTTGTGTGAACACAGAGCACTATTCTCTAACAATTTTGGAATTTTTTAAACTCAGCTTTTGGTAGGTCACTTAAACAGTTTTGTTGATTACTATTCAGACTCTATTTAGACATGCAGTTATCTATTTGAAGATCTCTTCATAGTATATGTCATAACTCCAGCCGCATTTTTTTCTTTGACCTCTCAGCTCTGTCCCCTCAATTCATGGAGTTCCCTGTATTCTTGTCTCGAATTCCCCTTCCCTGCCTCAGCCTGGGAGGAACTCTCTCAAGGCAGTTAGTGAGGAAAGTATCGTATTTATTTTCCATCTCTCAGAAAGCATTTCCCATTGTCATTCGGTGTCTTGAGAACCACTGAGTATGTTCATATAGGTGACATGGATAGATGGAGAAAAAGATAATATATATGCTATAGATACAGATGCATATGTAGGTCATGCAGATATAAGTATATGGTCTGTTGCTTTGGGGTGATTTGCTATGGAGAATAAATCTGGTCACTGATACTCCATCTTGGACAGAGGTGGTAAACTCTAAGAAAATACGTTTGTTTTAAATGTTTGTAATTTAAGTATGAGAGACATTGATATTGATATCATTGAGAAATATTGGTATCCAGTCAAATATTTGATAGTTGAACACAATAATCTTTCCTATCACATATGAGTGAAGTTTTGATCTTCCAAGAAAGCATGAGCTACAACAGCCAAAAAACTTGAATGTTACTTTTCCTGTGTATGTATTCTAATGATTTGCTTGCAAAAACATACAACAAAATCACTCGCTAGCCTAATAAAATGCAGATGCTTAGCACTGCTCTAGATCAAAGCTAAATCTCTCATCTGGGGCCATTTGAGTAAAACTCACAATTGTTTTTAAAATTTTTACCCTACTAAATTTTGAGAATCCTGTTCTATCTTGTCCATACCTTCTCTGCTTTTCTTCCTAGTAAACCTGTTTTTTTTTTAATCATACAAATTGTTTTTAACTTTTGCAGAATACAGCACCATCAGTTATGAAGATATGGCTACAATTAGCAGAGATTGTAGACTTTGTATGCATCCAGCATGTACAAGGTATATAGTTCCAGAAGTGGTAATGATCACACGTAATTTTTGGATGAGAAACCAAGAATCATTTGCATATCTTTTGCATACACTCTTAGAGCTCAGGTTTCAAATTCCACATGTTTGACTCCAAATTTAATATTTCTCTCTGAAACCTCTCCATGATGCAACTTGGCCATATTCCTTCCTTTTACTCTTGCTTTCTAAACTATTAGAAAATGTCTTTGCTTTGTTTTTCCAACATCTGCTCCCATACTCCTGGAACTGGCCTCATGTTCTGTTTATTTGTTCAGCTTTTGTTTGAGTTCTTTTTTTATTGTTGTTCAATTACAGTTGTCCCCATTTCCCCCCATTTCTCTCCTCTGTCTTACCCATCTGTGACTTCCCGCATTCAATCTCCCCGCCACCGTTGTCTTTGTCCATGAGTCTTTTATACATGTTACTTGATTTGCTCTTTTATGTCATCATTTCCTGTAATAATGGTCCACCCTATTTCAGCCCCACTGAATGGCCAATGGAATAGAAATATAAATTTTTGGTATAACATGGAAGTATACTTAAGATCAGCCAAGTTTTATAGATCAAATATCAACTATACCAACTAAACTACTTTTTAATTATTCATCTATATTATATTTAAAATAAAATTAAAATAATAAATATGAAACAGGTAGTTCATCATCTATTTTTAAATGCCTTTGAAAGTATTTCTGAGTCAAAAATGTAACATTTTCTCAAGAAGCTTTGTTTAAAAGCAATTAAAATATAAATGGTTTAATATTTTAAGGAGCACAATGTATATGAAGAAACCATTTATTTTGGTAGCATAAATAAATAATGGCCCCAATAATAGCATCAGACTATCAGCTATGCATTTAACATAATTTACATTTATGTGAGAAAGAAAAAATAATCATCATGAATAGTATTAAACTTTGTCAGGAGCAATAAAGATAAAAATATTTATTGTAATCATTCAGAGATAAAACTTATATTGAATGCCTTAAATTGAAAATATAATAAAAAAATAATAGGTCACATTTTTATAAGTTACATACAGCTGGAAAACACTTAAAGCTATTTGTCAATCTTGTCATTTTAACTTGCTGTGTCTGCTTTGTTTGTTCAGTTGTTTTGTTTTTATAAATCAAATATTTAATGCATATGATAAGTGTATGAGAAATTGCATTTTACCTTTTATGGTCAACATAAATCTCCACTCATTCTGTGGGGGTTTAGCCAACAACACATTCTTATAAGGAAAAAAAAACTTCTAAAATTTCTTAGAATAACTTGTAAAATTACCTTTTGCTTGATTTTATTCTATTTTATAATTTAACTGTACACTGTTGTTATCTAATGAAATCGTAGTAAAAGGTAATTTATGTTTAGGCAAATGGTGGCTATGGTTGTGTACAGGCACATGAGTGATTTATAACTTTGTTAATGTTATAAAGACGTTGATAAACAGGCCAGGATTTTGAAGATGTCGGCATCTGCTTCTTCTCCACAACCTATAGCAAAGATATTTTGTCCATTGCTGTGTGCTTTGTGAAGACTAATGAGAAAAAACTATGCTGAGCATTATAAAAGATAACAAAATGTTTAAGACTTTTATTGTCTACCTGCTGTAACCCAATGTATCCGCAGGGATCGTTCCAAAATGTTACAACCGTTCCTATGTTACCTGATTCCCTTCTCACACCAACACAGCTCTGCAATGTTGTGCCCCGTGTCACATGCTACTCGTTGGTTTAAATGTCTGTATCCTCAGTGTTGTCCCAGTAAAGGCAGAGTTATCATCTCTGTCTCAGCTACTGTTCCCAGCAACTACTTCAGAGCCTGGCTTTCAAGCCTGTGCTGCACAAACATGTCTTTGTTGTAGGCTTATGATTAAATGATTAGGTTTTCATTCTCAAAAAACGTAGGATTTAGTTGGAAAAATAAGTGCCACCTGTTTGAAGCAATCCAAGGCAGTACCGATAAAGTACTCCAAAAGTAGCAGGTAGCAGAAAGGGTTGAGTGGATAGAATGTTTTTATAACATTTATAGATATAATTTCTTAATTATAAAAAACTATGTAATTATATAATTTAGCAGTCTTCCTACCAAGCGAATGAGCCAACCCATCCATCAAAAGTAAAGCAATTTACCAGAAAGATGAAAATAAGCCATTTAAAAAAGCAGACCAGCCATGGGCTGCAACATTAACAGCGCACTTATCTCGTGATGCAGGGTCGATTTCAATTGGCTAAAAAAAAAAAAAAAAAAAAAAAAAAAAATGCAGCTTTATTTAGTTCAATATTGAAGTTTAAAAAAATGTTCAGTTGAAATATAGTTAACTTGTGTCTGATTTTAAATCCTATCATTTGTTATATGTGAATATGCTTCTTTGATAGCACAGCCTATATGCCTATATTCTATTCTGTCAATCATATTCTGGACTGAATGTAAAAATAGGGCTCATTTACTCCAGTTAACTATATATGAATATATCCACATGTGTTCTTAAATTGGGGATTACTGTGCCCAACATGTTCAGAAATCTAAACCTGGTCAATATTTATATGAATTGATTTAAACAATACAAGACAATAAGGTCGTCCAACTTGTGATTCCTGCTTAACATGTAACTGGCTTGAATACTAAATTTATATGAAAAAATAATTGTCTTTCTTCTTAGCCATTTTGGCCTTATCTTTCCCATATTTGAATACTAGTATTATTAATTGTTCTAAGGTGCTAATTCATTATTTCTAAGATTGATGTCTTATTAACTTTATTGGCTGTGTATATGCAAAAGACTGAAATTCTTTTGGGTGCATGGTCTTATCTGATTGATTTGAATCCAGACTTATCTTTCTTCTGATGAGCTTTGTGACCACTGACTGCTTGCTTATGCATGAATCTAAAAAATTGTTAACTCTCTTTTGAAAGTGTGGGCTTATTCTACGTTCATTAACTTTGGTGCAATGAATGTTCCTCAAAGTGGTAGCTTTATCGGCCTTTCCAACTGTCAAAAGTTTAGCAAAACTACTCCATGGCACTGCTCTCAGGGCATCAATTTCATTTGGTCCATGTGACTGATCTCGCCTCCTCTTGAGGACACACGCTCTACAGAGCAGCCCACGGTGCCACAAGTAAACGGAAGTTCCCGAGAGAATTTCCCCAAAAGCCCTGCGAATAACAGTGCCCCCCATCTCCTAGAGTGTTCCCCTTGTGCGCCCTTTAGATAAGACCCCTGTGGAGTTTACTAAAGCACTTCTTTTCTGGTTTGAATTGACTGACCTGGACCTAGCCCAGGGACTCCAAAGCACACCACCCATGGACCTTAATAAAGACACGTTCCCCAGGTGCTGCCCTCCTCCCTGCTTGCACCTTGCCTTGATCTCCCTGGGTGGCCCCCCCCAGGCATGACATAGACTTCTTCCAGGACCCAGGAGTCGTAATTATCTCTATTTCTATTTCTCTTGTGGTGTTTTTATTACTCTCATTCAGCGCTTCACTTATATTTTAAATTTACAAAGTCGTAACACCAAAATTTAAAAGATATAATATCCCCCTACCAAGGAAAAGATGTAAAAAGCATCTTGACTAGAGAACGGAATGGCATTTTTAATTTATATTTTTGAACATAATGAATGATATTCATAATAATGTTATTAAATATATTTTTGATCATGGACAGATGTTACAATTGTACTTATAATAAATAAGATAGAGAATTGTATAATTATTGTATGAAAGTGTTTATAGAGGGAGTTGGCTTTAAAACTTTTATTAATATTTTTGAAAACAAAGGCTCATTTTCTTACTAAAACAAAAAGGGAAAATCATCTCAGCTCTTGCTTTTCCTTCCTGGGATATGGAGACCAGGAAGCAGCTGGTTTAGAGAGCTGCTTTAATACGTTTGCTGAAAATTAGAGCTGAGAAATAATATGTTAGTTGTTTAAGGCTATATCGTCAAGATAAATGTCTGTGTCTTTTTCTTTTAATGTGATATATTAGGGCTCACTTTTAATCTTAAAGGGAATAATCCAGTAAAGTGAAAAATAATTTCATTATAAGAAACAGGGAGGGAAATGCTGCGATAAACTCCCTGAGTTGTGCATTGAGAATAAGATTTCACTGAAGAAAGGTTAGGTATAGATGAGTAAAAGGTTTGTATAATTAGCAACATAGGAAATGCATTGTAAGTGCAAAAGTAAATAGTATGTATAAACATAAGTGCAGAAGTAAATGGCATGCATAAATTGCATAGATTTGATATCAGTTTTTTTCACATGATTATATCTACTTTCTTGCAGAAAGAAGCAGTAAGTAATAAGTTAAAAATAAGAGAAGGCAATAAATACTGTAAAATAAAAGAAGAAGTAGAATTTAAAAAATGAAAGTAAACTTATTAAGACAATATATTGTTGATAAAGGATTAAAGATTAGATTGTCCACTTTGGAGAGAAGTCAATTGTGTTTTTATCTTGGCCTTTCTACTAATCATTATCTGAAAGAAGTTACTTAATTGTTCTCTATCTAGTTTCCCACACCATAAATTTACAATAATAAAAGCAACTACATCATAATGTTTTTGTGATGGTTAAATTTGGTTTATATACTTAAAGTGCTTAGAAAAAGTATGTTTTATAGTTTTATTAACAAGCACTTGAAATTTGTGGTCATATTTTAAAATAAAAAGAACTCTGAAGGTTCTTTGTTGTTTTCACACAATAACTTCAGCTTCCCTTTTATAAAAATAATGTAGGCAGCGTTTTTATTTCTAGGAGATTTTAGTGAAAAGACAACGGCAAAATAATTAAGTTTGTATGCCAAAAAGCAATATTGATTTACTTCACGTAAGTCAAATTGGGCAAGAAATTAAAGAGTTGGATGTCCAAACAGGATGGATGAATACTGAGATGTGCGTGCTATAATATGTGAGCACTGAAGATAAAATGTTGTAGTATAAAAACTGAAGAGATAAAATCATGATTTTGGAGGTGATGAGAATATCAATGACAAAAAGGACTTGTGTGTTTAGTGTGGAAGATACCAGCTAAAGTAATGAGGTGAAAAGATGATTGCAGATTAGAAGATAAAGAAACTGAAACTAGATTCTAACCTCAATGGAGTTAAATGGTACTTTAGTTATTAGGACTAATCACAGATGATTTCTTGGTATGTAGGATGTCATTTCTGCACCCTGAGAAAGTCACTTTGTTCAATGAAAAATGTACAAAGATAACACATTGTATTTCAAAGTGAAGTTTTAAGAATCAATGCACAATTTTCCATCTTCCACCTCCTCCTGTTACAATAACCTAATCTTAAACAAATGATTCTCTTTCAGTTGGGGCCCTTAAATAATGAAGATGAGAAAGCCTCCAACAACCCATTTTGGACAAGCATGAAAAATAAAATGAAATACCATAATTGTTTAAGCCACCGAAATCGGGTCACACTGTGTGTGACATGAACGATCCTGATTAACAAGTAGATTGTTAATGTAGATGTTGAGATAACCCAGGATACTGCCTATTCTAAGAGTGGAGAGAAAGAGGCTAAATCTTTCATGAATAAGTGCAAAAGGTCTGGACAGTAATAGGGATAGTGAATGCAATGGTTCATCTAGATATCTGCACTTCAGGCCTCAAATACATTTTCTCTTAGCTGGTGGGAGTGTTGCAATTGAGGACAGTCAGGCAGTTTCCGTAAAGGAAAGCTGCCTGTCCACAGTCAAAGTTAGTATATTGCAGCCTAAACTGTCATTCTGCCTGGTACTGTTTTTTCCTCTCAGACATAAACATTGATACTGAGGGCACTCTGAAATAAAATTCCTGTTCAAAATGTCTATGCCAGTACCTGTTTCCTAGGGATAGGCTTATTACAATGGTTGCCAGCAGCATTTGAAAATAACAGACTCTTAGATGAAAATTTAGACTGATCACCCATCAGCATGGTAGCCATGTGGACTGTAGTAGGTGAATCAATAAAATCTCTTAACACAAAGGAGCAAGGCAGTTAGTTGTTCAACAATTCTCATTTGGTAAATTGGTATGAAATGCTAATGGAAGGTAGAAGAAATGCATTATGGTAAGTGTACTATTTATGATCTGCACTTCAATGAACTTAGATGCTTGATGTTGAGTGTCATTAATGTCTTGGAAAACACAGTGAAAATTCGAGGATGAATATTTACCAATAGAAGATTAAGTGTGAAAGTCAGGAAACAGTGGCATCTTAAGAGATGTATGAAGGAATATTGAGTATCAGGCACAAGTAAGTTAAACAAGTAGCATAGCTCCAGAGAAGAATAAATTCTGTCCATTCAAGCTAATTATATCAATTGGCTCAGTAGGTTTTGACCCTAGCTGGGATGGAGTGGGTCTATGCAAGTTTGAATTAAGAAACCTATGTTGATGCACTCTAAAACCGTGAAACAAGATCTTTCCAAATCATTTATTCTCACAAAGGTGACTCATTCCTACTGGTTAAAGATCATTACCATTTCTCCACAAATATCTGTGCCTTGTAAGGAAACACACACTCCCTCCAGACCTACTTTTACCTCTCGTTCTGATCAGTAGCTCTGATTAGGTCACACTGACATAAGACTGCAGAACTGCTGAACCCATTACAGGAAGAAAAGGACTACATCCTGAGGAAGCTGCAAGACTTAGCCAACGTACCCTCAATGTCTGGGAGATCACGAGTAACACTTAATCTTGAGGGAGAGCCTTGAAGATTAGATAGGAAGGTATTCACTAATGTGCATGGATTTTTCCATGAAAGTTATCAACACACATGCCAAAACCCCAGGAGACCAAGCTAACTCAGAGTCAAAACGGCCCCTGTATGCTTCGTGAAAGAGGAGGCCTGCCCTAAATGAAGTAGAAATCCTAGTACCATCATGACAAAAGTTGGGAGAACTGCACAAGCTATGTTATTAGAATAAGTGTGTTTGGCACTTGGCTGAATTCCCACTGGCATCTTTAGTCTGTGGGTTAACAGTTACTGTAATGACAAATGCCAGGCAGAAGAGCCCTGACCCCAACCAAAAGTGTACTTCAAAATAGTAAAAACATATCCCGCTGGGAATGGAAAAATGAAGAGTGCTCCTCATTATATTCCTATTTGATCCACGGTCCTCAGATCCACAAAACCAGATGGTTCCTCTAGTGTGCAAGGAATAGCTGACTTGCATCTATAGCAGATTGAAATGGTGGCAGAAATATGGGAAGGGGACATTGGACAGAGTAATCTGTCATTTCTCATAGCTATTAGAAAGGAGTAACAGACACCTTTCAAATTCATTTGGAATAAGAAAGAGTATAGATTTACATTTTGGCCCTAGGGAAATGTTAATTACTCTGCTTTCTGAAACAGTCAAGTACAAAAAACCCTGGAGTTTCTGTACATGCTCCAGAAATCACACGGTCCAACAAGTAGATGATGTCATATTAATCTGTCTGGATAAGAAAGTAGTGTCATGTATAATGGCCTACGGGGGCATATGCCCTGGAAGGGATATTACCCTTAGGCAGGTTCGCCACATACTGTAACATCAGTTGTATTTTCAAGGGCACTGTGATGTGGAGCATGACACTAATCCCTTCAAAGTATTGAACAAATTAATATAATTTGAGCCTTTACTAATAAAGAGGAAGTACGTTTGTTTTTGTAGGCCTCTTTAAATTCCAACACCAGCATATTAAACACTTGGAAAGAGTATTTTGATTGACTAACTAAAGACATGAATTGAAGGCTGTTAGCATTGACTAGATCCCAGAAAAGGAAAACCCTCTCCAACAGAACAGAACTGTGTTATCAGATATTTCTGTGAGTCGGCCCTCATAACCTCATCAGCTCCAAACTGCCCCTCCTTCTAATGCCATTACCTTGGGGATTCAGATTCAGCAGGTGGATTTGGGAAGAATACAAAATTCAGAACACAGCAGACAAGAATCTAGAATATGTGGATATCTCTCAAATATCAACATGGAAAGAATAAGTCCATCAGAATGTGGACAGAAGACTCACACAGGCATTTCACCATAGAGTATACATGTTTGGCCAATATGGACAAAAAAAAACACCATGTTGAACATTATCATCTGTTAGAGAAATGTAAGCAAAATCACAATAAGATGTCACTATACACCTATGGGGGGTGCATGGAGGTAGAAGACAGTATGGGGGAATAAATGGTGATGGGAAATAATTAATTAATTAATTTTAAAAAGTGGTGGTGTTAATTAATGCTTGTTAGAAATCAGAGAAACTGGCTCTCTCATATATTGCTGATTGGAGTGTAACATAATTAACCGCTCTGAAAAATAGTTTGGCATTTCCTTTTAAAATGAAATAGAGAGTTGTCATAACACCCAGTAATTACCCCCTTTTACATTTATCACAGATAAACTAAAGTTTATTTTTTGCTCATAACTTGTAATATCTGGTATATAAGAAAAAGCAACCACTGCTTCAAAATCCTGAAAGCAAGCACTATCATCTGGGTAGTATTCATTTGGACAGCCAAAGGAATTAAGAAAGAGCACAGTAGAAAAAAGGAAGTTGACAGCAGGAATATAAGGCTCTGTAGATTCAGCTGATGATGTACAATAACATGCAATGGACAAAGCAAAGAGTCAGCATGGTTGTCTGTCTTTCCAGATGCAACACTGTGTGATCTCATTCAATCCCATGGCTTTCGATACTATCTAAGTACAAATGACCTTCAAATCTACATTACTATCTGCTAACATACACTTCAATTGTAGACTATCTAATAACCTACTGATCAACATCTCCATTTAGCTATTTAATAAACATCATAAGTTCAACACAACCAGGACAGAATGTATCATGTGTCCACTTCCAAACTTCTTTCTCCAGTATGTTCTTAATCATAATACTATCCATTCACCTTGATGCTCTAACTTAAATCTTGACGTCATCATTGCTTTTTATTTCTTTAATCTCACAGCCTACCAGTGAGTTCTGTCAGTTTTATTAAAAATTATTCCCTAAATTTAACGCCTTATCACCACCTCCAATACAAAAATCAGTCCCAGGACATCAGCATCTCTGATCTGGATCAGTTTGTTTACCTCGTAGTTCAATTCCCTGTTGTCAATTAGTTCCCTGGAGCCCCTTTACCTTCCTTAGAGTCTATTCTCTAAAACAACTTGTGTGATACTGTGTTGTGCAGGTCACATCCCACTTTTGATTAAAAAAAAAATCCTCCCATGCCTTCACGCCACATCAGATTAGCATCTTGAAAAAACTACACGGGTCCCTAAAGTTATTGCTAGAATCTTCTTTACCCCCCTCTTCAGAAGGATCGCTCCCATGTGCCGTTAGCTACAGACACACTGCTTCTATTTCTCCTTGAAAAGGCCAAGGCTGGTGTTACCCTAGAACCTTTGTACATGCTGCCTTCTGGCATGACATGCTTTCACTACGGATATCCCCAAATTAAGTTTTTGTTTAAATGTTACCTCCCCTGAGAAGATAATTAGTATTGTTATCAGAAACACCAGGTCTTCTCCATGTGTCCCTAAGTATTTATTCTAATTTGTCTTGCTTCACAGCACTGACCATTACATGAGATTGTATTGTTTATTTTCCCTCTTTATTATATTCCATTAGAACAGGAATTTAAGCCCCATAAATCAGGCTCATGTGACCCCAGCAATAAGGACTGACTGGCACATACAGAATAATCAGCAAATGTATTTTAGACAAACCTATAAATAAAATACATAATCCAGTTTAATAAAGAAGATTAACAAAATATTTAAGTATATACAATTAATAAAAAATTCTGAAAGGAAGCTTGTTTATAAGTAGTAAACAAAACCACACAAATTTGGAAATAGAAATATACAAAAAATAATTAAATAATTGGGTTATAGTTGATGTTGCTGTGTATAGGGTCAATTTCAGAATATCATACAAGAAATTCTCTTAAAGAGGGATTTTATTCATTTGTTTGATAATATAGGTAAGATTCTTTGAGATTTTTACCTCAATTTATTTTTAATTAAATTTAGGGGGTGACATTTTCTCTACACTATTCATTTGCCAAAGTCATACTGTAGTCAAACATCATTTAATTGATTTCCTTTAACTAATTTATTGGAATTAAAATTGCAACCAATCAACGCATATAGTTTATAAATTCCATATCAATATACATAATTATCTCAGGAATGTGAATGAATGATTATATTTTTGGATATCTTGATATTTCAATTGTAAGTCATATGTGAATCATAACTGCCTTACATGTAAGAGACAATGCTTTAATATATTAAATAATTATATTAAAAACCAAAGTGAAATTCAAGACATAACAGAACCTCCGGTAAACATTTATTGTGTGCTGGGGTAATATATACATTCCTTTAGGAAAAGTTCTCTTTATGGAAAGTAGGTTTTTCCCTTCCAGAATAGCAGGCAGATTTGTTGTTAACATGGGTAAAAAGGCAAGGCCTGGGATACGAGGCCCAGGGATTACAATGATGATTAATTAGAAACAGGCATTATAGAAAATTCAGATACTAGGTAATGTCTTTACAGAATTCGTGAGAAATATTGACATCAGATTACATTTATATAACTGTTAGTTTTCTCACACATTTAATGAGTTTGGACAAGTGCTACTCTATGCATTTTGTTGAGAGCTACATCAATAATTTTTAATCAATGTGTAACAACTTGACATTTTTTAAAGCTCTCAGAATTCTTACCCATATGGATAATATGCTTAACTTGAAAAACCATATTCTCTCTTTAAGTTGTTAAATACTGGGGTTTTGCTTTGTCTATGCATAGTTTTAAAATAAGTAAGTAAAAATGAAAATATTATCACATTGATAATATCCTGTTTAAAACTTTATATATTAATATTTACTCAAATTCTAAATTATTTAACATTCATTATCTCCTCTAAAATGATGAAATGATGATGTTTCTTTTAAAGTTATCTGTGCATATGTGCATACGATGATTATTATATAATAACAGCAATTGCATAAGCTAACATAGGTACTCATCCAAGAATTATACTTACAATAACTCATGCAATCCCAGCATATGAATCATAATTATTCTCACTTTACAGATGAGTCTCTTGAAGTACTGAGAAGTTCTATAACTTGTCTGTAGTAGGTTGCATTATCTTAAATATTCAAAAGGATATGTTGAAGGCCTAACTCGCATTACCCAAGAATGTGACCGTATGTGGATACTGGGTAATTTTAGATGTAATTAAATTAAAACGAAGTCACATTAGATTCAGGTGGGCTTTACTCCCATGTGACCGATGTCCTGATGGAAGAGACAAACTTGAACAGCGGCACAGAGTCACACAGGGAGAATGTCATGTGACATCAGAAACTGAAGTGGTACAACTGAAAGCCAAGGAGTGCTAAGGATGGGCAGACACCACCAAAAGCTACTAAGAAGGCTTGGAAGGACTTGACCTAGAGTGGAATAAGGAGCGTGGGGTACGGCCCTGCTGACAATTTCATTTTGGTTTCCAGAACAATGAAAGAATAAATTTCTGTCGTTTTAAGTCACCCATTTTATGGTAGTTTCCTTACAACAGCCCTAGGACATTCGCACACTTCCCAAAGTCACAGAGCTAGTAAATGTCAAGAACTGTGAAACCTCCAAGATTTTACCCTTTTAGTTAAAAGCTAATGAGTTAGTCTAACACAATTTTATGGATGCTGCTAGAATACATTAGACTCCTGGGATAGAAACAAAGGACTTTATTACTGCAGAACAAACATAAAATTCAACGTATCTTTTTCAATTTTTCCTACAAGTCCAGGGAGGGCCACAAATATGGGCCAAAATGCATGTTGTGCGTGCACCATGGGGATTACAGGAGAAGAACCCTGGCCTTAAGCCAGCCAAATATTGTGGGAAGTGGGTGTCACAGTCCTTTGCTCTGGAAAAAAATACAATTATCTCTAATCTTTCAAGGCAGTAAGCAAATATTCCCTTTGTTTTGAAGCAACACACTTTATCTTCCAGGACTGTTCAACTCATAGAAAGAATAAATACAAATATTGTAAACTAAAAACATTGCTAATTTTGCAGCAATATTAACTCTTCCATGTTTTACAGAAGATTTACATATGAAAATATTAAATTTTCAAAATTAAAGTATTGGGACACATTGTTTTTCAAAATCCTTAAAGATTATAAATATGTTTCTTAAAAAAAGAAGCAAATCATGAACACTTTGAATATGTACTTGTTTCATACTGTGGCAATTCCTTATTTGACTGTAACATTCAAAGTAAATGCAGTGTTTGCTTGAATAAATACTGACTATTTAGGACTATAATAGTTTGTTACTAGATGAACACATAATATAATAACTCAATGATATAACAGAGATTGATAATTTAAAAGTTAGCTTATGGAGATTAACCACAGAGAATCTAATTTATTTTGCAGATTTTAATAGAGAGATGTAGATCATTTTTTGGGTGTGTGCCATTACATAAATGTAGAGATTGCCTCAAAGGAATAGTTGATATCTACTGTTATTTTGTTATGTTTGTTTGTCTTTCATAATTTCCTTTCAAACATAATTGAAAGCGAGCAAGTGATGGCAATCATCCACTACTTACCCACTGATGTGGGGAACTGATGAGATTTAACGAGGCCACTCTATGCTCCCCAGGCCCCTAGCTTTGCATTTGGACTGCCTGAAGTTGCAACAGACTCTGAGGTGCAAAACAGCCCACAGGGCAGTTTAATCTGGGCACTGGCTGACCTCGGAGAGAAGCAGCTCCTGTGGACAGGTCCTGTTTCATTTTATTTCCCACCCGCTCAGCCCGCTCACTCGCACCACTCCCCACAATTGTCCCTGCTAGTCTCCTCTCCTCCCTTTATTAAAGAAAGCCCTTTTCCATTTAGAGATTCTTGCAAACTCCGGCGTTTGAGCACGCCCGCTATTACAATTTTGAATGAAGTCTCTGCTTACCTAAGTGCAGTTTCGCTCTGTTTGATGAGTGTTTGGATTTATCATGAACATTAATCTTTCTTACTTGCATTATCCTGATTCCTCTTATAGTTTACAGAGAATTAAGAACTAATAAGACACAGGTTGCTGTAAATAATAGGTCAGCATTCAAAGGAAAAGCAATGTTTGCCTTAATAAATGTTGAATAAATGTAAAACCATGTAACGAAAAAATGAAGCCAGTATTTTCGTTACGTATTTATTTATTTATTTAACCTTGCAAAGCCTCTGTGACTGGACTATGTTCCATGGCAGTGTAGGGAATAGAACAACATTAGTGAGGAACATATTATTTCAAAACAACTTGACATTTTCCAAAGCTCTCAATACTCAGCTTCACTTTAATTCACCATCCTTGTACTTCCCTTAAGTGGATAATAAGGTATGTCATGTAACAGAAATTTTGAAGATTTAGGAACAATTTTTTTGATGCTGGCCCTGTATATAACTAGTAGACTATCACAATAAACAGCAATTTCTGGAAGAAGACAAGTCTTCCACATATTAAATGTACAAAATAAAACAACTTACACATTGAATATAAATTTTCAAAGTATAAATATATATAATAATGCATAGACAAGAACATGTGCAAATTTAGTCACTGAAAACTGAAAATTCTTTTTTTTAAGTTTTTAAATTTAATTTTATTGTTGTTCAAGTACTGTTGTCTGCCTTTCCCCCCAGAACTCCCCCACACCACAACCATCCCCACCTCTCTCCTCTGACTCCACCCCTCCTTGGTTTTCTCCTTGTGTCCTTTATACGTGTTCCTGAAAACTCTTCCCCTCTTCCCCGCCCATCACCCCCTCCCACCTTGCCTCTGATTACTGTCCAATTTGTTCTTAATCTCATTGTCTCTGGTTGTATTTGGCTTGCTTGTTTGTTTTGTTGAGTAGGTTCCAGTTACAGGTGAGATCATATGGCATTTGTCCCTCACCACCTGGCTTGTTTCCTGCAGCATAAGGCTCTCCAGTTCCATCCATGCTCTTGCAAAGTCTGCCTTGGTATTCACTTTCTATTTGCATGGTGCCTCGTGATCAGTGGCAGAGGAGAGAGAAGGCTTTTCTCAGATATTTACTGGGCATGTTTGGATCCCTGAACATATGTGAGTGATCTTCGACATTTTCAGGGCAACGTTAGGGTTTTCAAAGCACCTTAGGGTCATTTCACTCCCTGCTTCTTCCTTACGTTTTTCAGCCAGCTTCTTATTTTTTCCCCAACCATTATCCCTGCCTCAGACAAGTGCATTGTTAATTCATTTCTGCTCTTTGAATTAAACAAACCCCATGGGGAAAAGACTGTTCACACTGAGTGAGCTCTCAGTTGTTCAAATATATATGCATATGCCTTTTTATTAAAAGTTTCCAAAGATTGTCTTAACAGGTTACATATTACCGTACGTAGGATTCTGTAGGATTCGAGAAGCTGGAAACTTTCAAACCCATTTTGCCACTTACTGGCTGCTAGACTTCTAATATCTATGGCTACTTAGTTGCGAGGCTATTAGTTTTCAAGACTATTGTGTAACTGAGAAAAAACAGTGGGGATGGGAATATTAAAAGTTAAAATATGACAAACTTCACTGTTCATTCTGATATTCCGCCCTTTTCCTTGAATAAATTGCCCTCATATGTTTGCAAACTTTTAGTTAATTATCAGAGTTCTGAAAATATTGATTTTGACAATCTTTCATAATATTGTTGCTTTTATGGAGGAAATGGCAGCCAAAATTTCTGACTCTGCCATTCTGAAGATGACTCTCTTTTTCTAGAATTAAAAATGCTTCTTGGGAATATTGTTAATTCTTTTTAATATAATCACCTTTGCATAATATTAATAAATTTGCAGCAACTGCATCATTCACTAAATTCGTGTTAATAACTGATAAAGAAGTTTTTTTTTTAAATAGTACTTCTAAAACTATTTAATAATGTGGCTTATTGCAAAGACTGAACATCCACAAGACCACCCTTACTTCTGACAGTGTAACACCTTAGAGGAACTCACTGGAAGCTCTTATGCTTACAATTCTTGTCTGTTGCAGTCAAATTATACATGCTAAAATCAGCCACAGGAAGAGGCACATGCAGAAGTGTCCAGAAGGTGTCTACACGCAGAGCTCCAGTGGTCTTCTCACGGCGGTATCCTGGACAACACTCATCTCTCCCAGCACTGCTGTGTGCATTGCGCATTAAGGTATTGCTAAGTAGGGTAGCTCGTATGAATGCTCGCGCCCAGAATTTTTACTGTGGCTTGTTCATGTAGACATACTTGACCTCCTGCATGGCTAATCTCTGCCTCCAGCGCTCTGCTGGTTGAGCTGATACCAAGTTACACAAAGCTTCATAATGTTTTATTTTGTATCATAGACTAGCCGAGGTGGTCCAGTATTTTGGGGGGTCCCTTCCCACCCCCCGAAATACTCTTATGAGTCAGGCCATCTCAAGGGCTTAGGGCACAGGTGGCAAACACAAGGCCTAAGGGCCGAATCTGGCCCTCCACCTTGTTTTATCCAGCCTGGCACCTTGTTTCTACCTGGCGGCAGCACTGAGCTCTTGCTTAACTGTTAAGCAGTAGTTACATTTATACAGTCCTAAAATTACATTTGGTCCTTTGAAGGCAATCATGCAGGTGATGTGGCCCCCAGAGAAAATGAGTTTGACATGCTTGGTTTAGGGATTATCTCCCAGTAGCTAAGGACAAAAGTCTGATCTTGGGTAAGGTCGATTGTTTAGCACACGATTATTTTCAATGTCAGTTGAACAATGCAGGGGCCTACACTACCAATTTCTTCTTGCACTTTGTAGATCTTTGAACAAACGCATAATTTGTACAGCAGTAAACTCTACAGTATGGTGATCATAAAGCACTGTTTCCTTTTTTATAACTTTAGTCTATTTTATCTTTCTATATCTGCTCAGTGAAATCAAACAATTATTTTTAGAGTGGTCACATTTTTTTCCTTTGCAGGGATACCACTTTCCACTAGTTGAAAGACAACTTACAAGTTTAGATGCTGATCATTTTTGTTTCAAGGAAATAACTATTGAATCAAAGATCATTAAAAAGTATTTATTTTCTGATATTTGAGATGTATAAAAGCTTGAAAATGTTAGAGCTCAATTATACTTTTTACATAGCTTCTCCTTATGGTAACCTCTTACATCAGCACAACAAAAATTATAGACATGAGGAAAACGATATAAATATAATACTATTAACTAAACTTCAGGCCTTATTCAAATATCGTTAGTTTCCCACCAACATCTTTTTTCTGGTTCTGTTAGCATAGGCAGCTAGGGAAGTAGACTGGCTGGGCCTGATTGAGTCTGGAAATTGAACTTGATCAGGACGAAGTCTGGAAGTTACAGCTTCAGACACTCCAGGGGAGATGGTTCCTGCCAAGGGCATCTCCCCTGCTATAGGGATGAAGGGTTGGCTTCCCGATCTCCCCAGGGGCCATGACAGTCTACTCCCTTGGCATGAAGGGAGGAATAAATAATAACAGGAAAATCCTCCGCTGGACATATAACCAGTAGAAGCCAAGAAAGTACAGGGGGATGTGGGTACATGTGCAGTAGAAACCAGATACTGAAGCAAAAGTCTGAGCTATGCACAGTCAAGATGGCACAGGGGAAGGTCCTTCCACTATGAAGCATGCAGAGTAGGAGAAGGAGCCAGAATGGGACATAAAACAGCAGAGTCTAGTCTGGGAGACTCTGGAAAAAAGAATCAGAGTGGATAAGGGTGCTGAACCCTGGAAGGTCCAGAAAAGGGATTGGTTAAGGGAGAGCCCAGGACAAGCCCAGGAAAACCCAGGAGGTAGGTTGGATAGTTTGGAAGAAAGCCTGCTTATTCCCCCAAACCATGAAAATATATGGAGGATTATCAAGGATCTGGGGGCAGTCTCTACTAGAGCCTTCCTGGCCTCTAACTCCCCAAGGATGTATTATCTCCCTCCAGCCCAATAAATCTTGCCATGGCACTTAAACTTCCCCCACATGCGTGCCCTTTGAAATCCCTTTCTTGCAATGCTGTAAGAACCAATTTTCACCATCAACAGTTCAATTATCCAGTTCAGGTTTTCACACTGTATTATTCATTTGTCGTATCATTCTAGCTTCATTCAATATATGTAGTTTTTGTCAAGGACGCGGCTTTTATAAATTGCCATCCCCCCCAATTAAACGATGAAGCCCTAATCCCTGCTACCTATGAATAGAACCTTATTTGAAATAGGGTCTTTGTAGATGTAATCACATTAAGATGCAGTCATTAGGGTGGAGCTCTTAATCCAGTACTACTGGTGTCCTTATAAGAGACAAAGGAGATTGTGGGAATAAACAGATTTACAGGGAGAATGACGTGTGAAGATGGAGGCAGAGGTTAGGGTGAAGCCGTCAAAACTAAGGAATGCCAAAGATTGATGGCCTCCAGCCGGAAGATAGGAAGAAGAGGGAAAGGATTTTCTCTTACAGGTTTCAGGATGCAAATGGCTCTGCTGACACCTTAATTTCAGACTTCTGGACTCCATAACTGTGAGACAATAAAATTCTATTGTTTCGATCCACCTAGGTTGTGGTACTTGGTGTGGAAGCCCAGGAAACTAATACAGTGATTGAAGTAATTGCTGGTCCATGGATATTATACTGAGAAGTATGTACTGTCAAATCGTGATAAACCTTGCCTGCAACTACTATTGTGGTGGTTGATTAATGTTGATTTCTATTTCAGTTATTGCTTCTATATTTATTTATTGAATTGTATTATAAGAAAGAGCTCTTTCATCATCTTCGTTATTTGTTTATTCAGTTGCCTGTTTATTTCTGTGTGGACTCCAAATATTTATTTTACTCTATGCATTATAATGTATTATTATCTGTACATAATTTTTTCTCAAATTATCCCAGATTTGGGCATTGAAAAGTCAGTCAATCAGGATGATTGCTCCTTCAAATACATATTCATTATAAGATCTTTTTCTTATTTTCTAGCACCACATGCTGATCCTGTTTCATTTTCTACTTCCTCTGCTTCAGTTCCAGAATCAACCATTTCTTTTTTATTAGTGAATTAAAGTGTTTAAAGAACAATTTTCCCAGGATTTTTTAAAAATCCTTTATATAGGACACTATCAAGTCCAGTAGGCAGATGTATAAATATAAAAATTTCATTGAATATGTATAGATTAGTTTATATTAAAAACAAGGTGTCAGAAATTATATTTGATAAATTTTAAGTCCCTGTATTTATATCATGGAAACCTTTAGGTAATACTTGAACCTAGTCTCTGTTACCGTCACACGCTTGAGTTGTAGGGTACTTACCTGCAACAATGATGTCATTAGTTAATGTGCATCCTCTGCCTACAATATTTTGGGCAATGTTTAAAGTGCTTCACAGTAATTGTCTTATTTAATCTTCATGACAAGTCTCATTGTGCAGGTAATGAATCTGAGGTTCAGAGAGATTGACAACTTGGTAATGGTCCCGTAGCCTGAAATGACCTCAGATGAACTGATGCCAGAGACTAGGCTCCTGGGAGTTACCTTTAACACTATTTTCTCATAAGCATTCTAGTTAGGATGCTTTGACAGGGAACAACAGAAAGTATAAAAGTACGTCAATACGCATGAGCGGGTGTTATATTCAAGCTAGTTTAAATATCCTTAAAGCATGTGAGTTACAAACATTCAATCTGGTATTCTGGCAGGTTTCCACGCAGTGCATTACTGATATGCACAAAGGTGCTGTTTAAGCCACTGTCATTTTGATCTTCCGAGTGGTATCAGGGCGGCTGCAGCACTGTTAGCCTTCACATACGAAACTCATCAGTCGACCACTCAGGAGACGGATTAGTTTACTTCTGTAGTTATTTGCTAAAAAAAAAAAACAAAAAAAAAAAAACAAAAAAAAAACAAAAAAAAAAACCACTACCACGAAGAAAACCACAACAGACATAAACTGGGAAACAGTGTCCAAAATTCTTCCATCAGGAATACCTCATGAGTCCACAGCCCAATCCTAAGGGAAGCAATGGTGATGAGAATAATAGTTTAGTGAGAAACTAAGCCAAATGATTTGCTATGTAATGCGTCCTGGGAATTCTACCATAAATAATTTGAGACCTGGGAGTTTACTCAATGAATCCATATTTTAACAAGTTATTGTATATGTCTAAAATTCTTCCTTGGCAGCTATTCTCATCGAAAAAATCAGCAACCTCAGCAACTATCTGATGGCACCGAAGAATTTGGGCAAAATTGTTTTACATTTTTTTTATATATTTAAATAACAAGAAGGTTTTCTCAATCCTTATTCAGTTAGTGTGGCTGATTCAGAAATTACTTCATTGTTTCTCTTAAATTCCTTCATGTGGAGGATATGTAGTCAATGGATTTTATTAAAGCAGAATTTTACCATCATTTCGATGGCAACAAAATATGTTTTTCTAGTTTTAAGCAAACCACCCTTTGAGTGAGCACTATCTTACTGGAAATAATAAATTGGCATAATCTCCCTGATGTTGAAAAAAATTACAAAGATTATTATATGTAATTATGCTACACAAAGCAAAGCATTGTTTTAGTTTATGGATGCCTTTGCAGGGCTAAGAAATGGTTGTCTTACTATACACTTAAAGTATGTCATTGAACTTATACAATTAACATTCTATTTCACTTCTGGACTCTAAGCCTATTATTGATAGGAATAAAACTCTATTTTCATCCCATATTCTTTCTATATTCAAGAAACATATGGAGCCCTCATTTTTTTTTTTGCCAAAAAGGATCAAATACTTCAAATCCTTCATTTTCATGACTAATGATTGCATTTACCAAAATAGAAATAAAATCAAACAAATAAATAAAGAACATAAGTGGATATTGTATAGCTTTTTGCTTAGAGTAAACTATTTTATAGATATTAGCCTCCATCTAATAATGAAGCAAGGATTTAAAACAACTTGTAAAGCAGAAAGCATGCTTTTAATTAGCTTAAATATTAATTGCTAGGAATGAGGGGATAACGGTGAAAATGGGTTAACGTGAACATTTTAAATTCAGTAGAACTTTTAGCCTTGAATAACTACTGCCACAATTCTTAGTAGCTGTGATTTATGAAGGCAGTGAAAAAATACAAAAATATAAAATGGTGCATCTTAAAAAACAAATCACTTCATACTAGCAATGTTCCTGACTCTGGTGATAAAACAGTAAGGCACACACCTTGATATCAATTAATTCATAATTTTGCCAAGTCTAGTTAAAGAAAATTTCAATATAAACATCTAAAAATTACACTTTTATATTTCTTGAAATAATGAAATAATGCCTTTTCTACTGTATACCTTCCCTCCTAAAGTATACGATTTATTTAGAAGTTGCTTTAGGGAGGGTCCATTGGTGAAACTTTTTTTTTTTCAGTTTTGACTGAAAATATCTTTCAAAAAAGTTCATATTTGAAAGATATGGAGGCATAAAATGCCTGATAATAACTGAATTAAGGAATATTTTAAGATTCGAATGAAAGACATGGGATCATCTACTTAAAACAACTAGAGGTCAAGTGCTTCAGTCTGACCTCATACTGCACTGCTTTCTGAGAATTATCTAAACTTTTTGAATATTAAATCTCTGTTGTATATGTCTTTGCAAATGTGCTCCATCATTTTCGGGTGTTTTTCACTTGTTCCGTAATTGCTTATTATGATGAAAATGAATTATTGCTAATATAAACAACTCATGAATTTTTCTATGTATTACACAATTTTGACCTTTAACAAATATTTTTTTTCCTCTTATAACATCATTCCTCTTTCTCCCTTTTCCCAAATCTCCCTGAAAACTGATGGCTAGTCTGTCATTTTGTTTTATCGGTAGCAATGCTGATATTTTCATTTGTCAAATGTGGAAATAATCTGTCTGTCTATCAACTAATTCTGACTTTGGGTGAGGAAAAGGATGGTTACTTGTTAAACGCTACATGTCTCCCAACACTAACACATCTTGTTTTTCTTAAAATATATCATGTAATACATGATATATCATGTATTATGTAATACATATCATGTAATACATATTCTTATTCATCTATTCTTTTCCAGTTAACAATACAACAATATAATCTGATATCAGTGCATCATGTTATTTCATGTCAGTACCTATTTATAAATGTACTTTTTAAAGTCTGCATAAATCCCCCTCCTGTGGACCTTTTATGGTTTAATGAACCTGCTTCTCCTAAACATGAGACAGCAGTATTCAGGGCTGCCATTTCAAGACAAATGCAACCATCCTTAGTCTTGATGCAGATCATTGGAGTCAAAACATGATGTTTCTTCCCACCAGTGTTTGCTAGTCCATGAGGCACCTGCTTACCAACCTCTTTCTCACTTCTCTTGTCCCTCAAATATTTTAAGAGAAAACAATTTTACTTTTATTCTTGAACTGCCCAAAAAAGAAACCAACCCAGCATTATCCCACAAAATTTTAAAACTTATGTTTCCTAGATGTTGCCAAACAATAGTGATGAGTTATACACACATATCCAGAAAAAAATTAATAGGCCAGCTTTCACAGTTAACCCTCAACATGTAGGTACTACTGAATTATTTGAAATGCATATTTTCAACATCTACCTAGTTATTTATGAGAATTGATACATGGACACTATAATAGAAAATTCCAGTTTTCCTAGACTATCTTTGCTGTTGGGACAAGCTCTGATTTCCTCAGTCATTTAAAAAAAAATGCCCCTTATGTTCTCTGATCTGTCACATTTCTGCATTTTTGTGTCTTTCTTCTTAGCTTAGATTCCAAATATTTGTAATTTTATTATCATAGCATCCTGAAACTTGCTGTATTCTTCTGTATTTAGACCATATATCTGTGCAAGCCAGAAATCTTTATGAAATCAGTTACCATCTCTAACCATGCAGGATTTTGAGCACCATCTACGTGAATTGGCTCTATGGTAAATTCATAGACACTGACCACTAACGGTCACTGAAAAGAATTCTGAATCATTGCAACACTCATCTTTCTAAATAGCTTTTGAAATCAATTCCAGTCCCTTCAAAACTTGGCAACTCTATTTTCTTCCTTGTTCATGAAGAAGACATTGCCACCTGTTACACACCAAATATAAAGCATTGGATTGACAGAGTACTCCGCTTCGTCTTCCCAGTGCAGGCATCCATGCCCAGCGCGTCCTTTCTCACTTCCTTTATATTGGAGAGGTATTCTGCTTTCTCATGCTCATCCATTCACTCACAATCTACACTGAATCCATTTTTATGTTGATCGGTATTTCCAACCATGCTTTATACATGGTCTTTCCCATCTAGCCTCTTTCAGTAGATACTCAGATAAACAAAAACTCTTCTCAACTGAAATTATATTTTTTTCTGCAGTAAACATCCTGTTCATTAATATTTTCATGTGTTTTTAAAAAGTACTTTTAAGTACTTTAAGCTCACAGATTAAATTGTATGTAGATTTTTTCACAGATATGCATATTGCAAATATTTGTACAAGTCTATATACACTTCCATTAAAGACATTAAGAGGGCATGTGATTTTTAAACCATGGCTAATTTTGAGCATAGTTTTGTAAAACTAATTAAAGAAAATTAGTTTTTATTGTTACCTTAGTTGAAATGTCCACTTACTACTCAGTGGTTTTAGAATATTTTGCTTATTACACACATATTTCTTTGTAAATTAAGTATAACTATAAATATTGATTTGAAAGCAATGCTGTTACAGAAAATGCCATGTGTCTCAATTAATTTGAAGAATTATTTCACAAATAATGGAAAATGTATAAATAAAAATTGAAATAGCTTTTAGCTGTAATTGCTTTTAAACAGTGACTGGAAACATATTTAATAATACATGCTACTATTATGGATTACACAGTAATAAATACTGTAAATTCCATTTGAAAATGCTAATTGTATTACCAAAAAAATGGATGAGGCTTAAATTGCACCATTATATGCATGGAAACCTGTGACATGCCCCAAATCAATATAAAAATAACATTCTATTCATGTTAATATAATCTTCAAGTATTTTACAATTACAGACAGTATATAGGTTCAACAGGGAAACAAAATTAAAACCAAAAATGAAGACAAAACAAGAGCATGATTTGTTGTCTCACCCAAGAGTATCCTAGAACAGAAATTATCTGAAGATTGATTTACCCTTTAACTTTCATGTGTCTAACCTTTCACGTCGGGTGGCTGTCACGCTATGATTAGGATCGAACATTAGCTCTCCACACAACAGCGAGTAGATTAGGAAGTAAAATTGGAATTCTGATGGCAATGACTTGGATATAACCATCCTGCTCATTTTTTTCCCTATTTACTCTTGTTATGTTTCTTATTTGATGTCAGGAACAAATACAAATGTGTGATTTTCTTTGTAGGGTAGCCAGCATATTATGGTTTCTTGCCACAATAGAGTAATCTATCTTTACTCTGAGATGAAATCCTACAAAAAACATAACAAATGATAACTTTATTTGACATTTTTCAAAGTATAACTTGTTTCTCTTATATTAGTTACTGTAATGTAAGAGATATGCAGGAAAATGTTAAATGATGCATTAATATAAAGGTATTTTAATATTATGAATATGCTTTACATTATTACAAATGATTAAGTTTATATATTTGTGCTTCTAATTCTTAAACATGCCATATTTTTTAATGTTTTCTTTGTCAAGTTTTAAATATATTAATGTTTGTGGTTATATAAATAAATTTAAAAGTGAAATATGCTTTAGAAGTGATTGATAATAGAAACTCACATTTTAGGGATTAAATGAATTTTTCTAAACAGCATTGATTATATAAACCAGACTTAGTAACTATAATGGATTGAAATTGTTATATATGAGTAAGAACTTATTCATAGCCAGTGAAGAAAAACTATGTTGTAATGAATTTAATAAATTTGGGTTAAAAACATAAAGGATTTTGATCCACTTATTTCACTATATTATACTAATATACACTCTCATTTAGTCTTTTGTCTGTGTTAGTATGTATGTGTTTATTTTTTCTGATAAATTATATATTTTATGTTACTTTTTATTCTTGAAAGCAATTAGCACAAAGTATAATATATAGTATACATGTAATTCATATATTTTCTGATGAAAATATGATAAATTATTATAAATTTTATCACAAATCAAGTGTGTATTCATGAGGTCACAATGAATAATATGAGGTCTGTCTCCAAAAAGTCCAGCCATTATTACTATAATGAGAGTGGTTTGAGCGACATCAACGTAACCTGGCAGCCAAGGAGCGTGGCCTGCAATGTGTGTGTGTCAACAATGATGACTTCACTGTACTAGTCAGTGGGGATGGTAGACGTGATTGAGTGAGCATGCGTACTGTGTGGCTGTTGCATTGAAAATGACTGAGCGAGTAGAGAAATGAATCTGCATCAAACTTTGCATTAAGTTTGAATATTCCTCTGTGGAAACTCTCCAGATGATTCAGAAGGCTGCAGCTATAGGCAACAGGTGATTGGCAGCTTCATCACGACAATGTTCCTGTTTATACATCATGTCTCCTGCAGAAGTTTGGGGGAAACATCAAGTCACCCAGGTGACTCAAACCCTCTACAGCCCATATTTGATGCTCAGTAACTTCTGGCTTTTCCCAAAACTAAAATCACCTTTGAAAGGGAAGAGAATTCAGACCATCTATAAGTTTCAGGAAAATATGACAGGACAGCTGATGGCAATTGGGAGAACTGTGTGAGTTCCCAAGGTTCCTACTTTGAAGAGGACTGAGGCGTCATTGTCCTATGTACAATGTTTCTTGTATTTTGTATCTTCTTCAGTAAATGTCTCTATTTTTCATTTACATGGCTGGACACATTCTGGACAGACCTCATATATTTGTTTGCTAAGTAATGTGTTGTATATCCATATGCTGTGGAAATCCGCACACATAGAAAACCTTTTAGTAGTGTAATATTTAATAACATTAAATGTTCATGAAAAAAGTTGGGGAAAATTTTTATACAAAGTGGATATAAATAAATACATAATTATAAAATATAAATATATGACATTATATAAGCATAATGTTTGATGTGAATGTGCCCATTGGATTAGTAAATTGTAAGAACAAAATAAATTGGGGAGTATCATAATAGCTTTAATAAGTTTTTTTAGTGTGTTCTCTTTTACTTTTATAAGCTAAAATATAATTTAAAACATCATTATGATTGACAAATATGAAAATACCAACAAAAACTTAAATATCATGTGATAAAATATTTGGCTGTAGAAACTGATTTATAGCTAAAATGTCAGGATATTTGTTATGCATAAATCTTGGAGAAAATACCAATGTTTGTTTTCCATCCCTCTACTCAATCAATAATCCACTGATTTTCAGACATCTATCTATTTAAATATTATAAAGACCTTATAGAAAAAAAGAGATGCAACTACAAATAAATGTAAGGTAACATACCATTCTTTTGTCTTTTGCACATGTACTTTCTTTGTACAAATTTATCTGTCCGTCTGTATGTTTGTCTATGCGTCTGGCTGTGTCTGTTACCTCTCTCATAGGGTTCTTTTCCAAGCCAGATAGCAACCTTCACTCTCTTTGGCAGTTTAGTATCTCAATGCAAAGCTTCTAGAGCCAAATTTTGGCATATTTTGAATAAGCTTTATATTTGGCTACAGTGGGCAGGGAGGCAAATCCAAAATGATGTTTTAGAACACAGATTATTTGGGTATTGAACAAAAGACAACTCCGAGGTGGAAGATTGCTGAAGGGGAGAGTAGATAATCCACTGAGCAACGTGGTTTTCCAGTGTGGCCTCAGAATCCTAATACGACTGTGCAGTAGGCATAGAAGAAAAGTAAAACAAGAAATAATGACATCATGCATTTTATAGCTTTTTATTAGAATCATGTTATAATCATGAATAATTTCCCAAAATTATTTTACATCAATTTTTAAAACCTTAAATTTAAGAATCTGTATTTATTTAAGGACAGTTCACTTCATTTTGGAAAAGAGTTTCATTTTCCTCTTCTGATATAGCCTGTAAATGTATCTATTTCCTGTTTCTTTTCACTGAAAGCATCTTTGGCATTTAAAACATACAGCCATTATTGTCCCATTTCTGCATAAAAGTTTCCTCATGTTTTCTAGAAGAAAATGTCCAAATTGTTAGTATAAGAACTTTAAAGGGATAACAAAGATAATTATGAGGAGTATCATTTCTAAATTACCAAAAATAAATAAATGTTGGCTCTTTATCTGAGTAGGATACTTTAAAAAGCCATGTACTTAATAGCAAATTTAGTCCTTTAAGCCACAATGCACTAAGGTTTATCTTCATTTTAGCAATGAAGACACCAAAATAAATACTCAAAGAGAGTAAGCGAGAATTCCAGATGAAAGCCCTGGCTTCTCTAACATCCAACCCAAGGCTGTTAAGTTTCACTACTTATATTATGTAGGTTCCTGTAGGATTGTATGCTCTGGACTCATTTGTTTTTCTTTTTATCTCATGTACCTTAACAAATATGATACTTTTAGATTTAAACTAGGCACACTTTCTTCCAAGCTAGTCATTGTGAAATGCCCTTTGACCTTTGCTTGCTTCATGAACTCCCGGCTCTCTCCTGCATGCCGCAACTCCACTGAAAGTTTAAACGTCCGTCACCTCATTCTGCTAGTACGCTGTGCATCTGTTACACCCAATACCAGTGCGTGGCTGTGCACAGGTTTCCTCCCAAATAAGGTACCTTAAGACAAAAATATCGGCTTTTTTTATAGTTGAATGTCTGCTGCCTGGCACAGTTTATGTCATAAAGTAGGCATTCAATAAATTTTTGTTGAATTAATTCAGCTCATTTAGATTTAATTTAATTTTATTTTATTTTTCAGAGATTTGTGAAAAGGAAAGGAAATGTTTATTTAATGCTATACAGACTTAAAGTAGCGACTTAGCATCTTCATTAAAATATCGAAGTCCTTTTAGGATACCCACAGATGCACCCAGTGCTTCCTTCTCCCCTGCCCTACCTAATCCAGGGTATCGTAACTCAGGAAAAGAAGCAAACGTCCAGGATCCAGGCTCCTGACTCTATCAGTTGTGTCACCGCCCAGGCAGGACCTCTGATTAATCCAAAGCCATGTGACACCTTCTCATGGCCTACTGGCAAAAGTTCTTTCACTCTTCTTCCAGGCAAACTCTCTCCTGCTTCCCAGGCCACACAGCCAAAGGGAGCACCCCGAAGCCACGTGGTCCTCTTCTACCAAAGCTGCAGGTGTCTGCATTCTGGCCAAACCATATGGCTTTCTCTGGCAAAGCTGTGAGGGGTCTCCACTCTGCCAAAGCCATGTGGTTCTCTAGATTTAATTTTAAATATATCAACTAATTACTTTGCAAATCCCTAAGAATTCCAAATATGCAAAAGACAGGGTTACTGCCTACCAGTAATAAGTAATTATGTACATATATTATAATTGTCAAGGTTAATGCTTCCCCACTGCTGAATTACAAAGATCAAACATCCATGCTAATTGTCATTTATCAATAGATAAAATACATATTCCAAAATGTTCATGTTAAATCAGAACTGTGTGTGAATCATCCAGTATATGCAATTTAGTATATTCAGATATTAAAGAATTTAAAAGTGGTCTCATTATCACATCCTCAGTCTTTTGTTTATTTGTTTGTTTTTTTCCAGACAGAAGAACACCACTCACTGCTGTGCTGGTTTTGACATCATTTTACCTAATGATATTTTATTAAATAGAATATGTATAAAACACCTATATTAAAATGCATTAAGTATTAAAATAATAATTTTGTTAACCATTGATTTTTTCATCACCTATTTTATATCTATATCTATCAGTAACATCTTTCTGTACATCTATGGCAGGAGTCTAGTACAGAAGACTGTGCTAGTGAAAGTAGTGATTATTGATTAAAAGATATAGCCAGAGAAAAGAAATCAGACGCAGAGGGAGAATCTATAAGAATAAAAAGCCTTATCTCCTTCATCCTTTCTGCCTCTCTGCAGGAGGTACTCATTGACTCAATGTTATCAGAAGCCAGAAGGTTAAGAAGAACAGTGGAATTAGTTCCTACAGGTCTGACACCTGGTACAGAGATCCTGGTGGAGAAGCATGGAGTGGCATTCGGGAAAAAATCTAGCACCTTCATGTAACTAATACATGTAGTAGTCAATATATTGCATTGATGTATTACATTGACTATCATAAAGCATCTGCCTTTCTTTATCAGTATGTAAGCAACATGATGGCCCAGTTCACTAATGTATTTCAAGCACTAACATAAGCAGCACCTAACTCATAATGTACATTCAATAGTTGCTGAATGAATGCTGAATAAAATAATATATAATACATCAAACAACAATAGTTAAGGTAATAATTTATGATGATGCTATAATGACAATAATAGTATCGCTACCACTTATTCATTTTGTGTTCCTGAGCAAGATTTTTAACAGATAGGCAACCTCCTCTTCTATGAAATAAAAGAAAACCAAGTGCATCAGCCCTGGCTGGTGTAGCTCAGTGGATTGAGCGCTGGCCTGTGAACCAATGAGTCTCTGATTCGATTCCCAGTCAAGGCACATGCCTGGGTTGCCAGTCAGGTCCCCAGTTGAGGGTGTGCAAAGAGGTAACCTCACATTGATGTTTCTCTCCCTCTCTTTCTCCCTCCTTTCCCCTCTCTAAAAATAATTAAATACATATTAAAAAATATCCCATATGTTACATATAAAATACAATAGTTATATTTAAATTATGGTATATACATAATGCATTATATACTAGTCATAAGGTAAGGAGAGCATTTATCTTAAGATTTGTTATATAATAACAATGTTAATGCATGACATATAGTGCAAGGTTCTTTTTATTGTATTATCACTTTAATCCTCAAAACAATCCCAGGGATGATACCTCCTATCATCACCATCCTCAGACAAAAACAGCAAGATGGATAATGCTGTGTGACTTCTCTACAATCACATGTAAGCGATCCAAACAAGGTTGATTATGCAATTAAAATTATCTATTTTTATTTTTAATTTCTTGCATTGAAAATATGTTGATTACATTTTGTATCCAACCCCACTTTGTACTGGTTTCAAGTGTACAGAACAGCAGATAGACATCCATATGTATCACAAAGTGCTCCCTTTGACATTTCAAGTGCCCACCTGGCACGGAAGGCGGTTATTACAGTGTTGTTAACTGTATTCCCTATGCTCTACTTTGCAAACCTCTGCTCATTTTGCAACTACCAATTAGTACTAACTTTAAATTTTCAACTGTGTTCTCATTTTAATTTTCCATTTCTCATAGATATCCCAAAGGCTTTCACTAGGTAACAACTAAAGGCATTAATTTGAGCTGGCACTTTTGTTAAATTTAAATGATAAATGTAAATATGTTATCAGTATGTTAATCTTCATTCCTAATTTTCTCTTAAAGAGTGTAACAAAACCCAATTTCATTGCTAATTTTATTCTTAAAATCATGTACAAACACAAATGAAGTCAGCTGGCACTGCCAGGCGTGGCAGAGAGGGACACCTCTTGCAGCAGTTTTCTCAAGGTGAGCACTTTCTGGTCTTAAATATGTACCCCACGTCATGAAGCCTCTTTCCTGATATTGTCACCTCATTTCAGGCACAGCACCTGAAATGATGATAGGAATGAAGACTTAATCCCCTGGGTCTTGGAAGCTTTTCAGTCTTCAGAAGAGGTTATTTCCAGGCAAGTGTTCTTAGAACTCTATCATTATCTGCTTATATTTTGTTAATTTCTTAAGAGCCAAAAGTTAGAGGATTTATATTGAATGTAATTCCTAAGAAAGGAATGTGCCTTCTAAGTGTAATTAAATAGTAGTGACTCAAGCAAAAATCCTTTCTTTCCAAAATGTGCCTAACCAGATGGACAATCATACAATTCATGGGGGTAGGAGTAAGGAATACAAAAAGAGAAATCAGTGGTTTCATTTACTTTAGGAATTAAAAAAAATGTAGAAAGGAGTGTTTTGTAGTCAAATGTTAACCTGACATATTACAGTCACCATTTAGGAAAACTCACTGGTTTACCACATTGCACAGTGGCCATCCTGAACGGGACGGCCGAGACTCCCCATGACATTGCAGCAGAGCCTCCGGAGCATGAATGCGAGTTAGGTACAAAAACATGGGCACTGTCCACAAGCCACTTGTATTTGCAACAAAGAATTTTAATGACCCTGGTCTGGTTGCTGCCTTTGATGCTCAACTATCCTACCAATAAGTCTTTTGGGATATAACATATCTGAACACTGGAAACAATAGCCCCTTCCTCATCAACAACTGCTTGTGTGGTTAGTGATTCTGCAACAGACTCCAGTTTAACGCATTATTCAGTGGTTTTTGGATTATTTATCAAGTGCCACCATAAATTCTATTTTTTTCTATTATTTGGTTATGTATTGAGCAATGTAAGTGGTTTTTTAAAATCTATATAAACTCCAGTTGAATTTTGGCCAGAAAATAATATTGACTGACATATTTGAAATAAAATATATGGCTGTAAGTATATGTTTTGTAAATAGATATACAATAAGATTATAACATACTTGGCCAAGTTACTACAAAATATTCTCCTTTATGCTCTTTATTTTTAAACAGACAGATATGTCTGTAGTCATGTGGCTGCTTACCTTTTATAACTGGAAGGTTGAAATGTAATTTTATTAATTCTAGATGAACTGGTAGCTTGCAACTATAAATGTAATCCATGGACCTGCAACATTGGCATCATGATGGAGCTTGTTAGAAATGCAGACTTTAAGTGCCACCCCAGGTCAACTGAATTAGTGTCTCCATTTTCGCAGCATTATCATTAGATACTTTATGCATTCACTGAATGTTTATAGGCCCTCATCTAGCAGATACATGAGAATTGAGTACAGCTAACATTATTGTGCTTGGTGAGGCTCAAGTCAAGCATCTCCAAAACAAAACAAAGCAAAACACTCCTTTACACAAAGAACAAAACAAAACAATCAAACAAACATAAGGCAATCTCGTGACTTTGGACCTGTATGGTTTTTCTGACTACATTTGGATGGAGCTGAAAAGTGCCAACTTCCTTTAGATAAAAGGATCATCTGCTGAATTAATTTTACGCTGCTTGCCTTGTTTATTACCTGCATTTGAGTGTGAGGCCCTTGATTTATAGAAAGCAGGACTAATGTTGCAATTCTTTGTTAGCCACACATTTTCTCACTCTCTTTAAGCCACAACTTGGACACAGTGCTGATTCCCACCCTCCTAATCGATAAGGAGGGGTCAGAGAAAGTGGTTTCTGAGCAATACCATATGGAACCGAAACAAACATCCTGTGAATGTTAAAAGCTCAAATAGATATTTATATTGGATTAGTGAACAAAAAATCAATGCCACTGAAAACTAGAAGAACTCTCATACTTATTAACACACAGCTTTATCTCTTGGCTTTCTCCCCAGTATGCCAAGACAGGGATTATCGAAGATGTAACCTAGAGTTGCAGCATAAGACAGTGGATAAAACATATTCTTATTGATTCTTGCATGTCATAGTTGCACCAGCTGACTCCTGAGAATGTGGGCCTTGGAGGATTTGCTTAGTCCCAAATCCGAAAGCTTCTTCTGAGTGTATCACAAAGAGATATCAAACTCCCCTGTTGGGTTGAGATCTGGGGTGTGCTACATTCCTGGAACGTAAGTCCTGATACCTAACTCTTCTTGAAACTCAGATTGGCACTATGAAACATTTATTGTTTTCTCCATTAAAAATCCACTCTATTGATGTTTGATTGACATACAAAAAGCTATACATATTTAACATATCCAACTTAATGAGCTTGAATGTACAGGAAGCATCACCACAACCTATGCATACACATATCTACCACCTCTAAAACTTTTCTCCCATCCTCTTTATTCGCTGTTGTTATGCTTATTAATAAGAGTTTATATTAGAACTATCCTCCTAGCATATTTTTAATTATACAATCCAGTAGTATTGCCTTTGAACACTATTCCTTTACAGTTCCTGTTTAAATAGGTTGTCCCTGTACCCGATCATTTCTTAATTCATTGCATTTTCCCTATAAAACACAAAGTTTATTTTGGTGTATATGCCCGCAAGTGTGTGTATGCACATGTGTGCCTCACACAGACATTTTTTCATCATTTGAATGATAGATTATATGATTTACTTTAGAAAGACATTTTATGTTTAAATGTAATATCTATCTGGAATTTATTTTGTGGTAAAGAATTTAATAAGACTGTAATTCTTTAGCATTATTTTTCTATTAGTTTCAAATATTAACAATTTATGTGCTATTAATTAACCTGAAATCCACCTTATTATCTGTAAATATTTCTTATATATTTAAATATTATATGATAAACATCATGTATTTATCGTGCTGTTGAATAATATACTGACTCCATAAATGTTAAATGCCATTTAATTTTTAAATGATTGTACTTTATAATTATACTCAGATATCTAGCAGGGCTAATTCATAGCTTTTCAATATTGATAAGAATAGGTTTCATTTCTTAAATGATTATTATTTTCTCAAAGTCATTCAACTTGATTTTTCTAGATACAATGCTGCAAAAATGTACTGTTTTTAAATGGATTCACAAAAATGTTATAGAATAATTTAGCTTAATTAACAGTGCTTACATTTATAGCTTCCCACAAATCTGGTGTGTTTTTCTGCTTATTCAAGTATTTTTTAAAAATATTGAATTGATGGCAGATTCTTCACATTTCCTTGGAATTTCCTTGGAATACATTTCTTCGTGTTATGTTTGGAGGGAAAAAGAAGAAGATACTTTGAACTGGAGCATAACTTTACTGGAGTTTTCACTACATATTTTTGCAACCATTACTCTATGCAACCTAATGTATAATATGAGAATATGACACAAATATTCATAGCTCGAGACAGTAATATGATACTCCATGAGAAGGACTCATACACTAATTCCAGAGAAGTTAGGATGAAAAAAATATATATTACCTCTGACTAAGCTTTTAGGAGTATTTAGATTTTGGAGGTAGGAGGGTTAGTTTGTTAGGTGAACAGAGAAGCCCGAGTCAGGCCATCGACGAAGGGCATTATACCTGTGATACGTGCACTCAGCTTTGGCGATTACGGAGAGAGGAGTGGTGGAGGACAAGCCTACACAGTCAGGTTAAGGTAAGACTGTGAAGGGCTCCGTGGCCCGTCTGAGAGGATGCCGTTTAGGTATTTGTAGTATCTGTAAGTTCTCTCCTGCTCCTGAAATGTAGGAAATGGTCTGACGAGATCTCACTGTTGTTAAAGCATCCAACCAGCTGCCGATCCGCTTCAGAAGCGACCACTTTCTTCAGAACTAAACCAGCTACAGCATGGACAGCTCTCCCACACTTTCAGATCCACATGATCTTTTGCTGCATCTCAGTAAGTTTGCTCATATTCACAACTCTAATAGAGAAATTAATTTTTCTACTTCTTTTTATTTTCAGCCCAGAATTTACTCTACATGAAGAGAGTTAGGCTAGTCAACCACTAGAATTCTGGAATTATTATATTCTCACTCCTCATTTTAATTGCACTAGAAAAAAATGCACTTGTTCATTTAGTAATATTGATTACTTTAAAAGATTCAATTCTGAATGCCACAGATTTAAAATCAATAATGGAATAGATAGCCATTAGTATCAAGAAGAGAGATAGATGAACAGTAACAGTACAAGATAATATATGCTACAGTAGAAGCACAAAAAACATGCACACTGCTGGGAGGCAGTTCATCTTGGGCATCTCGTGTTTCTTCATGTCATGCAAGCATGACATTAACTCTCTTTTTTTTCAGACTATCTATCTCTTCAAGAATGTGTGCACAGTGAATCTTCATGGACTCTGTTTCCAAGGGAGCAAAGGGAAGAAGTGCTTAGCCTTCAATATAAAGAAGGCAATGGCTCCCTCTGGTGCAAATGTCAAGCAGAATTATTTGCAGCCATCATAAAAAAATTTGAAACCCTTAGTTTGGGGTTCTTCAACTGAAACCAACTGCATGCAGGACGTTAACCCTGGTCATTCTGGTCGTCTCACTGCCACCCTCTGGCCCAGGGACTTGAGGTCCAAGGGAACTGGTACTATCACAGAGCTAGCTTATGCTCTGGGTATCACGATGAGAAATAAAGTCTTTTCTCTCCGACCAGGAGTTTTATGTCTTCCATCCTCATTCATGCAACTGACTGCCTAACATGTAGCAGAAAATATCAGACTCTTCACAATTTGCAACTTTTTGCAAGATTGCCTTGGTCATTATTCAAAGCTAATGTGTGAATATCACCTAAGCTTTGAGCTCTTCCTCAGAGGGCACCTGGGACTTTTTTTTTTTCTTTTTAAGATTGTGTTTATTTTTTGAGATGGGAAAGAAGGGAGAAAGAGAAGGAGAGAAACATCAATGTGTGGTTGCCTGTCATGCGCCCCCCGCACTGGGGACCTGGCCTGAAACCCAGGCGTGTGTCCTAACTGGGAATTGAACTGGCAATCCTTCGGTTTACACTCCAGCATTCAACCCACTGAGCCACACCAGGCTAGGCTGGGACTTCTTTTAGGCAGTAGAATTTCACTGATCTTCAAGGATTAATTACAGAGGAATAATGAGCTCTTATTAAGAAGAGTTTGGCCCTGACCTATGTGGTTCAGGTGGTTGAGCGTTGATCCATTAGGTAAAAAGTCAAGCATTTGATTCCCAGTCAGGACATACACCTGCATTGCAGGTTCAGTTTCCCCATCAGGATGCATTGGAGAGGCAACGAATCAACGTGTCTCACTCACATCAATGTTTCTCCCTCTCACTTTCTCCCTCCCTTCTGTTCTCTCTACAAATACATACTATCTTTAAAAACAAAAGAAGAGTTTGATATCTTGTTGGTATCCATAAAATAAGTGATAAGTTGTGAAGGCACAAAATTTTAGCTATACAAGATAAATAAATTATACAGAATGTAATATCTGTATTTAACAATACTGGATCATGCACTTAAAAAGATTGCTCGGAGGGGAGAACTCATATCTTACCACAATAAAAATGCTTTTTTGTTTTTTTGCCTAAATAAAAATGCATTTCATGACTAGGTAACAGTACAGTATGCCCAGAGTAGAACAGCCACTATGCTAATGAGGGAAAATAAGGTCATTGATTCAATCAGCAATAGATTTTTATCTTCAGAGAGAGACTTTGTGTTGTTTTAAAAGAAAAGATAATAAAAAGAAATCCGGTCTAGGTAAGCCAGATCAAATCAATTATGACTGAAGGAAGGCACTGTCTTTGATTGAAAGTTAAGGGCAGAATTAGACTGAAAAATAGATAAGTCCCTGGTTTATGTAAGAAGACATTTTGAATGGAATCTGATTATATCAGTTTTCAATCTGTTAAATTAACAGAAAGCTTATAAATTTTTCTTCAGCAATTCTTGCTTCAAGAAACACAATACATCTTATTATAAAACATTATAATTATTTTTAAATGTATGGAATATAATGTATATGCATGTTTGTATAATTTTTCAGTTACTTGTATTTTTAAAACATTAGAATATTTAATAATATATTTTTTACTCTCGAAGACCATTAAGTAATTAGAGTATGATGCAATAAGGCTGAATAAGCAGAGATATGCACCAAAAACAGTTTTTCTATAATTTATGAATCAACAGGGGAATATCAGTTATTGGAAACATGATAGCAAATAATATGACAAAATTAACATAGGATGGTAGTAAGCATTGAGTCACTGGTTGGTAAAAAAATCTATCATAAATTCTGCAAGAGAACAACACTTTTAAGTAGATGAAGTTAAGAAAAAAAAAACAACAGAGTTTGAAACACTAGCAAAGGGCATTCTGATTCTAAAACAATACAAAATAGACTTTTGAGTGCAAGTCCTAGTGGGGAAATCAGGAAGCGTGTGGAGCGGTGCTACACAACACAGGCTTAGGTACTGATAATGAGGCCGGGGGCTGGAATGTGGACCCAGGTAATAAGTCAAGTATTCGCTTCCCAAATATAAAGTACGGTACCAGGACTCATCAAGCAGTGAGTATCAGCTGAAATTGAACTACCAATTATTTCTTATGACATCTAATACAATCCCATTTGGAAACAGATAGTGTTGATTTTGACTTTGGTTTGGAACTAAATAACAGGAAATATGAAGCAGAGAGGATATTATAAATACTTGAGGTAAATAATTTAATCACACTGTAATACTTTATGAACAAAACATAGATCTCCAAAAATTGCCTCTGAAGCTATAATAAGAAACATATGCTACATGTCATTCCTTTTATTTTACATTTATTTTATCTTTGTCAACATATGTATCTGATATTGAATCAAGATGAAACATTGTCCATGTTTGCCTGGTCCTCTGCCCATCCCTTTATTTCCAAATCCATAACAAAACTATTATGGGGTTATATTGAAAAACTTTTTTTCAATATAACTATATAAAATTTAACAGAGGATAAAATAATATTATCAGCACCCTAGAAAATTTCATGGAATGTCTTGAGATCACATTGAATTTAATATAAAGGGAGTTTTAAAATACAATAACTCAAGAAAAATTTTGCTCCAAATGTACTCAGAACAAAGATGCCATTATTCACGTGGATAAAATAATGAGTTTTAACTCAAAGTCAACGCACTGAAAGTGTAAATGGGAAACTGAGAATATAAATAATTGCAGGACAATATTCAGAGGAGTTGAACTATTGGTCACATCTTGTCCTCTGACTTGGGTCAGGCCAAAGGCAGTCCAAATGCATAAACTTACAGCATAACAGTATACACTTATATATATACACTGAGTATGGCCATAGGTAGTAGATAGGGCACCAGTGTCAGACAGGCAGGGACGGGCTACAGAATGTCCATTGATTCACTAGAGACAGGAAGGACTCTCATCCATATCTTATACATATATTTTTTTTCTTCCTCATTCTACTGTACATTTGATGCCATCAGTTTCCTGCTATCTGAGAAATTACAAGATCAGGGCTTAAGGAATGTAATGGCATGAAAAGGCTGGTAACAGTGAGATTTACAGTTTATGGATTCATTCACAACGATGAAATATTACACAAAAACATACATATATGCAACGAAGGCAATTTCATTACAGCCTTTTAGAGAAATATGATTATTTTCATAATATGCAAATCCCTTTCACACTTCTTCCACATTATTATCCCTCTTGATTCATAATTTCTACTATGATATAGCTGTAATTCTTTGAGAACTAGGGGAGCTTTATCACTTTGAATACATTTTCTTAAGTCTATGACAGATAAATAGATAGATACATATGCTATACTGATTCACTGAAAACATTTTATTATGAAAGTTAACCTACACTCTGTATTATGTTGTTACTATTTTTATTAGTTGGATATCAAAATCACTCTTTAATCATAAAAGAATAAGAATTTTTATTTACATATGCCCTTATTTACTTTACCATGACTTATAACTTTTTAAATTTTATACATTAAGATTTAGTTATGTGATAAGTTTGAATATGTAAATATATAAATTATATATAAGAAAAATGTAACATAAATTGTGATAGTCTTAATTTAACAGAGTAGCATTATCAGCTTTTCCCCTTGAAAAATACATTAAAGAAATTATATGCATATTCATTTATTTTACTTTTTAAAAATTGTTTTTATATGCTGGCAACCATTGATTACCTGAGCAGGAATTGATTTAGAAAACAGTTTGTAAATATATTTATGTGAAGGGGTTCAGATTCAGCATGCATGTTATCATTTTGCATTATGCAAAAACAAGAATCATGTAGGAAAATTGTAGACTTGGAGCATTGGTATCTACGTTATTTTAATAAATGGTACAAAATGTCATAAAACAATATATAGCTCAATAATAATCTATAAATATTTGTTTCTACCTTTTTCCATATTTGTATCTACTTTCTGCTTCATAAATACAAAGCTTGTTTATCTTTGTCAGTCATGTTTTCAAGGTTTTGCTATATTCTTTATTTTAGCCTAATGGAACTTTTAATAAAATTAATGCATTACAACAAGCAGACATCTCATGAAAGCATCTCCAACACATCATCTTTACTCTCTATCTGTGGGCTGTTTAATAGAAAGAATCCCTAAAACTGAGAGGACAGAGCCTCAAGACAGAAAAATAGAAGCCCCACCACCAACATTCAATTAACCTGCATTGGACTGTAATTTCAGTATTAGGTTGTGATATACAATACTATATAATGCTATAATATTATATTATACCATATATGCTTTTATTATGCAAATATACTATAATCAGGTATATTTTCAGGGGCTTGACCTATTCTGACTAACATAGTGTTACAACAATTTTATTTATATGCCACTCAAAATATATGCAGTTTCTTCAGGTAATGATAGAAGTGTTATCTCTTTTGACTTTTCTCCTGAGATGCTATAGTAGAAAAACTAATAATAAAATAATAAACTGAATATGTTTTAGAGTCATTCATAATCCATCATTTGAAAATTCAAATGTGAGCTATCTTAAAGGAGTAAGTTATGTATAACTTTTAGTAATTAGTAAAAAGGAAATAAACAGAAACCTCATTTGAGATACACCTATGGGAATAAGGATTTGTCTATTTTGATATTTCAAAGGAATACAAAACATTAGGTGACAATTCCCCTTCAATGAAAACATATTCAATAATCTAGATGTTCCCAGCACTCCCTGAGTTGTCTAATCTCATTATCACCACTTCTCCAATTTCAAGGGCAAAGTCTAGAACTATATTTTGAAATCCTCTTACAGATTAGATTTTTGGGAAAGTTCTTTCAATGACAGGCCTTGCACAATGGTATTTAGGCAAAAGAGAAGGAGAAGTCAGTATTATTTTACATAAACTGTAGGCACCAGCCTTGAAGATGGTTAAAGCAAGACTTCTGGTGGCTTGTGGGTGCTCTACTGTGGTGTTGCAGAGAAGTAACACGGCTGACACAGACTTTCCAACAGACGATGTTCACACTGGCTTCCAGGAGGACTCTGAGAATCACCTGCTTCCTTGAACAGTGATGGTTTTTGTACAAATCTATGCCTTCACATGCAGATGTACATCCACCTGTTGAGAATCAGTATCTGAATTATTATTATTGAGCTCTGGTACAAACTGCACGCCCAACCAATAAACATCCCATTGGAACAAGCACCCTGAGCCGTTTCCATGACCAGGGTGTAATCGTATTCACTAAGAGTTCAGTAACTGTGGGCGTGGCCAGTAGGACTCCATAATCACGTAGAAAAGGTTTGCGTGGGGTTTGGCTCAAGAAGTTCTGAAAGAAAATTGTCGGAGTGAAGGGCTCAACGTCCTTGACTTCTCCTGTTCCACTAATTATATTTTTTTCACTCACAGCACAATTGAGAAAAAACTTGCAGATGGTAACCTTTGTCCCAGCACTTGGTTAACCTCCCCCATTTATCAACATTGATTCCCAGGACTGGTGCAGTGTAACTGATGAATCTGGATTGACACACAATTGTCACAAAGAGTCTAAAGTTTCCATTAGGGTTTCCTCTCGGTGTTGTACATTCTATGGGTTTTAGCAAATGTCTAATGATATGTATCCAACATCATAATATCACACAGATAACTTTCAATGTCCTGAAAATCTGTGTTCACTATATCCATCCTCCCCATTCCCACTTCTGGTAACCACTGATCTTTTTTGACCATTTTTATAGCTTTGCTTTTCCCAGAATATTTTATATTTGAATCATAAGAACACAGACTTTTTTTTTTAGATTGGGATCTTTCACTTAGTAATACATGCTTAAGTTTCTCCCATATCAACTCATGACTTGATAACTCATTTCTTTTTAGTGTTAAATAACATTCAATTATATGGGTGTAAAAGTTTATTTATTTATTCACTTACATAAGGACATCTTGGCTGGTCACTCACAAGTCTTGGCAATTATGAATAAAACTGCTTTAAACCTTGTGCAGTTTTTCAGTGGACATAGTCTTCAATTCCTTTGGGAAAATAACAAGGAGAGCGATTGCTGGATGATAGGGTAATGGAATCTTTAGTTTTGTAAGAAGCCAGAAATAGTTTTCCAAAGTGTTTGTGCCATTTTGTGTTTCCACTGGGATTGAATGGGAATAGTTGTTGCTCCACATCCTATCAAGAATTTTAGTGTTGTGGGTGTTCTGGGTTTTGGTCATTCAAATAGGGTGTACAAATATTTCATTGTTATTTTAATTTGCATCTCCCTGATGGCATATGATGTGGAACATTTTTTCATATTTGCGTCCCAGTGCAATTCCAATGAACGGGACTACATTCCAACAAACTGAGCCACCAGCCAGGATGGGAGACTTTTTTTTTTTTTCAAAATGAGAAAATTACCCTCTGTTCCTAGTTTGCTGGGACTTTCTTATTTTAACATGAATGAGTATTGGTTTCTGTCAAGTCATTCATAGCTTCTGTTGATATGATCTTGTAATCTTCTATTTTAATCTGTTGATGTGATAAATTACATTAATTGCCTTTCAAATGTTAAACTAGTTTTGCATACCTGGGACAAATCTTGGGTGTGTCATATAATTACTTTTTATATATTGTTGATTTGACTTTGTTAATATATCCTTGAGAATTTTTGTATCCATGTTTATTAGATATGAGGTCTGTCCAGAAGGTATCCAGTCACATAATATGAGAAATAGAGACATTTAGTGAAGAAGATACAAGAAAAAATAAACATTGTACATAGGACAATGACGCCTCAGTCCCCTTCAAAGTAGATGCCTTGGGACCTCACACAGTTCTTCCAATCGTCATCAGCTGTCCTGTCATATTTTCCTGAAACTTATAGATGGTCTGAAATCTCTTCCCATTCAAAGGTGACTTTAGTTTTGGGAAAAGCCAGAAGGCACAGGGCTCAAAACCTGGGCTACGGGGAGGCTGAATCACGTTGGTGATTTTATGTTTTGCCCAAAATCTCTGCACAAGACATGATGCGTGAGTGGGTGTGTTCTTGTAATGAAGCTGCCAATCACCTGTTGCCCACGGCTGCAGCCTTTATCCAGATAGTTTTTGTGGAGGAATGTTCAAGCTTAACGCAAAATCTGATGCAGATTCATTGCTCCACTCACTCAGTCATTTTGAATGTGATGGCCACACAGTTCACATCCTCACTCACCCAACAGCATCTACTACCCACACTGACTGCACAGGGAAGCTGGCCATCATTGTTCACACATGCACATTCCTTTCCAGTCTCCTTGGCTACCAGGTTATATCTATGTCGCACAAACCATTCTTACATTAACAATGGATGGGCTTTTTCTCATCAGACCTCATATATTGGTCTGTAGTTTTAATTATCTGTAATGTTTTTGTCTAGTTTTGTTTTAGGGTAATGGCAGCCTCATAAGATGAGTTAATGGGTATTCCTTCTTTTTCCATATACTGCAAAACATAAATCCATCCTTTTCAAACATTGCAAAATAAGCTACATATTTTCTAATTATATTATTTATTGACCAATTTTCTGCTAACAATGGAGCCTCACAAGCTGCTTATGTTTAATGTTACATTACATCTTTTTTCATTATTTTACCTTAAACAGCTCTGTACCTTGATAATTTTACCCCCCCATTTTTTATTTAATCAAAAATCACTTTAAAAATTCCTGAAACATTGTAGAATGTCCTCCATTAAGTTTTCATGTAATTATTGATAGCTTTCTAAGTCTGTTATGTTAGGGTTTGTTTCGCATTTGCTCTCTCTGTTCTTTAATCCAGGGATTCCCCATGGTGTCATTTTCTTTTTGTGTTAACAACTGATTATAGATTTTTATTTTATTTTTTTCTACCACTAGAGCCATTGCTTTTTAAAACCTTTAGGGGTTTTCTTGATTTCGCTTGTTGCTCTATGGATTATATATATACCCTTAAATTATCACAATATATATTTAATATTGTATCACTTCATATAATAAGATGAATAACTAAAACAGTAAAAATGACCATCACATGACAAATTTACAATTGTTAATTCTATCAATCCTTTATATTATTTTTGCTCTTTTATCATACCTTTGCATCTATAATTATTATACATTGTAAAATACTATTAAACTTTTTCTTGAATGGTGCCTTGATTTTAATGTATTGTTTTTCTTAATGGTAAGTGGAATACATTAAAAAAGTAGTCTTTGTTCATAATAACATCCACTACAAGAGCAAATGAAGATAATGCCAACCTCACAGTGTTATGAAGATTAATACATAATAGGCAAGCAATTTAGAACTTCTTTTCTTATAAATGTACTCCTCAATCAAAGATAGCTACTACCAATAAATTTCCTAGTTATACTAAAATAATTACCTTACATTAAATTATTCCCTAGTTCCCCTCTCTTATTCCTGAAAATGCATAGTACTGTAGCCAAAAATTGTATATCAGCTAATTTCTGAGAACATCTTTATTTTCCCATCACATTTCTTATTAACTAGCTTCCTTTTTCTCTCATTTTTGCATTTGTATATTTCCCCCACTTTTTACCTGATATCCATCTACTTTAATGAGGCTTTATTCTTAATGAGTCCCCTTAAGGAAAATTTTCTTAGTTTAGTGGGCTCCATTTATATCACCAAAAGTTGTAGTGGAAAAACCAAGAGAGATTTGTATAGAAACTGTTTCATCAAGATTGCTTCCCCAAATTTCAGAGTAAATGTTTTGAAATGGCAGGAGTAGGTTTTACTTTTCTGTTTTTATCTCAGAAATGTGAAATATCTTTTATGAGTCAGTTTATTCTTCAAATTAAATTTTTGTAAAGACATGTATTGATTGTGACTGTCATTTTATTGTTTTAGTTGTTTATTTGCAAGTTTCCCTAAATGCTGTATATTCAATTTATACAGACCTCTGGACATGATCTTTTATACTAGAAAAAGCATCAAACATATTACTCTGGACAGGAAAATTCTTAAGCTTGGTATTTAGAAAGGCTAAATGTGTACTACTGCTGATAGTTTATAAAGGATATATTAGTTACTCAAGTTTATAGAAATTTATTACTATAAATTATGCATAATACACACAGGGAAATATATTTGAGAAGACTTGATTATTCGTGATAAGATTTCTGAATAATTTTAAGCAGGATATGAATAGGTTCACTATTCAAATATACTAGTATTTAAACAATAAAGACACCTACTAATTTTTTGAATTGCTAATTATAGATATTGTAATATAGATATTACAGATATTATAAATTTTAAGCCTCAAGTGCAAGTGTGCATGACTGATTCAGCAGCATGGGATAAGTAGAATGGGTGGTGGGTAGAGATAAATTTATAGCACACAACTTAATAATTCTGAGCAAAGTGATGGAGTAAAACTGACTGCAGAAGATAGATGGAAAGACATACACCTACATTTATAGGAACTGCTGAAACACCTACAATATATGCCGATTATTTATGTGGAACCCAAGGTGAACTGTGAAAGATGCTGAAGATAGAGAGATTAAAAAACATCCGCTGGCCTGCTTCCATACCCTGGAGATTGTAAATAACACTGCAGTGAAAATAGGGGTGCTTAGGTTCTTTCAAATTAGTGTTTTGGGTTCCTTTAGATATATTCCCAGAAGTGGGATCACTGGATCAAAAGGAATATTCACTTTTAATTTTTTGAAGTATGTCTATACTGCTTCCCACACTGGCTACGCCCGTCTGCATCCTCACCAGGAGTGAACGAGGGTTCCCCTTCCTTCACGACTTTGCCAGCACTTGTTTGTTGACTTACTGATGATGGCCACTCTGACAGGTGAGAGAGGATATCTCATAGTGGTTTTAATTTGCATTGCTCCGATGATTAGTGACATTGAGCATCTTTTCATATGTCTATTGGCCATCTGTATGTCCTCTTTCAGGAAGTGTCTATTCTTGCCCAGTTTTTTTAAGTGGGTTGTTGTTGTTGTGTATGTGCGTGTGTGTATGTGTATGTGTGTTGAGTTTTGTAAGTTCTTTATAAATTTTGGATATAAACCCCTTATCAGATATATCGACAAATATGTTTTCCCATTCTGTGGTTGTCTTTATATTTTGTTGATGATTTGCTTTCCTGTGCAAAATCTTTTTAAATTGATGTAGTCTCATTTGTTTAGTTTTTTCTTTTGTTTCTCTTGCCTGGGGAGATATATCCAATAAAATATTGCCATAAGCAAAGTCAGAGATTTTGGTGCCTATGTTTTCTTCTATGATTTTTAAGGTTTCAAGTCTAACATTAAGTCTTTGATCCATTTTGTATTTATTCTTGTGTGTGGCATAAGAAAGTGGTTTAGTTTCATTTTTCCACATGTATCCAAGTGTCCCAACACCATTTATTGCATAAATTATCTTTGCCCATTGTATATGCTGGCTTTCTCTTTCAAGTATTAATTGACTATAAAGGTGCAGACTTATTTCTGGGCTCTCTGTTCTGTTCCATTGATCTGTGTGTTTGTTCTTGTGCCAGGACTATGCTGTTTTGATTATTATGTCCTTGTAATATAGTTCGATATTAGGTAGTGTGATTCTTCCAACTGTTCTTTTTTTCTTGGGGTTGTTGTTGTTATGTGGTTCCATATAATTTTTGAAATATTTGTTCTAGTTCTCTAAAATATATCATTGGAATTTTGATAGGAATTGCACTTGAATCTACAGAGTGCTTTGAGTAGAACTTACATCTTAATGATGTGAATTCTTCCTATCTATGAACACAGTATGTGCTTCCACTTATTTGTATCTTTTGCAATTTCCTTCTTCAGTGTCTTATAATTTTCTGAGTACAGATCTTTTATATCCTCGGTTAGTTTATTCCTAGGCATTTTATTTTTGTAGCAATTGTGAATAGGACTGTTTTCTTAATTTTCCTGTGTTAGTTTGTTATTGGCATATAAAAGGGCAACTGATTTCTGGATGTTGATTTTGTATCCTACTATTTTTCTGAATTCATTTAGCAGTTCTAGTAGTTTCTTGTTGGAATCTTTGAGTTCCTCTATGTATAGTATCATGAAATCTGTACATAATGGCAGTTTTACTTCTTCCATTCCAATCGAATGCTGTTTATTTCTCTTCTTGTCTGATTTCTGTGGCTAGGACTTCCAGTACTGTGTTGAATAAGAGTGGTGAAAGCTGGTACCTTTGTCTAGTTCCTAATCCTAAGGGGAACACTTGTAATTTCCGCACATTGAGTATAATGCTGGCAGTGGGTTTGTCATGTATGGCCCTTTACTATGTTTAGTTACGTTCCCTTTAATCCCATTTTGTTGAGAGTCTTTATCATATATGGGTGCTGCATTTTATCAAATACTTTTTCTGCATCTATTAACATGATCATGTGGCTCTTATCCTCCATTTTGTTTATGTGGTGAATCATATTTTTTGATTTACAAATGTTGTACCAACCTTGCATTACTGGCAAAATTAACACTCAGTCATGTATGATCTTTTTGATGTATTGCTCTATTCCGTTAGCTAATATTTGGTTGAGAATTTTAACATCTATGTTTACCAGGGTATTGGCCTGTAATTTTCTTTCTTTGTCATGTCTTTATCTGGTTTTAGAATTAGGATAAGGCTGACCTGGTAAAATGAGTTTGGGAGCCTTCTTGCTTCTTGACTTCGATGAAATAGTTTGAGAAGGAGAGATATTAGTTCTCTCAATGTTTGGTAAAATTCAGTATGTATCAGTAAATGAGTGGGTAAAACAACTATGAGGTATTTACACAGTGGAATACTACTCAGCAGTAAAAAAGGAAAAAATGCCCATTGTGGCAGTGTGGATGTAGCCAGAGAACATTATGCTCAGTGAAATAAGCCAGTCGGAGAAAGACAAATACTGTATGATTCCACTCATACGTGGAATCTAATGAACAAGCTGAATTAACAGGCAAAACAGAGAGAGACTCATAGAGAACAGGAGGACAGCAAGTGGAGGGTGGTGAAGGGAGGAGGGATTGAGCAAAATGGGAAAAGGACTCATTGACATGGACAGCAGTGTGGTGATTGCTGGGGCGATAGGAGTATAAGGGGACTAAAGGGTAATGGGAAAATATAATAAAGATTAAATTTTAAGAAAATATAAATGCTACTGGCTTCAAGAAGTGTAGAAATTGCATACAAGTAAGTGAACAATTACAAACCTTGATGAATGATGACAGGTTTAGCTCTTGCCAGCCACAAAGCAGGCAGTTAAAGGTAGACTTACCAGTGCTATTACTGACATGAGAACTGAAGCTTTGGTTCTTGCTGCCTGTGTGTGGTCCCTGCTTTCTCTAGTCAGAGACTCTTCCTTCTCAATATCTGGAAGAAGCATCCTTGTGTTTCTTCTAGTCTTTTGCAAATTCTGTGCCCTCAGTAGAGCCTTTTCTGATCTAGTTTTTGACACTGTAACACATACATTATCCTTCCCCAGATCTCTCCATTTTCTTCCCTGCTCTATTTTTCTTGAGTGAGGAGGCTACAACTATTGGCTTTGGTAGGTATTTAGCTTACTAACTCATTTATTCTCTCTCTCTACTTGTTAATGCCATAAATACAGGGACTTTTAATTTTTTTCTCCTACAACCCTTGAAAAAGCACCTGTTAAAGAATAGGTGCTCAATAAAATAAACAGTAGTTGCTACTATTTAATGCTATTGTGTATGATTAGCAAGTTAATTATTAAATTCCACAGCTCTTAGTGCCAGATGGAATAGGTGGTCTTGACAGGATGACAAGTATTTTTTTAACAGTCCAAAGTCATTTGAAAATTTACTTTTTCTTTTATCTTTGGTGGACTCATTTGTCATAATCTTAAAATGTGGGCATAAAAGATTTCATTTGTTGCTTTAGCTCAGAATAACAAATTTATTTTCTTGCACAATTAATTCCATCAAATGTTTGGAATACGTTCTGCTCTCTTAAACTCTGTGGAAATTGGCAGAGCCTGACACATAATGGAAAGCATTGAAAAGCCCTGAAATCCACCAAGCGTGAAAACTCAGTCCTGTAGAATATATACAAAAGCTAGAACACACTGAAGATACATACAGTGCTTTTCAGTGAAGAAATAAGTTCTGAGACCACGTGACAGTCAGGCAGAGAAATATCCATTTTCCACATCCTCTTTCAATAGCAGGTAAAGGGCCAGGTGCTGCCGTTTTACTCTCTTTGGTGCAACACTGATGAACTGGGCTCGCAAAAACAATTCACTGCCAGGAGCACCTCAGTCTATGTTTCATTTTACACTGAAAATGTCAGTATTCTTCTTATTAACAAAGAACTGTCGAAGTAATACTGGCTTTAGAAGCAACAAAAACTTGACTTCTCCTGGATGGTCACAGTTAGTTCTACTGAAGTCCTTCCCCAGGCACAGCAGCGTGGGAATATCAGGGAGGTTACGCCAGGCCTACGACACAGCATCTCAGCAAACATGGGCAGGGGCAGCTCTTCTTGCACTGAAGAAAATCTTTTCAGGCTCTACCTCTCACATGAAGTTGCTTCTTACCTTCTTTTTCTGACTAGTCGCCTTTTCTACCACCTTTGACATTTTATGCATGCTTTTAATCTGCTGTCTGCAAAACTTCCTAGCCCATTAATATCAATGTTTGAATTAAATTTTATGGTTGATTATCAAACTCAGATTTTTTTTTTCCTGAAAACTGTCTTTGAGATCTTTGCTACATTTTTTCAGCTTTATTGAGGTAAAATTGACATACAACCTAGTGTAAGTTTAAGGTTTACAACAGGTTGATCTAATACTCACATGTTGTGAAATGCTTAATATAAAGTTTCCTCATACCTCCATCGTCGCATGTAATTACTTTGTGTGCATGTATAGTAAGTCCATTTGAGACATACTCTCTCAGCAACTTTCAAGTATATAATAGAGCATCATTAATTATAATCACCACACTATACATTATATCGTCAGTACTTCATTTATTTCATCACTGGAAATTATTACCCTTTGACTAATATCTCTCCATGTCCTGCACCCCCAGCCCCTGGTAATCACAATTTTACTCTTTGTTTCTATGAGTTTGACTTTTTCAATTCAAACATAAGTAACAACCATGAAGTGTTTGATTTTTCTTTCTAATAACACTTAACATAATACATTCAAGATCCATATATACTGTTGCAAATGGCCAAATTTCCTTCTTTCTTAAGGCTGAATGAGAATCCATTGTGTCTGTGTATATATACATGTGTCTGTCTCACATATTCTTTATCCATTTATCCATTGATGAGTACTTAGGCAGTTTCCATGTCTTGTCTATTATGAATGATGCTGCCACGAACATGAGAACAGATGTTTCTTTTAGATCCTGATTTTATTTCATTTTGTTGCATACCCAGAAGTAGGATTGCTAGATTATATTATAGTTCTATTTTTAATTTTTGAGGACTGTCATACTGTTTTTTAACATTTTTATTGAATTTATTGGGGTGACATTGGTTAATAAAGTTATATAGGTTTCAGGCCTACAATTCTATAATATATCACCTGTATATTGGGATATGTGTGTTCTCCATCCCACGTCCAGACTCCTTGCATCACCATTTATTCCTCTCTTTACCCTCTTTTACCTCCCTCCATCCCCCTCTCCTTCTGGTAATCACTGCACTCTTTTCTGTGTCTGAGTTTAATTTAATTTTATTTTTGTTTAATCCCTTCACGTTTCCTACCCAGCTCTCCAAAGCCCGTTCCCCTCTCACAGCTGTCAGTCTGTCCTCTGTATCTATGAGTGGCTACACGTGTTATATTCCACCAATGGTGTGCAAGGTTCAAATTTTACAGATGCCAAGTGATATCTCATTGCGGTTGTGATTTGTATTTCTCTGATGATTAGTGATATCAAGTACCTTCTCTTGTACCTGTTGACTATTTGGACGTTTCCTTAAAAAATATTTGTTCAGTTTTCATCCATTTTTAATTTTTTGCCTTTTAGTTATATGATTTCTTTATATATTTTGGTTATTAACCCCTTATCAACTATATAACTTGCAAATATTTTCTCCCATTTCTTAAGGTGCTTTTTCATTATCTTGATTGTTTCTTTTGCTGTGCAGAAGCTTTTGAATATTATGTATTATGTTTAAATATGGCCTGTGAATCAATTTCATTCTATCTACCTTGGTTTTTGGAAATAGCAATTGAAATTGGTAATATTTTGTCTGAGATGGAAGTCCAAATTTTAGCTATACATTCAGTTTATTTTCTTTGTATTGTGTACTATAGGCCTTAATGTCCAGGCACAGTGTACTCACCATAGTCCTGTAAATAAGTTAGTAAAATATTTGAATACATCACCTTCTCTTTGATTTTCAAGTCTTTTGGTAATTTTGTATTCCAGTTATTATATCATATTCACATTAATTGCTTTTATCTGTAATACACTTAGAATAGAGAAATTGTATAAAAATATATTGACTTTTAACCTTGCAATAGGCCTTTGAGACAAAAAACATAACCACCACCTAATGGAACAATAATATCCTACATACTTTACATAAAATAGCTAGTAATTAATAGAATGTAGAGGTCACCAATCACTCTTATAATACTAATGACACTGTTTTATTTTTTTGTTCTGAAATCTTTCTGGGATTGATTTCAACCATTTATCAATGTTTTCATGAACTAATTTGAGCAAATAAAATGCATTTTTCTTTTCTAAGAAATGTCATATTTTTTCTTGATTCGGGATCTTGATGTAGTTCAACAATCTCACTTTTATATATTCTCAGAATTTTTATTAGGTAATTTATTGAAGCAAAATCCTTTGAACTAATATAAAGCAGTTAGATATTCTTATATTTTCTCATCACATCTTACCTTTGATTCCTTTTTCATAATGTTAGCTTTACCCTTTAAAAATTAAAGTCTTTCTTTTCTTTTTTAGCGGGAAAAGAACAAAAGATTACAACAGATTCTTCTTATCCTACCTATAAAATATTGATAATAATTAGAGCATGTTTTAGGAATTCACTTAGATTTTTAATTTCCTTTCTAATTTGTGCAAGACAATAAAATAAACATCCCTTAGTATATTGGCTCTTAAACTTAGATGATTATGCAAATAATTACTGTAGTTTGGGACCAGATAACCTTTTTGTTTAATTATTCTGTTGCTACCTAACAGATTGCTGCATTTCGGCAATTTATAACATCTTTCATTTTTTAAATCTCATAGTTCTGTAACTTAAAATTTAAAGCAATCTCAAATGAGTCTCCAATGAGAGTGTTTCAAGTTCTAAATCAAGGTTTTGGCCAGGCTAGCGTCTTATCGAGAGGTATGGGAAAGAATCCTCCTTTAAGCTCATTCAAGTGATTGACTCATTTGCGGTCAGTTGTGCCAGATGAAGGTGGTTAAATTCGGATCCCCATTTCCTTCCTGGCTGCCAGTCAGGGTTCATTCCTTACTCCTGAAGGGCCATTCTTTTCATTCTCATGCACCACCTTCCATCCACAGGTAGTCTGTCAAATACCCCGCAAGCTACTTTGTCTCTTATTTCCTCTTCTACCACCTGCCAGAGAAATGTACATGCATTTATAAAAATAACAACTTTATTGATATAAAATTCATATATCATATATTGGATATATTTAAAGAGCAAAATTAGATGATTTTTTAGACTATCCACAGAGTTGTGCAACCACTGAAATAAATTTTAGAACATTTTATCACCCCTAACATTGGTAAACTTCTTCATTGAATCTTTGGATAGGTTTCATTGATTAGAGTCTTTGAAAAAAGAAAAATAAAGTGGCTCTTTAATATTTTAAATGAATTTTTCCATTTATGATTAGTATATTCTGGTTGATCTATATTTATTCATAAATGAAATTTTAAAAGACAGTATTGTCATTATCTTCAAGTTTAAAAATCTGAAGAACATAAGAAGTAGAAATATAAAATAAATTCCTGAAATACATTTTTAATAATGTATCAAATTAAACTACTTGAGTAATATATAAGTATTACATAATCACAGAAATTGTACTAAGTCAGTCAAGAAAGATTTCTTGCAGTAGGTAAGATTTGAGTTAGACCTCTTTTGAAGACTGAGTTACAGACACTTAACATGAAAACAATCCTCTTTACAAATGTTTAAGTGCACGATGCCATATTGTTAAATATAAGCAGTGCTGTACAGCAGGTCTCTAGACCATATTTATCTTATAGAAACAACATTTACTGGGTTTCAGGAGAGCTTACAGCTTATCTTTTTATAAGATGGACAGATTTAAGGTATCTCTTTTCACATGTGCTTAAGACCCCACATTTTTAGTTTCCTACAGGAGACATATTATTACATAATAATGCTAGAAAAATTGTGCGCATACTCAGGCCTTTGAATTAAAAATAATAATGCAACAAATGATAAATATATTGGCATATAAATGTTTCCATGAAACAAATATTGTCTGCATAAAAAACATAAAACATGCTTTATTCAAAAAGCATTCACAAATTAAAATATGCTTCATGTTTAATTTTAAGTAGTACTAATATATTGGCCAAGAAGACATTAAATATAAGAACAGTAAATGTAAGGTAATAAATTCTGTCAGTACAGTTTGAGGAATGCCGTGCAATGGCGATTTGGCATGGATAAACCAAAGATGGGCCTGGATGGTCTACCACAACGTGAACTACCCATGTGGCTGACAAGTTAGGGTTGGCTGTTGGTGAGTACTTATCCAGGTTGTCAGTGAGGGGCCTCAGAGTGTCTCTACAAGGTGCCCTCCACAGGGCTGCTCAGGTGTTTACAGTGCACGGAAGTTGTGGTCTGAGAGCAGATATCAAAGACAGAGAAGAGAAGACTCCAGGTCTGGTTTGGGAAACTGATACATTATTTCTACTATATTCTGTTGGTCATAGCAGTTACAGAGTCTGTGCAGATCTGGGGAAGGGCACTGGTAGTCTGTGTCTTGATGGCCAGAATGTCAGTGAACTTGTGACTATCATTATATTTCCTGTGTATGCCCTTTGACCTCTACATGCATTCCACAATATCCAAAATACACTCACCTCTTCCTGAGATCCTTGGATCTTTCCACCAGTGGCAGCAGCTTCAAGTTCCAGTAGGTTGTTACCTAAGTCAGATGCAGGTTTATTCTTTACATGGTTACTCCAATGCACTCTTTCCCAGAACTATTAGCTACAAATTTCTCTCTTATATTTACTCACTGTCTTTCAAACCTTTACCAAAAATATTTTTGAGACCCTAACAATTTTAAATAGTCTTCTGTTTCAACATTCAGGTTCAACTTGCAGCAGTGACATGCGGCTTTTTTGTTCTAGCAATTTTCTATTTTCAGGCACCAAATATATATATTTTTAAAGTATCTCCTCATTTGATAGATTTTTCCTCGAATACTATGGCTTAAAACAACAACAAACTTTTACCTACTCATACATCTTCATTGGAGGTATGGCTAAGCAGAAAAGCCTCAAATCTACTCTACATGACGTCAACCAGATCAGCTCCACCGCGGGCTCACTTCCTAGTTGGCGTATTCACATGACTGGCAGGCTAGAGAAGGCTCTCGGGCAGTGGCTGCACAAGTCCCTTGGTGAGGTGCTTCTGTTTTTCTCCATGTGGGTGTCACCAAGTTCTTGTGCTTCCTCAGGGCATGGTAGTTCGGTTCTACTCCAGGAGTAGGTATGAAAGCAGCCATTTCTAAGACTTTCGACAGAATATCCCTTTTTGCCATATTCTATTAGTCAAAGCAGCCAAGGTGTAAGGTCACAAATTCACATCTGGATGGGAGAAATGTCAGCTAATTTGCAGCCATTCTTAATCTAACTCGAGAGCATTATATGAAATGTTCCATAAAGGCAATAAAATTTTAGTTTTGAAATAGATTGTTTTTCACTTATGTTGCATTTTTCTTTTGACATATTAAAATTTGCATAAATAAAACTATAATATTGTTTTAATGAAATAAAACTATGTAAGTGAAAACATATGTACCTGTGACACCATAAATAATAGATACGATATTAAATTCTTGACAAAATTATTCCTAAATGTTACCCAATATTATCTACTTTTTAAGAGCAGCATTTAGAAGATTAATGTATTATTGAACTTGAGAAGAAATCCTATTGACTATAAGAAGGTATTTTAAAATATTATCCCATAATGGGACAAGTTTGATTGCCTATATTGACTTAAATGTTTTTAATGGAGCTGTGGAGATACTGATACACGACCTAAAATTTTATGTTGTTTTTAATTTCAATGTGTTAATATTTTATTTCATTTTGTGTGAGCTTATTGTTTCCTGAGGTCAGATATTAACTCTATCCTAATTTCTTGATAGTTACAGACCAATAAAGAATTAATAGGAGGAGCCTGAGGGGAAGTATGCACTTCTATCAGGTGGCAGTATTTTAATATTCGGATAACTTTCATCTATGTAGTAATAAAATTAAATTTTAAAAGTTTTAATGAAAGAAATGCATGATTTATTCTACTAGATATTCATGAATCCATTAATTTTTTCATAAAATATTTTATCTTGCTTTTTCCCATAGTGTGCTTCTAAACCACTGGTTCTACAAAATGTTAATAGAACATAAAACAACTTAAATTTAGTTAAAAACTCATGTTTTTAACATTATAGGTTTTCTCAGAGCTGTACATCTTGTAATTTGCATTCTATATCTCCAAAGGTATGATGCTCATTTAAAATAAATTAAAAATCTATTCAAGTATCCTCACTGAGGATTGCTGACTTCCAGGTTCACTCCTCGAAAAGAGTGCTTTCTACTTTAATTTGAAAGAGATTTAATAAAGAGAATTTAATTCTTAAACTGAAGTGACAAGTTAGAAAACTATAACTCATGCCATGCTAAGAACACTGAGTTGAATACCCTTGAATCACTAAGTGCGGCCTAAGAAGCTAGGATCACTACTAAGTTCATCTACATAACTGCTAAATAGGCAATCATTCTCTCCCTCCCTTTGTATGTGTATGTATGCAGTTCAGGGGTTCTCTGAGAATGTCTATGCATTTTATTTATTTATTTATTTAATTTACTGTGGTAGCACTGGTTATATAAGTTTCAGGTGTACAATTTTATAACATGTTATCTGTATATCCCATTGTGAGATCACCACCAAACTTCTAGTCTCCTTCTGTCACCATATAGTTGATCCCTCTGACTTTCCCATACCCCTTTCTCTTGGTAACTGCCACACTACTGTCTGTATTTATGAATTTGTTTATACCATACATGATAATTAACTCAAAATGGATTAAAGACTGCAATGTAAGTGTTGAAACAAGAAAGTGCAGAGAAGAGAACACAGGTACTAAATGTATGGATCTTAGTCTCAGAGGGTTTTTTGTGAACTTGACCACATAATTACTTAAAAAAAAAATGATATAGCTCTGGCTGGAGTGGTTCAGTGGATTGAGCCCTGGCCTGTGAACCAGAGTCACCGGTTCGATTACCAGACAGGACACATGCCTGGGTTGTGGGCCCGGTCCACAGTAAGGGGTGCCTGAGAGGCAAACACACAGCGATGTTTCTCTCTCTACTTTTTCCCTTCCTTTCCCTCTCTCTAAAAATAAATAAATAAATCTTTTAAAAATGATATAAACACTTTCTTTTAAAACATTTCAACTACAATTTACATTTAATATTATTTAGTACTAGTTTCAGGTGTATAACATACTGTTTAGATAATCATATACTTCAGAATTTTGATTCCCACAAAGCTGGAGACTGGACATTGGTAGGATTAGGGTTTTCACTTCCTCTTAGTTCAATTCCGAGTGTGTCTAATTAAATCCAAGACATTGGCCATAATAGTCTACAGGTATGTAAATTAATTTGCTAAACTTTTCAGCATGTAAAGAGGTGGGAAATATATTCACCAGTATATCTTCAAAATTATTTTACCACAAAATAGTAAGGAATTGCTTCATTGTCTTCTTGATTCTGCATTTGCAGTAAGAAATCTGTTGGTTTGCATTGCTGCAAAGGGATTTGGTGCTGCATGTGAGTCTGTCTAGAGCTTTGCCCAGCCCTGACTGTCCCTGACACTGAAGATGTTGGTGTTTACTCTTCAACTTTGATTTTCTGAAATGTAGAGTGCAAAAAGTTGTTTTTGTTTTTGTTTTGTTTTGTTTTTTTAATCATTGCCGTTCCACTTTCATTCTATCTTTTTAACTTAATCATCATTGGTGCGGAAACGGTAAACTGGCAATAAACACCAGCTTCAAGCATCGTCCAGCGTGCCTTCTTCTAAATCAGAGCCTGATGCCTAACACAGTGTTTGCAGGTCTTTTCTGCAGCCATAATTGTAAATGTAAATGAGTTCATTAATCTGAAATTAAAGGTAATTGTTCAAAATCTGGAGGATGAAAATGAAGAGGTCATCTTCCTCTTGCAGCAAATAGGCTAATTTGCCAAACCCTTTCTCTCCCATGTTGCATAACAGCAATTGTTTCCTAGTGTCCCAGGAACAGCATATAATAACAACAATATTTAAGAATTTTGTGGTCTTATTTTATTTAGCATTTATTAGCACAACAAATAGACATGATCAATAAGAATCAAATTTGATGTCTCTTTTTTAATCCGATTTTACTCATTAAAATTCCATCTGTGCTTTATTCCTCAGGCTCTGCAAGTGTTCGAGGTAACTCTGAACGGCATCTCCGTTAGGGAGTCTCTCAATACTAAGAGGCATTTTTCCTCCCGTTATAAGATTATTACCTCTAATGCCTGCTCATCCATTGCATGCTTCAAAATCTTATTCTGCATGGTAAGAGGGTGTCTTCAGGAATGAAGACAAATCCTTCCACCCAGGAGACTTATTTCCAACATTCACAGAGACAAGGGAGGGTCACGGGTCCTTCCAGCACCTGTTGGAACCCAGTTCTCCACAACATGCAACTGTGGGGTGATTTGGGGTGGCCCGTCAGCACCCATAATATCAATCATATAAAATTAAGCCTAACAAAAGATCTATATAATCTCTGATTTGAAAACTATAATCTATTATTGGGACACATTTTAAAAGACCTAATGAAATAAGTATATACTTTGACCATGCTTCAGAAGCCATAGATTAGATTGTTCTAAAGATTCAGTGTCATTTAAGAAAAAGATCTTAACTTTACTTTTTATATATTTGGAAATTAACAACACACTCATAAAATTCATATGGAAATACTAAAGACCATTTATAAACCAGGTCTTGAAAAATGAGAATGAAACTTCATCAAATCTCAATTTGAAAACGTTATAGTATTTGAGGTCATTTGATGTTGGTCAGGAATAGACCAAGGAGTAAAAACCAGAGTCTAGAAACAAACCTGCATATGTGAGATTACTTGATTAATGAAAAAGGTAATTCTAGGGGGAAGGAGAGTCTTTTAAAAAAACGGCTGAGCTAATTGGATAACCATGTTAAAAATATAAGACTTGGATGAGTATACCTTTTCATTGAACAAAGTGGTCAACCAGGAAAAATTGTAGATCTTGTAAAGGACACATGTGAAAAATAAACAGGAAAACAAATAAATACATATCTTAGAATTTTCTGTTTAAAAGAATAGTTTTATGATGTTTATGTAGAAAACAAAAAAAATCTTGGCGTTTGGTTCTAAAGAGACATCTCTAAATGTAAACTTAACATTGGAAACTTGAAGACACTATCAAGGGAGTGAAATCACAAAACACAGAAGTTGTTTTTCAACAATGTAGTTGACAAAATTTGTTAAGAAAGAGAAAAACTCAGTCAACAATTCAACCAACTCAGAGATGTTTAAACGATGTTTTTAAAGAGGGTTTTCATCAAAAATAACTGAAATCACAATTTTCAGTAAGAAAGTATAAGCTGTATTATAAATAGAAAATACCAAAAAATAAGAGTTTCAAACTCTTTGTCCTCTTCATTCAGTATGTAATGATAACCCTCCATCTTTCTGCTAAAATCATTTTCTCTTTATCTGTCCTATAATGTCAGCTATTTATCCAAAGAGCACAGACCCCAGATCTCCAGGTGATTGGAAACTGATGTTCCAAGACATTTACTGACTCAAGACTTCTGTGCACCCACATAATCCTTGTGATAGACACTTCTCATGCATTGTCTATTTAATTGAATGGAATACATCAAGAGGGTCCTGCACTTGAACATAAACTCACATTGTGTGTCCCTTTACTTGTCCTAGCTTTAACCTTCAGATGCTTCTCTGTGGGAAGAATAGATAAAAGGCACATCCTTACATTCTTTGGTTAATCATGGTTTTGTATATTATTTTCTTTCAAAATAAATCCATCTTGCTACATGACATTGATAAATGTCTTCCAAGTCCTCGTGCATATGGGACCAGACATGCATGACATTGGAACAATGGGATCTCATGTGCATTGCTGGATGGAATGTAAATGAGAAAAGCAATTTGTAGTGGAATTTTTCTGTTTCTCTGAAAAACTGGAGCTGTGCATACACTTTGAACAGCGTGTCCCCTAGGTCTGTAACCTAGAGAAATGGTGTCAGATTCATAACATGAAGATCACTGCAGTATTGTATGTAATGAAAAAATATCACAGACATTCAAGATATCCTTGAGATGTTAAGTCAACAAAGATTCTGAGGTATAACCATACAGGTATGAAACAGATAATGGTTATTGATATAAACATTTATAAAAATAACGACAAAGCCATGTAGTCTGGAAAAGTTGCAGAATAACATATACAGTATGCAGCATATACCTGTAAATGGGTGGCACCTTAGACATAAGGAAGTATAAAATAAAAACATATTATCTTTCTCTCAGCTAAAAAGTGAAAATTGCCCTTAATCTGAAATTGTGTGTCCTTGATGAATAACCAGTGAGGATTCCTTTATGCTCAGGATACAAAGCCTTAAAAAAATCCATACACATTCTCTGCCCATTTTTAATTGGATTGTTTGTTTGTTTGGTGTTGAGTTGCATGAGTTCTGTATGCATTTTGGATATTATTGGAGTTGTTGTTTGCAAAAACCTTCTCCCATTCAATTGGGTCCTTTTTGGTCTTGTTGGTGATTTCTACTGCTGTGCAGGAGCTTTTTAGTTTGATATAGTCCCGTTAATTTGTTTTTCTCTTTACTTCCCTTGCCTTTGGGCTCAAATTCATAAAATGTTCTCTAGGACCAAGGCCCCTAAGTTTAGTAGCTATGTTTTCTCCTAGGTCTCAGGTCTAATATTTAGGCCTTCGATCTAGTTATGGTGATGGAAGATGATAGGACTTCGTGTGATGGGCACACCATGCAATATGAAGATCATGTATCATAGAAATGTACAATTGAAAACTATATAATCTTATTAAACAATGTTACCCTAATAAATTTTTAAAAATGCATATGCACTCATGTAACGAGGCATAGGTGAAAAATGTCATCCAAACTTGGCTGGTTGTAGTCACCTGAAAATGTCTGCTACAGTTGCTTACCAAATGGGTTTGGTAAGCTGCTTACCAAATGGGGTTGAGAGCTGGGAACACAGAGTTCCTGGACTATTTATGGTGATCATTCTTGTCACCTGAAGGGAGCTTGCCAGAGGTAAAGGGGTTAATTTTGATTTCAAGGTTTTCTTTACCCATTATATGTGAAACAAAGCTTTTGAGTTTAAATGCCCTTTTAGCACATTTATTGTGTCACAAATGATTGAGAATAGTTAAGCAAGTATTTAAATCATTAAGTAAATGTTGGGATCCGAGCTTTTGCCTTAGGGATATCAATATTCATAATAAAATTGGAATTCTTAAACCAGTGTGTTATCAATAAAGAATGGAGAGAAAAATAAAAAATATAGATTATACCCCTGGATGGTGTGTCTCAGTGGATTGAGTGCCAGCCTGCGAACCAAAGCATCATCGGTTCAATTCCCAGTTAGGACACTTGCCTGGGTTGCTGGCCAAGTCAGTTCCCCAGTAGGGAGCTCATGAGAAGTAAACGCACATCAATGTTTCTCTCCCTCCCTCCCTTCCCCTCTGTCTAAAATAAATAAATAAAATGTTTGAAAAACATATTATAGAACCACAGCAGTATGCTTGAAATTACTTAAAATTTATTGTTAAAATAATTTGGACACCTACTCAAATCATTTAAAATGAATATCATATTGACTAATAGATTTAATATAAAAATAAGAGTATAAGTACTCTAGTACAAGTAAGTACAAGTAAGTACCCAAAATAAATGGACACTTATTTTCTGAAATGGGGAGAAAGAAATTATAAATAGACAAAAACCAGTTTCATTTTTTTCAAATCACTAATTCAATGAACATAGATTAAAACAACTTGATGCTATTTTCCTTATGAGTTTATAAAGAAATAATTTATTATGCTAAATACCATAAAATTGTATTAAACAAACATTCTAATGCATTCTTGAGTATTATATACCTAATTTTAAAGCTTCTTGAAAAAAATGTGCTAGATCATTCCATAACTTACAATTTTGTATGCAGTTTAACTCAGTCATTTCTCTTCCAGGAATTTTGAAGAATCCTCAGTGAAACAGGTATTATTATATATAGTGATGTTATTGCATTTTATTTTTAACAACAAAAATAAATACTGTGTTTATTGATTAAATAAATTATAACATACACCATATGTGGATTACCTGCATTTGTTAACGGTTTTAATTAAAATGTGTGATGAACTATGCTTTATAATTATTATCCAATGATAATCTCAATGTTCAGAATGTTATATGTAGAATCATTCAAATTTTATATTCCTCCAATGTGGAGAATGCGTATAGTACTTGTTTTTGTGAAACCTCATTAGTGCCAAGATTTTTATTTTGTGCATATTATCTATGGTGAACATGCATTTCTTTCACATCAGAATGAATCCTAATTCTAAAATAATACAAATGGTTTAAATATCTTCGGTTAACCATTCACAATAAAATGACTAGATGTTCGCATTTTACATTCTTAAATCACACAGGTGTGAGTCCAGCAAAAGTTTTCTTTAATAGTGGCAATAAAGTACGGGCCATTAACATGGATTGTTTACTGGAAAATGAAAAAGCTAGTCAAATTTTTAGAATAATACTATTTCTATGTTTTTTTTAATGAAAGGAATTGAGGATCCAGTTATTTACTCTATAATTACAATTACACTACATAATTTATAGTTGAAGCAAGATCATAAATAGTACTTTAGCAAAGTTAAAATGTCCCCACATGTTTGGTAGCTCAAAACATCAGAAATGTCTCACACGATAGAGTTGTGAAGGGCAGAAGCCCCAGAGGGATTTATTGGGCTAAAATTAATCTATCCTGAGGCCCGTGTTCCCTCTGGAAGCTCTAAGATCTTTCTTTGCTTGTCCAGCTTCTAAAGGCTGTACGAAGTCCTTGCTTTGTGGCTTCACATTACTCAGATGTCTGCTTCTCTTGTCACTTTTCTTCTAACCCTTTGCTCCTGTTATCCTGTTGCTTTTCCTCTCTGCTTCCATTTGACATGACATTCTCTGGCCCTCACGCTGCTGCTTCTCTCTTACAAAGACCCTTATGCGTACTTTAGGGCCACACCTGTAATCTAGGATAAATTCCCCATATCAAAAAGCTTTGACTTAATCCATTTGCAAGGCCCATTTTGCCTGGTAAGGTAATATATTCACAGGATTCAGGGATTAGGGTATGCATGTGTTTTGGGGCCGTATTTCAGCTCACCATATGTCCAATGAAGATTAACATTAATTTAGAGGATCAATTAAAATAACTTTCTAGTAGGTAAACTCATGGTCTAATATCATATTTATCTCTATGAGTGATACATGGGCAATTTCTGGTTAAATTCATGACATTTTTTAGAAGGTGGTTAAACAAGTACATAGGCTTTAGTGGATAAATTAATTATTCTCAATAGCTTTTATATATTTGAAAAGTTCAATGATATATCAACAAATATACATGCAAGTTATCACAGATAAGAAAAATCAGTAAGGTATATCAAAATGTACTTATATATCATCTTCTAAAACATCCTAAAGATCTGTAAATTATAGGAGTCTAAACATATATGTACCATTCCAATTTTATGATTAGTTAGAAAATACTCTTATATTATTTAGCATTACAATGAAATTCTTAAACAAAAATGTGCTCTTGGAGACAAAGAAATTAAAAGTCCAAGCAGTTAATCCTTCTCAGTGATTAACCACCTCTTTTCTAAATAGGTAGAGAATTAGGTAATATATTTTAACATACCTATCCTCTTTCAAATTTCAAAGTCCAATGCATGGTTATTTATTTTAAAGAGTTTTTGTATATCAATCAGTGTAAGGAGGAATTTGATTTTAAATGCCTATAGCTGTCATAAATGGCCTAAATTCATTGGTCAAAGAACATATGTGAAGGACCCATGGACATGGCCATCTTTGTGGAGATTAACAATGAAAATGAGGGGAAGGCTGGATAGAGGAGGACAAAGGGGAGCACAAGACATCTGTAATAGCATAAACAGTACAAAAAAAGAGAAACGGTCATTGATTTTCTCATGAGCAACTGTGTCCTTTAACCCTGGTCTAGTTAAGAATCTAGTAATGTTAATTTACTGGAATGATGGATGGGGATAGATAAATCCATATATTTGATATATTTGCATATTTAAACTTATTTTTAATGTGTCAGGTCATAAAGTGATTCTTCATTTTAAATAATCGAAGATATTTTAGTTGACATATTGAATCCAATTACTAGTTTAAAATCACATTTCTTCTGACTATGTAAATGAAAATGTAAATAATCCTATGGATGAGGGCCTAACGTAACAAATGGCTGGAACATGAAAAATAACTAGCCGATGAGTTAAAGTACTCACTTCTGTGATTTTGCTAGAGGAAGTCACTACTTAAATATAACTAAACCTCAGATGAAATATGTTGTTGAACTGTCCCTTTGCATTGTGCTTCCCAGGTAGAGACAAGGCCTCCAGCAACTTATCCCTGCAGCATCCCCATAATAGAAGATGTGAACCTGAGTTACTTAAGTAGTGACAACGTACTGTTTTAAATAGGTTCAGTTTTCATAGTTCTGGAAAATGTGAGCAGATGCAATTCAGAGGATTTTAGAGAAGTAAAACTACTCTGTATGATAGTATAAGGGGAAATATATGTCATTATATATTTCTCCAAAACTACAGAATGTGCAACACTGAAAATGGACTGTAAGGTAAACTAAGGACTCTGGGTGATTATAACATGTCATCATTGTTGGTTAATCCTTGCTAAAAAAGAAAACAAATGAGCAAAAACATTCTTATGAGTGACCAATAATGAAAAGACTATGCATGCAGTGAGTAGGGTTTATGGAATTTCTTTGCCTTCCAAGCAAATAGGCTGTAAACTTAAAGCTGCTCTAAAATACAAAGTCCATTTAAATAATTTAGAGCAACCAAGGAAATTCAGTTGGATTCAGTAGGGTTGTATGCAGCTCAAATATCCTGAGTGTCACAGTGTACTAGACATTGATATAAATATTGATCATTTTAAATATTAATATCAGAAATGACAGCATTCTTTCTGACATACTGTTTGTAAAAAGATTTATGTTTTTAGAGTTTTTGATTTCTGTTTCTTCCAAGATAGTTTCTAATTCCTGCTCATGATGTTAAGCCAGTTCTACCGAAACTGCATGCAATTCCCTTTTCTTTTTCTGAGCCTGAGTACGGTATCGCAAGTTCTATACAGCACTTCTATTATTCTTTAAGACCCAGATTAAATGCCCCCTCCCTGTGACACCTTGCCTAGTCATTCTAGCTACACTAAGTTGCTTCTTCCATGATTTCACAGATCACATGTCTTTTATACCTGTCATTGTCTCACATTTACATATTAATCCAAATAGTCATGTCTCCCACAAGACTGAGGACTCTTGGAAACAGGAAGGATATCATTTTTACCTTTGCAATGCCAGTAACTTGCATAGATACTAGCAGCAAATGAAATGTGCTCAATAAACATTCACTGTTTATTAAGTTAGTAATGAAACAGACATGATTGTATCATTGAATTAATATTTAGTAAAAAAAAGACACATACCACAAGGGTGATTTTAAGAAAACACTTAAATAATACTTAAGTACTTCAATATGACCACTCATCTGCTCTTGCTTCCCATTTGCCTGGCTTTTAACATTAAGGCCAGCCACTGTAGGAATTTCACATTGGTGCTTTAGTCTCTTCAGGTAATCATAAATGGAGTAGCTCTGTGGAAAAGCATTCAGCTTTTTATTTCTGGGAGTGACTCTGAGGTTTTCACTCGGGGGTATAATGCTGACAGTCTGGAAGAGTCATTTTCATGTCAACTATTACACTCTTCAGTGCTTTGCAATAGGTGAGTCTGGGATGAGTCCCTTTGTTCTCTAAGTAGCATCAATTCTAAAGGAACCCATTATAACTAGATGGCATTCATGTTATTTAAATATCCGCTGACAGTTACAGAACTATTTCTGTTCCATTGTGCCGCTTAAGTTCATTCAATGCTCACTGAAATTTCTCTAAGAATTTTTTTGGGGGAAAATGGTTTAAAATTTTCTTCTCAGCCTTTGCTAACTCAGTAAAGAAATAAAACTGAAAAATACAAATAATATAAATTAAACTTAACAGTCAAGTTTTAAGTTCAGGATAAGCATTCAAGTATTAAAACAGGCAATTTCCAGCTTAATAAATGTGCATATTTGGTTATAAGTAAATAATGGAATATCCTTCCTGCCAATAAAGCCTCCTTTTCTTCCACCACATTCTGGCAGACCCACTATTTTCTTATTTGATTAGTCCCTAATACTAAGGACCATACTGCTGTCAAATAAGAAAGTAAATTTTCCATATCTTTTCATAATTTGACAGTAAAGTCTAACTTTAAAAAAAAAAAAACCAGAGGCAGGTGTATAAGAGGAGATGAGAATTATTTAGATTTTATGCTTTGTATTTAAATTGATAGTCACCTCATCAAGACAAAAAAAAATATATTAGGAGGAGCTGTCTGTTTAGTCCTTTCCACTCTAGGATACACGCACACACAGAAGAGAGGACAAAAGTAAACTTTGTAAAGAACTCTGTGCCAGAGTGCGCCTGAGTAGAGCAAGTAGACCACAAGAACACGTAAGTAGTGAAGGCTGGTAATTTGAGCACTTGTGGGATTGTACCTAAGTGCATTGTGCCATTGTAACATTCTTTTGAGTTAATGAAGCTATCGTAATAATCTAACTTTCATGCTTTTTTCCAAATGAACAACTGTAAATCTGCTTTTGCCCACCCCTGTATATATCACCAAGCAATAGAGTCATTTGTTCTTCCCTCTCTAAAGCTAGAGGAAAAGAATTCTTATTGCAGTTCAGTCAGGTTATTTACATAGACATTACACACGTAGTAAGAACACATAAAATTATATAGGTTGTGTACCACACTGTGTTCCCCTAGGAAAGTTTCTTGTATTACTAATAATTCATCGCTCATTGGCTTATACTGTGCAAATTGTCTTTGAGTCCCCAAAATGTTACGTTTGAAGACACACCAACAAAACACTCAAGATATCCTTCTTAATTCCCTTAAGTCCAGTATGTTCTTGGTTTTGTCTGGAAAACGTGCTAATGTAACTGCCCCACAGGGTCACATGACTTTATAGTTTCAACGAACCCATCCCCTCGGATGCCACCAAAACAAGTTAGGCCCTGGTCCGCACAGCAACACCGCTGACACACGCCCACATGAGGGAGGGTTCAATGAATTCTTCCAAGAAGTCCTGGCTCAGCTGGCAAAGTCAGGTACATTGAAACCCTAACTTTTAAGTGGCTCCAAAGAATTCTGCAGCCATCGCAATTTTTCTGCATATTAATTTATCCAAATTCTTGGAGCATACTGAGTTATAATTCTTAACCTTTGCTTTCCTTAATGTCCTATTGAATTTTAATAATCAGAAAACGACATTATCCCTGTGAATTATTACCACAAGGCATTGGTTTTATGTAGATCTAATGCATTTCTGAGTAGAGATGGGAGAATGTTATGATAGACACCTAGCCACTGGGATCTTTTATGATGCTCCTTCATACTACTTAAGTTTGGAGAAAATCCCTGAATGCTGATTTTACCTTCTATTAAGTTGCATTACTTTTATTCATTTCCTGAATATACTTAGTTATTATTACCTTCTTATATTCCCAGAAAACGTGCAATTTAAATACAGTTTAAAAGTAAGATTTGTCAGCATCATCCACTCGCTAATTTTTTATTCTGGTTGAGATCAATCCTACAGTTATAGGATTAACTGTACTTGAACAACAATAAAATAATTAAAAAATAAATATGGTTTGACTATGTAATAAATGGTAATTTCATGCTAATATACATGATAGTTTCAGGAAGTTAATTTTAGCATCTGTTGCACAGATACAAAGGGAATTTATATTTCCCTCTTACTGGATTCAAATAAACACTAACAAATGTACACTAAAGACATCTTGTAGGAGTCACGGCTTATAGCAGATTTCCTGTGTATTCTACATGAGGCAAATGTATTGTGTCATTTAGCCTGAAATAATATCTAAGCTGGTAATGACTGTCACATGACAAGACAATACACAAAGTTCTGTCTTTGCACACGGTGGCCTTTTAAAAATGTGTTTGTCTGTAACTTTTTACATGGGAGGCCATATTTATTTTTCAAAGCAATTGAGCTTTTCAGACAAATGAACACAACAGCAAATATGGAGTGAAGCCTGGAAGACTTTGTCCATTTTCAAAGACATACAGAGGATGTGTTTAGCTACTGCTCTGTCTACGGTTATCTTTCCTGACAGCTGAAGTAGAGAAAGAATTACTTGGGTATCACTTTCTTGATTCATAGGAGGATAGTTAGAGGCTCCTGAAAGATTGGTAACATGGAGAAAGACAGAAAATGTGCTTGTGTGAAAGATCAGAGACTGGATAAAAAGGAGACTCTAACGTCTTCCATCGGCTGCGATAGAGACATGATGAATACTTGAACAGAACACAACTAAGACAGCAAGGGTTGATGAGTTAACTATCTTACCCTTGTATGTGGCAAATCCATGCAGAGGAAAAATCCAAAATGCTGCTCTAAATGCATCATTGCAATCAGTGTAAATGTTTGGAATGTTGCCTGCATTTATTTTGGTAGATTTTAATTATAGTAATTAATATCATTGCTCTAATAGCCTTGCACATGGTCAGAAGCTTTTACATTACATTAAAAGCCAAGAAATTATACATGTAAATGTTCAAAACAGTCTAGGTTATTTTTCTCTTTTACAGGATACATTCCTTTCTCCTACAATTAATACATCTCCTTTTACCTATCCTGATGGATATACATTTTCTCCCTCAAAGAATGAACATACATTCATTCATATAACATAATTATAAAGAAAACTGGATGTACATTTTTCTACAAAGAAAGCAACATTACAGGGAGAGAGAGAGTTGAGTTGTTGTATTAGTTTCTGAACACTGTCATAACAAAGTACAAAACACCGGATGACTGAGCACCGCAAAATTTCTTCTTTTTACAGTTCTGGAGTCTAGAAGTCTGAAATCAAAGTGTTATCAGGGCCAAGTAATCTCTCAAATGTCTTGGGGGGATTCCTTCCTTGCATCTTCTTGCTTATGGGCAACACCAGATGTTTTTGGTGTGAGTGTAAAAATCCCTTTTCTATCTCTGTGTGCATGTGGTTGTCTTCCCTTTGCTGGTGTCTGTGACCAAGCTTTTCTCTTCTTATAAGAACCAGTCTTATTGGATTAAGGCTCTACTCTACTCCAGCATGACATCGTAACTAATTACATTGCAATGACCTTATTTTCAAATAAGGTTACAATTTGAGGTACTAGGGACTTGGGCTTCAATATATTGTTAAGGGAAATACAACTCAAGATAAAACAAGTTGTATCTGTAGGGAAAATAACAGAAAAAAATGAGAAAGAAATGTATTTTTGCCAAAGATAAGTTCCTGAATTGTTTGCTTAAAATTATATTTACTTACTTTTATTAAATCATTTTTTATGTTATTCTGTTATAGTTGTCCTAATTTCCCCCCTTTGCCCTCCTCTGCCCATCCCACCAGCCCCTGCTCCCACAATCAATTCCCACACTGGTGTCCTGATTTCTAAATAAATGTCTGAATGATAGAAATTTTGATATTATACAGTTTTAAAATGTTCATTTAAAATAATCAAACTATTTTCAAGTTTGTTTTTTTGTACAAAAGCTGGTATCTTTTAATGTAAAAAAGGTCATCTTTAAGAGCTATTTGGTCATGTCAATATCAAATAATATATAGTTGCTGGGAAATATTGTGATTATTCCTAATTCATAGGCATCACACTGAATGGAAAAGGGACACCTCACACCTAATGTCCTGGTATAGGGCTACCGTTCCTTTCTTTAAGATTGTAAATTATCTAAGCTTTTGTCCACTGTACTTTTTATTTTTATTTTTTTATAAATTGTAATTATTTATTATCAGAGAGAGAAAGAGAGGGAGAGAAACACCTGTGTGAGAGAGAAACATCAGTTTGCTGCCTCTTGCACACCCCCAACCAGGGGACCTGGCCTGCGACCCAAACATGTACCCTGCCTGGGAATCGAACCAGTGACATTTCAGTTTCCAGGCCAGCAATCAATCCACTGAGCCACAGAAGCAAGGACTATTCACTGTATTTAAAAAAATAACCTGTACTATCTACATCTGGAGAGTAACAGAAAGGGATCTAATATTTCAGGATCTAATATTTCAGGTGAAGCACACCTTAGAAACTTGCAACAGCTTTGAAAAGTGGGAACTAGATGATAAAATGCAACATGGTAAGTAGTTTCTTTTATTGTCTGTGCAACTAGATTCTATCCCACCATATCCATAAATAGCACTAGCCATCTCCCTTAGTCAGTGGAATGCATGAATGAGGAAAGCCTAAGGAATCATACTCCATCCCACGCCCTGGGCAATACAGAGAACTTAAAACAGTGACCTGCTATGAAAGGGCTGTCTTACAAAGAGCGTTGTCCTGACAGCATCAAAACTGTGGACAGCGGCCATGTCAAAACAGGAGTATTAGTAGGTGTGAAGCTGCTAATTTGGAAAGATACACATGTTGACTTACTCTCATTTATATTGCAAAAGATTTTTGACACTCATCTTTAAATTGCCTTTAGATCTTTGAATGCATTACTTATAACATAAAGTTATGCTATTTTCTCAAAGTTAGCCATTTAGACATCTGAAGTTAATCTAGTGTCATGAATGAGCAAAATCTGATGCCTGAGTTGAATGACCAAGCTGAGCAACTCTCTGTTTTTTGATAAACTTTATGCAGCATTACTGCATTTAACATGCTAAAAGGAATGATCGGTTGACTCCTACTTAGAAATATAATTTGGGATTAATGCATAGTGTGCTTTTATTATTTTTCTGCAAAGAGGATAGAAAATGTTTTAAATGATTAAGGAATTAATAAAATAAAATTTAAATTATTACATCTGTACAAGCATATATAAACGTTCATCACTAATGTACCTGTTGTGAAGTCAAATCATGTTATTTTCTTTCATGAGAGCTGCAGTCTAATCTCAAATCTCAGAACTGAATAAATTATGCTTATTTCCTCAAAATATGATGTTCTGGCTAAATTAGCAAGTGATTTTAATATAGAGTTAAACCCAGTAGAGCCATTTTTGCATTGTTAAATCTAAGACTCAGGAAGCTACAGGCATGTATTTATTTGCCGCTATGTATAGTTTGCCTATTGAAATAAATAATGATAGATCGTTGAACAAAAAGAAAATGCATTATGCTGTTCGTCTTTTAAATACTAATGAATGTCAACTTGTGTTCTAATGATCCCTCTAAGAGGAAGCCTATTGATCAAGAAAAGGCTGGATACAAGTAAAAAGATTCCCAAGGCAGCAATTCTATCCTAGTCACAAAGCAAATTATAATCAAACAAAGAATGATTTGTTCCCTTTATAGGACACAAGTTTTAACATAATGAATTTCATGACAATGGATTTATTTTGAAGAAAGTTCTTTTAATAGAGCTTTTAGTTCTGGGGGACAGGAACAGACTAATAAATAAATTTGGGGTACATGACTATCTGATGATGTAGTCCCTGTATCATGAGGTTAATTTTTTATTGTTGTAATATTTATTATATTGTCCTCAAAACCCAAATAGAGTTAGTTACTGTATGAATTAAAAGTGATAAAAAATTCAGGAAAAGACTAGATAATTGTATTCATTCATTCAGTAAATATTTTTTTTTTTTTTACTTACTGCAGGCCAGAACACATGTACCCCTATAGTCATTGCAACCTTTAAAATTTGGAAGCAACCCAAATGTCCATCAGCAGATGAGTGGCTAAAAAAAGCAGTGGCACATTTACACAACGAAATAGTACTCACGGCAGAAAGGAAGGAAACCTTGCCCTTTCCAACAGCACAGATGGACCTGGAGAGTATCGGGCTAAGTGAGATAAGCCAGTCGGTGAAAGACAAGTACAATAGGGTTTCAATCGTATGTGGAATCTAACGAACAAAATGAATTAACAAGCAAAACAGAGACAGATGAGTAGAGAGCAGGCTTGACACAATTATACATATAAATATGCATATATAACATTATATAAATACATAGTTATATATAATGCTTTTTCAGTAACAAGTTTGTTAAACCAAACCAACATCTGCCAAAAATAGTATTTGGTAGAACTTAATATTAATTGCTGAGTTAAAAAAGAGAAGTTAAATTATAAAGCTGCTATACATAAAAATAAAATATATGCTAGCATAATACAAGATATTGTTTCTATAGGTCATAAGTCTATTTTATGCTAGTTTTCTTTAATAAATATTTATTTTATTCACATCTTAACACACTAAACAGTAAATTATAGCCTAAATATATTTTTCTAAAGCAACATTCTTAAATGTCTTAGGAATCCCCTATTGATTTTGTTAGGTTTTATCACTCATACCTAACTCTTTTCTTTCTTGTTTGCTGGTTGAATCCACCCTCTTGGCCCCTCTCAGAATTCATCAGGACCCTCTATGGCTACTCATTACCTTTCTTCAGCTATGAAATAATAAAAGTCCATGTTCCAAACTCTCGAATCATAAGCCCACATGACTTACTGAGCTTCTAATTAACTTAAATTGTGTGAGTTTGTCTTCAACTGCCTATGTAACAGCTCCACATATATACATCATTATTATTTCAGACTCATCCTGCACAAAGGTGAGCAGTACATCTTAATTCTGATCCTTACTTGTGTTGAAATTTGGAACCTCATTCTTGTTAAATTGTACTATTAGATTTTTTTAAGGGCTTGCAGAGGCAATTATTTTTAATGCTTGACAATGTCACTGTAAAGTTAACTTTAGTACTTTATTGGATAGATTGAATGTTACAGGGCTTTTAACAACAGAATGTGTTTGTTTTATTTTCAATAACGTATTCTCATAGTCTGTTGAACTGGTGGTGCAATCTTTATGGCGATAATTCTAACAACATGAAGCTAACAATTACTAACTACTTGACTGTAGGACTTCAGGCTTAGTTGGCTCTCCAGTAATCATGTCTTACAAACATAACTCTGCTCATGAAGAAGCAGCCACTAAAGTTTTCAGGGGTGCACTTTACAACTGATTATAGTCTATGGCCATATTATTTTTCTAATGTGATGGTACAAACAGGAAATGATTAAAATACTCCAATATGTTTATCTATACCTCTTGAACATTAATATATCTTGAAAATTGGACTTTACATATGTTGTCCAAGTTATTTGATGTCACTAGATGAATACATGTCATTGCAATTCTTTAAAAATGATTAACAAGGGAATGAGAGAACAAACACATGGCCCAATGCCCTCAAGAAATCATTTTTTGGACTATCAGCGAATGTAAATCTTGAAGAGTTTCCTAATGAATCTCCACTCTTTGTCACATATGATACCTTTCTCTAACACTGTAGAGCATCCATTTATAGTGGAGAAAAATAGGACACAGTTGGCAGATGATTCCTCACAAATTGCCTCCAACACCCTCAGAAATTACCTCTTCCTCTTTCACTACACCCCTTATGTTATTCTGATCACTACTACTAACAACTCGGTACTCATACAATCCCATGTCCACCTCATGTGAATTCACATGTCTTCTCATAAAACGCCTAACTTTGATTGAATATCTGAATAATAGAAAGGGCATGGGATTCTTTTATTTTGAATTGCAGAGTACCTTATAGATTATCCCATTCACTTTTAGGACTAGGGTAGGAAAAGGTAACAGGAAGGTGTCTGAGACAGAACACCTTCCGAAGAGCATTTCTTCTCATTCTCAAGGCCTAAAACTAATTCAAATGCTCTCTGCAGCCATCTTTCATTTTCACAAACATCTGAAAGAGCAGTTTCACCCATTTTTCTATCACTTTCTGAGCTATTATTTTCTTATATGAACAGTAAATAGATTGTTTTTGCTGAATTCAAAAAATCACATTTAAAAATCCTCCAAAAACAATTAATGTTTTTATTCATTTTCTATCTCATTTATTCAAATCCCTTCTACACCATAGATATCTAGTTTTTATAAATTTATTGTGAACATAGTAAAATATCTATTTAAATTTGAACTTCAACTATGAGTTTATTCTCATCTCAAGTTCAACAGAACTATTGCTGAATATAGATGGTTTAAATGATGTGGTAATATAATTGAAGACAAAAGAAAATTTTCATATAAATGAGAACATGCAAAAAAATCTGGAATTTGAGGCATGACTACTGGTAGAATTGAAAACTGTTTTCTGCCTTGGAGAACTAATGAAGTAAGTTGCACTGCTTTGTTGATATTCATAGTATAATACAAAGTATAATACAAGACACTCTCCTGGGGAAGGATAAGTTTTTATGATACTGGAAAATTATTGTTTCCTGTTACTTACAAACTACATGGTAAACTACTATGGCATGCTGTCAGTGACAACAGCTAGAAAACTTGAAATGTCTCATTATTTGTACACCAGATAATTTAAAGACAGCTTTTCAAGGATTAAGGTAGCTAATATTTTGCTTAATGACAATAAAATTGCATAACAACACATTTTAGCTTACCATAGTATCAGCCTCAAACTTCACATCCAAAATTTATAAGTGAGGTTTGTAAAGATTCAACTATGACTATTTGGTGTGAACTATAAGAAGCGTTTTCAACTAATCAGTTTCAGTCTGGTGGATTTGAACACCTTTCAAAGATGTGATTGAGAGCTTTCAATTTTTTTCTCACGTGTGTATTTGCATCTGTATTGACAAGTATGTCTATTTGATTGAAATTAGGTCGAATGGCCCATGTCACCTAACGTAAATACAAATAAACCAGAGTAAGATTTATTTATACATTGGATTATAAAATCTAATCAGTAGCACAGAATTAGTGTAAAATTTTTGGAACATCTAAGAATTTTTCTGCCGGAATATTCAAGTGATAGATTTACAAGGCAATTACGTAGGCCAATTTGTTGGCTGATGTAGTAAATAGTAATCAATTGTGAAAGAGACTGATTTTGTATGAAGTTGCAATTTATATTTTCAATTTTGTAATGTTGATTTGACTGCTTTAGTCCTTTTGTAATAACTTTGCCAAATTCTAATATTTAAATATGTTTCAAAAATGAACCAAAAGCATTCCAAGTAAAGTGGATTAAACTAGTTTATTAGAAATGTAATATCATAGTGCAATTTAATGTTACCTAAGAAGTGGAATGAAATATTTTCAGCCCAACTCAGATTCATTTATAGATGAACACTTACAGATATTCTAAATGCAATCAACCCATACATACCAAAGTGAAATCGCTCAACCATCATGTCAGTTTAGGATGCACAGAACATAAAATAAGAAGTCAAAGAAAGGCACAAGTGTAGAAAGATACTGTACTGAAAAGGTAGGAATGTCAGTGAAAGATCTAACGATACTGACTTGTGTGACTATGTCGAAGAAATGACTTGTTACTCACTCAACTTAATCTGTCAATCAGTAGGCAATCTCTGCCTGTGACCAGGATCGCCTATCAAATTTGATGTGGTTCACTCATATATGAGCCAAATATAATAAAATATTTGACAAAAATTGTCAGTGTGAAACTGAGATAAAAAATAGGGTAAGAGAACATGAAACATGGAGGAAAGTCAAGTTTATGAAAAATTAATTTCTCACTTTTTAGAAGCAAAGAATAAGAAGAATATTAACAATATAACTTTAAAGAGTCCACAGAAAAGATTAATACACCAAGAAAGAACATTTAGAATTTTTTCAAAAACTTTTTTCCAACTTTTATGACATAAAAAAAGTCATTATTTTGTCTTTTATGCTATCAGAATGATGGTGGACATTTTTAGTATAATCAGAGGTTAGAAAATAATAACTACATCTCCCTGAAAATAGAACTAAAAATAAATAAATGAGAAAATGAGAAAAAATATATATATATGCCAGAGGGTCAGTCTAGGGCTTATTTATTTATTTATTTATTTATTTATTTATTTATATGCCAGAGGGTCAGTCTATGTCTAATTTCCAAATATAGAATATGAAAAAAAAAGAGTTGAGGGAAATTTTTTAAAGCTCAGCTGTATTTTCAAACCGAGAAATAAAACTTTAGATTTAAAAGTCCAGGTAAAGCCCAAAATGAATGACTGCACAAAACATACTCCATTTATACCATCACCAAGTTTTAGAAGGCACATAATAAAGAAAACAACCTTTAAAAAATGAGGAGAGATAAGGAGGACAAGAGAAAGAAAAAGCGTTATGAAGTGCATAGAAAAATTATCATGTGTCTTCAGTCACATTTGAAGCTGAAGACAATGAAACAAGGCTTTCATGTTATTTTTCACATTACTTCCTGTTCAACAAAGAGATAACATAATTTAATACATGTAAAGTCTTATTATATTTATCTCCCTAAATAAACTTTTAAAAATGAACTACTAATGAATGTTTTCCAACATGCTATCTATGAAAGAAGATACGATTTCCAAGAAATTTGTTACAGTAAAGGGAGTAGGCATAATACGAAGTCTTAGGAGAAATGATGATGGAAAGACCCATTGTTAGGAAAGTGTCAGATGCAGGGAAAACACATCTAGATGAGATCACAGATAGCAAAGTCTCCAAGAGTGGTACAACCAAATAGAACATGGATAGACCACCCTATGTGTTTGATATGTTTTCAGAGCTGATTTTAAATAGTATTGAAAATGATGAGGATTACTAAATGATCACAAAACATGAGCTGCATCATTAAACAGAATTCAAAATTTGATTATAATTTATTAAGCTATGACAATAACGAACTGCTTTTGTATGTCAAAATTATTTACCACTGACTTTGTTTAACCAAGATTATTGCTATGACTCTGTTGTGAACATGAAAGAACTGCATGGGGATGGATGAGGTAGCTCCATATCTTCCATAATAGAAGAGCAAGAGATAGTTTTAAAATTAATTAATAAATTAACAAATATAATATTAATATAATCAAAGGTTATTTTGACAATGTCCAAAGTACCAGCAAGCAGACTTGAGGGTGGTGATCTTTAAGTGTGTGAATTGGGTTGAAGACATTGCTATAAAGGATATATTTAGTCTAAAAGTACTGTTTAATATTTTATACTATGTTCATAAATTATTTTACTAAAATTATAAAAATTGGTGTTACAAATTAAATTTGTGCATTTGAAAAATTATCATATTCTTAGTATTTAATGAATAGATTTTATTGGTACAAGTATGGATATAAACAAAACCTGGCTGAAGTAATGCCTGTTCAAGTGTGGTTGGTAGGGTAATAACATGGGTGTAATAACTTATAGTTTTTATTTGACCATTTCACCTAAAATGTTACATGGTATGCTTCAGCGTGGTATTGTTATGTCACGGAATTACATCTTTATGATTTTGTAGTGAAATATTTTGTAATAAAAAAGGGGTATTAATAAAAAGGGGTTTGTACCAGACCCTATTTAAATTCCAGTATAGCATCTCTTCCTCTCCTGAAGTCTGAACTAATAAATAAGGCCAACTAGTTATCCAATTGATGCAATATAATATCATAATATCTGGCTTATATTTGAAAGCAAGTGGCATGCCCAAAACTAAATATCAGTATGGGGGTAGACAAATCCACCCAGATACCACCAATGTAACACAGTGGCTACAGTCCTGCTCCTCGTGGGGACCTTGCCCTTGTGAAACACGTTCCATAGAAGACAGAAACTGAGCATGTACTCACTCTGTTCCTATCCAACAGCCTGTTGCCAAGAAGACAGAGACAGAGAAAGAATGAATAAGTAGTCTTGCCTAGTTTATCCTTTCTCATGTTTAATAAATAAAAACATCTCTAGGAAGGAAAATCAGGAGATAAATCAATGTAAGAAGTATTAAACAACTTAGGATTTTTCACATGAAAAGCTGTAGTAGAAGTAGAAAAGATATCAGGAGTGTGGTTGTACATTCCATAGGAGGAAATCTGCAGTTTTACGGTTCTCTGCCTCCCATCATCTCCTGTTGCTCTTGCATGTGTTGTCTACTGACTGGCAATGTAGATTTTTACATTAGAGACCAAAAAAAAAGGTAATGAATTAATTAGATCATTTCACTAAGGGCAATTGGCTCTTAAGGCTTATGATTTATTCACTATTCAATAGTCCATCCTAAAACATGCTTACAATATGTATGAGAAATTCTATGGTGACAATCAGATGTATAAAGTTATTTAAATAATGATAGTTGAATATAAAGATATCCCAAATTTCAAATAAATTCTTTAAACTTATTAAAATACAAACACACATAATTTGTCCAGAAAAAAAGACAGCCATTGTTAATATTATTAATGAGAACAGTTTGCACAGAATCAGTGTAACGTAGCAGCCAAGGAGCATGTACTGGGATATGCATGTGTGAACAATCATGACTTCACTGTACTAGTCAGCGGGGGCTGTAGATGCTGTTGAGTGAACACGTGTACTGTGTGGCTGTCACATTCAAAATGACTGAGTGAGTAGAGCAATGAATGAATCTGCCTCAAATTTTGCATTAAGTTTGAACATTTCTCCCCAGAAACTATGTGGATGATTCAGAAAACTTCAGGGATGATGCAATGAGTACAGTACAAATAAAAATGTGGCACAAATGCTTCAAAGATGGTCAAGAATCTGTTGAAAGTGATCCGTGTTCTGGAAGTTCTGCAACAGGAGGAATGCCTTTGAATAGTTAGTATGTACGGGCTGTAATCAACAAAGATGGGCAACTGAAAACACAAAAACTAGAGAAGTTGATCTGTGGATTCCAAAACTACTGTGTCTAAGATGCTGACGCAAGATCTTGGCATGAAATATGTCATGGCAAAATTTGTTCCTTGACTTCTGCTACCATTGTAGAAGGAACATCATGCTGCAGTTGCTAATCACTTGATTCAAACTGTTACCGATGAACCAGATTTCCTCAAGAAAGTCATAACCAGAGATGAATGGTGGGTCTCAGACTATAATCTGGGAATGAAGGCCTGTCATCCCAAAGGGAGTCACCTGGTTCTCCATGCCCAAAGAAGGTGCGGCAAAACCCCAGCAAGATCAAGACCATGTTAACTGTGTTTTTTTTTTTTTGTTTTAGAAGGTGTTGTCCATGACAAGTAAGTTCCTCCAGGCCAAATGATGAATAAGGAGTACTATCTCAATATTCTTCATTGGTCAAGAGATGCAATACAACCAAAATGGCCACAAATATGGGCAACCAGTGATTGGCAGCTCCATCACAACAATGCACCCGCTCATGCATCATGTCTTGTGCAGTTTTTTTGAAAAACATCAAATCACCCAGGTGACTCAGCCCACCTAGAGTCCAGATTTGGTGCCCTGTGACTTCTGGCTTTTCTCAAAACGAAAAATCACCTTTGAAAGGGAAGGCATTTCAGATTATTGATGAGATTCAGGAAAATATGACTGGACAGCTGATAGCAACTGGAAGAACATCTGTGGTCCCAAAGTACCTACTTTGAAGGGGACTGAGGTATCATTGTCCTATGTGCAATGTTTCTTATATCTTGTATCATCTTCAATAATGTCTTTATTTTTGTACATAGCTAGATACCTTCAGGACAGATCTCTTATGTATTGTGTGTATACACACACACACACACACACATATTTGAAATTTATTCAGGAAGAAATTAATGCTTAGTTTTAAATTCCTGTAAATGTTAAAAGCCACAAAGTCAATTTCCAAAAAGAGTAAATTCTGCAAATACAATGTCTTTTTGGGTGGATTAAAAGGATAATAAATTTACACTTATTCTCATATTTGTTTCATTCTGTCATCTGTCTATGAAGATTTTGATTTGGAATTAGATCCTTTTAATAAATGTAGCTTAATGTTTCTTCTACAGAAATGGATTGTTTTCTATGCAAATACAAATGTTGTTTTTAGTCTTTCATATGCCCAATTTTTAAAGAACAAAGAATTAACAGGATATGCAGCCACATTACTGAACCTGAGCCCAATATATTTTAAAGTCAAACCAATACTGAGTTCCTTGAACAACTATCACAATAAATATTTGTCCTGAAAGTCATTCAGTTTTAGATTATTCTAATCCAAAGGTATTTAACAAATATTAACACAGAGATGCAATGTTATTTATGTGATAATGAATATGTAAACAAAATCTTAAGTTCAGAGTTTACAAACTGTGAATTTAAATTTAACTAGGAGACTTTCCCTGCCAATCTGTTACGGTATATTTATGTCACACTATATCAGGTGGACACTACCGTATATCACGCCTTTGTGCAGTAATGAATAGATGTGCTCATCAAAATCTCTATCTCCCTTCTAGCTATAGATTAAAATTTCCTGTTCTCACTTGCAATCAGGAGCGACCATGTGTCACCTCCAGAACTGACCAATGAAATGCTTTTATGTGATTCACTGCTTTTCCTTTCCCCTCTACTTTCTAATGCCAAAGATGCACATGGATCCTGAACACCTAAGAGATGGTGAAAAAACAAAGTGAAAAGAGCATGCTCTGGAAAGCACTGAGCAGATAGCTATACGCCAAATACACCTATCGAACTGTTAGATAATCAATGAGAACAGCAACAATGCACCTTCCATATTATTGTCCCTGATGTTGAATAGCTTATTATAGCTCACACTGCCTAACGGAGACAAAGGACGCTAATCCAACAAAAGCTAAAATATGTGACATGGGTTTGGCAGGTATGAAATAAAAAGCAGGGAAACAAGATATAGCAAGGTGACAGTGGCGAAGTCCTTCTATGTATTAAATAACATTCTGTAAAATGTTATCTGTAACCATTTGGAAGACATATGATGGCATTAGTGAATTTGTTGAGGTCAACTCTCTGCAAAGTGTTAGGCAGTTACTATCTTCAGCTCTGCGTGCAATATGGTCTCTGTCACAACCACCCGAGTCTGCTGTCGCTCAGAGAAGGTGTCCACGGACTACTCGGAAAAGAGTGGGCATGGCTGGATTTGGCCCACTGGCACTAGTTTCATCATCCTCTTCTAGGGAAGGGTTTCTGGGGAGTCAGAATGATCATGAATATTGAATGGGGAAAGGACACAGTCCGAATCCTCACAGGAGCGCTGAATCGCAAAACATATCATTCATGGCACAAAAATCAATGCCATTATGTTATCTTTCAACCCAAGCTATTGTCAGTTTTATCAAAGATATAATTCAGATTAAAATTAGGTCTAGTGGAAAGTGTTGGTAGGTGACTGCCATGTGGAGCTGAAAAGGAATGAATAGATCACAGGTGCCAGGCAATTTTTTAATGAATTGCATTGCCAGAGAAAACACAAGTCATGATAAATCAAAAGAAAGAACAAACAAACAAAACCAAATCATTTACGTTTCAAAACAACCTTTGAAAGGTCCCCAAACATGCACCAGCTAACGGTGGTCATCTATAACACTCTAAAGAGATAAAACCATGGAGATTAATGGGCAAGAAGAAACTTCCCAAATAGCAAAACCAGCATACGAGAGCAATTTGTAAATGAACCATCTCCGAGACAAAAGTCAGGAACCAACCAAATAGTTTCTGTATACCACTCCAAGTTGATATGGATGAATAGCTTTTGTTTTGTCTCTCTCATTTTCCAAATTGATGCTTTTATTCTTGCTTAGTTTTACTTAGTTGTGGACATCTGTCTTTATTGTTCTTGTGTACATGGGCTATGTGTGAGGAATGGGACTTGGAGTGGCAGATAATCTGGACTTTAAGTCAGCAGACAAGTTTTCCTTTTCTAGAAGCCACATCCAAAATCATGGAAAAGTTTGCAAATCACCCACAAATCCTGGAGTTTTGAGTTGAGTGTAATAAATGCATTGGACTTTGGGTTATTTCCCTTAGGGGAAGTCTGAGTATATTTTATGTTTCAGAGAAGTGAGATCTTTGTGACCACATGAGACAGATAAGGAGACAGATAGTAGAGCCATTTTTGGACACCTGAAAACAATACTCTCTTTTTCCCACGCACAGAGACAGCCTAGTCTTTAACCTTCATTGTGCCTAGATATAGTCATGAGACTGAGTTACAACCAAAGTAAAGTGACTGGAACCAGTGTGGTCACTTCTAGGACTCTCCCACACAATAATACCCTCCTGCAAGTCGCTTCATGCTTTCTTTCTGTGTGATGGAAATGATATCTAAGAGACAGCTCTAAGACACCGGGGAATGATACATCATTGGAAGAAACCTAGAGCCTTGAATCTATTCCAAAAATAGTCAGTACCCAGATAATATCATCATTAAAGTGTTAAGAATGGGATGGAAACAAATTATCTTGTGTTAAGTGATGAAATATTTTGATTTTTATGTTTTATGCTTTACGTTCACAGAGAGGATTTATCTGTGTCTTTTTTTAAAGATTTTATTTATTTATCTTTAGAAGGGAAGGGAAGGAGAGAGGGAGAGAAATATCAATGTGTGGTTGCCTTTTGTGCATCCCCTGCTGAGAACTGTCCTGCTGGGAACTGGCTTGCAACCCAGGCATGTGCCCTGACTGGGAATCGAACCACGATCCTTTGGTTCACAGGCCCATGCTCAATCCACTGAGCTACACCAGCCAGGGCCTAAGATATGTCTTTACAAGGCTTAGAGTGCAGGCTAATTTGAGATGGCTTTCTTTGATTATGCACATTTTTAATTTTTGTCCGCACATTTCTCAAAGTTAAATGTTCAACTGTTTCTCAGATCTACCTGATGCCATAGTCTCTCTCTAGTGCCATTTTAAATTATTTTTCAGTGTTTGCTGCCAGTCTTCCTCTCTAGAGTTGCTTAAAAATTACCTTATTTTCACTCTCAGTTGTAGTTCATGTAGAGCACCGGGAAGCATGAAGGAAGTGGATACACTGCCTAGTGTGTATTTGCTAGGCTCAGGCAACCTCAGGACCACTTGACCTTTTGAAAGCCACTTTTTCATTAAAAATAGCACAAGGGGCATATGCTCTCTTAAGCATTGTTGATGTCTTGCAAAAAATTTAAATAATATGAACAATTACATTTACTAAAAACAGAAACATATTTGCCTTTTAAAATCAAATGGCTACCTTTAAAGAAATAAAATCATCTTACAATCACATTTTTCATTTCTGCAGCAGCTAAAATGGTTTGCATGGGGAATAAAAATCCAAGCTATAATATGTCTTAACTCCTCCCCCTCAAAAGATGGAATTATCTTCTGGAAGGTGGGCCCCTTTTAGTACAGGTTTCTCCCACTAGGTGAGTGTTCTAGGAACCCATCTGCATCAGTGTGCCAGCAGGTGTTGTTGTGAGAGGCTGTGTTCTGCTTCAGTGATTTTTTTAAAAGACTCTTTTAGTGCGTTTGCTTATTTTATGATGGATGATTTAGGATTGCACCTGCCTACATTAAGCTGAGTGTTCAGCAGTTTTTAACCAAAAATGGCATGACCCCCATGCCCCACCCTCCCTATTCACCTGTTCTTGCCCTTAGCAACTTTCTGTTGTTGTTGTTTTCCTGGGCGAATAAAACCCTCAAAGGGAAACAATTAGCCAATGTGGAAGAGTTGGAACAGAAAATGGCAGAAGCACTAAAAGACACCAAATCAATAAGTTCAAAAACTGTTTTGAGCTGTGGAAAAAGTCTCAATAGGTGTATTGAATCAAATCCATAGTACTTTGAAGGTAACTGAAGTTTAAATATGTAACGATAAATACACAATTTTTTTATAAATAAATTCCATTTTTTGGCATTCCACCTTATATGGCTGTGCCCATTTATTAAGGGAAACATATTGGAATTTTTTGCTAGTGCGCCCCCCATATATTATGGCCTGTCATCTAAATATGTACGTCAAACTTTAACATTTTTCTTTTTCTTATCTATAATCGCCAAGAAGTCCTAGGTTATAAATTTCTTACTGAATTAAAATTATTATGTCCTATTGATTTTGGCACTAAACAGTCTGTTTTTCAGTAGTTTTCATTTTAATTTCCCAGATAGTTCAAAGATTCATAGTGAATTCATGTAAATGTAACCCATGTTAAAAACGTTAGCATCGCCAGTGTTTGACATACTGTGAGATCAATAAATATTTGGCAAATAAAGAATTTGTGAAAAATAGTATTAAGTAATTTGGTTTATATAATTTTGCTGCCTGAGAAATCTTCAAGAAAATCAAACCAAAACAAATTATTTTAGGGAATTAGCTATTTCCATTCAAAGACATCAAGGATAAAATAATTCAGAAAAACTTTCTTGCTGTGAGTCTTCTGATGTAAGGGGTTCTTTACAATATTTCTTTAGCAGAGTGTACTTGGAGACTCAAAATTTGCATTTATGTTGTATTCTAAGTGTAATTGCTTTTTCATAATCTTATTTTTAATCTCACCATTGCAGAAGTTTCTAATTATCTATAATTCTGTAAAAGGCAGCTCATGTTTTTGTTTCAGACTTTAAACCCTCATGAAATCACATACACACTGAATCTGTTCTTAAATAAAACTTCAAAAATTGGTCATTCACATTTTCATCTGCACACCACTAATATAAATTTTAAAATGACTCTTTAACTAGCAAATTTGTTTGTTTGCCAGAATAAGGCTTCTTATTATAGCTTTCTCTTTAGACTTTATACACTATTACATTTATAACTCTCGTTATTTTTAGGAGATACAGATGTGAATTACATAGTTAACACTATATCACCAATATTAGTCACTAAAGAAGTACATGTAGTTTTCAATATCTAAATATCCATTATCATGACAACAACAATTATGGGAAACTTAAGGTACAGGGCAATTATAGATTAATTTATTTTTGAAATTGGCAAGTCCTGCCAGAAGAAAGAAACTATATCTTTGTCCTGGAAAAGCAGAGACCATCATTTATTTATTGAATAGATAAATAAATGTGTGAGTGCCTAAGACGTCCCAGGCCTTGTTCTTTGTGCCAATACAAGAGCAGTTGATGAAACAGAGTAAACTTTCGATTCAGGTTTCATGGAGTTTTCATATTGGAGAGAGAGTGTGAAGAAACAGAAGCACACAGACTGGCACAAATACACAAGCATATGTATGCACAATGCTACAGTGTTTTATATGTTACTCACGACTATGAAGAAAATAAAGCTAGGGAGTAAGAATTCCGACATGTACTCGGTAATTCAAGTTCACCTTATATTAATATGGGTAGGTTTTTTTCGTCACTCAAAATTTGCTGAAGTTTCTGCAGCTCACTCTGTATACAATCTAGAGGCCCTCATTAAAACACTGGTCACACTAAGCAAAGTCTCCTGCCAATGCTGCCAGTAGGTACCCCACCTGGGCCACTGGAGAGTGGCCATGGCTTTATTGTTTTTCTTTTTTTCCTCTCCAAACACAGAAGTCCTTTTTTGTGTGTCTTTTTTTTTAAAGATTTTATTTATTTATCTTCAGAGGAGAAGGGAAGGAGAGAGGGAGAGAAATATCAATGTGTGGTTGCCTCTCATGCGTCCCCTGCCAGGAACTGGCCTGCAACCCAGGCATGTGCCCTGACTGGGAATCGAACCTCAATCTTTGGTTCGCAGGCCCACGCTCAATCCACTGAGCTACACCAGCCAGGTTTTTGTGTGTCTTTAATGTATATATTTATAAATCTGAAAAATTTTATAAAACCACTCAAAGAACATAAATAATTTAAAGAAAGTACATTTGAAAGGATAATTAGAGCTTCCAATATATATTGCAATTCTTGGAATCCAGAAGTATACGTCCATTTCTCCTGGAACTTTTCATGCCCAGCTCCCCGTCCAGGGACACTGGGTGAGGAGTCCCCTGGAGTGTGCTAAGAAAGCACATTAAATAGACTCAGTTTGAGTTTCCGCAATGCCCAGAAAGAATCCATGACTTCAAAGCGGGGGCAAATCTAAGTGTCCAATCTCTGTGGTCCTTCCTCTGCCTATTTTTTTTTCTAAATACCTTTCAACTCACTTCATAGTTCTTCCCTTAGTTGCTTCTCTTTCTCTGCTCATTTTATTCACCTTCTTCTTTATTAAACCCTATTGACAGTATCTTTTCTTGAACTCCTCAATATAAGGTTTATTATAGACTCACACATTTACCAAATTAAGTTTCTGAACATTATTCTCTATGTCCCTAATATAACTTTTGATGCCATCATACCAAATCAAAGGATATATAAATCTTCAGCTTTGGGTGCCTCCACTTACCAAAACAGTGGAACAGGAAAACAAGGCATGTAGCATTTTCTATTAAATAGCAATCATCTAATACTATGAATTGGTGATACAGAGGAGAGTGATTACAATTACTGTGGCTTTCAGTTGCCAATGGCGGGGGGGGGGTAGTATATTCTATTTGTCAGGGGAAAATACATTATTAGGAGTACTTTTGAAACTACTAACAAAGACATTTTTCAGTAAGCTTTGCTTACCATCATTCAGTTGTGAAATGAAATATACATATAATATAAAAGTAGAAGAGATGAAGAACTTGCCATGTATGGATATAGTTTATTTAAAGTATATACACATATATGATATTTCTCTTAATTGATATAGACATACTAAATACTAATCATAATATATGAACTTGTTTTTAGAGGTTTGATAGATTTAAAAAATTTACATTTTTTTATCTTACTTTCCCATTTCTAATTCATGTGTTTCTTATTACCTGGTCGTATTATCATTGCTATTCTAGTCACTAGGCAAAAATACATTTTCTCATTTAATTTTTAAAAATATTTTTATTATAAGTTACTAGTGTTATGCATTATTATATCTTTTCTCCTTTCTTTTTATGTCATTCCTTTAAAGTTTATCACATTAGAAGCCACCAAAAGGTCTTTAATCCATTTGTTTTTATTAACAACTTCTCTTCTAGCCCAATTAATCTATAACCAACAAGAACAAACTTGTAGCCTGAAAGAAATTAAAGTTTACTGACCTATTTTAATGAGAGAAACTGTAAGTTAGAGAAACCAAGGGCTATGTCACAAAACATAGAAGATACAATAACAACAGATTTTGAAAGCAGGTAAAATTTAGATGAAATTGAAATAAAACAGGCTCACGAAATAGCATCATTGTGTGTAAAGAATTGAACATTTGGTTTGGATTGAAAAGTGAATCCAAGATTTTTTCCCTTGGGAACTACAAAGTCAAGGTAAATGTTGCAGTCCATAATCAGAAAAACTTTATCTAGAGCTCTGCACCTGGGTTGTATACTGAAGTAATTCACTGTGTCAGCGTGACTTAGTTTCCCCAGGTAAAAATAGAATTATTTTATTAATATCATTTCAAATAGCAAACTTCCTGATAGTCTGTAACTGTATTGGACAAATACTGTGTTTTCTCTTTAAAAAAAAAAAGATTTTATTTATTTTTAGAGAGAGGGGAAGAGTGAAGGAAAGAAAGTGAGAGAAACATTGATGTGCTAGAGAAACATCAATCAATTGCCTCTCACGTGCCCCCAACAGGGGGCCTGGCTCACAACCCAGGCATGTGCCCTGTCCTTGAATGAACCAGCGACCTTTCAGTTTGCAGGGTCATGCCCCACCCACTGAGCCACACCAACCAGAGCAGAACAATAATTATTAATGAGGAATAAAGTAGCTGTCACCCCCAAAAGAGGATTTGTATAGCATTTAATAGCTACAGCATTGACCTGTTTGGAATATGATTCTCTGTTAACCTTCAGCTGGCAGTATCTGTGGCTACTATTCTACTCTGTTGAATTGCTGACATATTTCAATTTTCACTGATTCTTATCTTTAGTTTCTTTTTAACTTCTATATGACTAAATATCAAAATTTTAGTCATTATGCTTATTAACACATTTTTGTCCCTAAGATAGCTTTCTTCAGATAAAATGTTATACCTCCAATTTTTTTAATTTTATTGTCAATATGACATAGAATGAAAATAAATATGAGCATAAATCAGATGAGTCATTCTGAGGTCTAAATTAATATTTTATAAATATATCAGTAGATATAATTATAAATTATTTAACCAGAGCACCATCTGGAAATGTAAATAAAATAGAATTTACTGATATTAAATGACCAGATTTAAGATTAAATGACCAGATTTAAGCGTACCACGACCACCACCACCTTCCTCCTCTTCTTCTTCTTCTTCTTCTTCTTCTTCTTCTTCTTCTTCTTCTTCTTCTTCTTCTTCTTCTTCTTCTTCTTCTTCTTCTTCTTCTCTGTTGTTGCTGCTGCTGCTTATAATTTAAATGTTTTTAGTTTTTGGACATCTTGATAAGAAGTGATGAACCAGGAATATGAATAATTTAATACAAACCCTAAATTAGTTTACATTAAAAATATGATATGTTAGTAAGTCTAAAGTATCTGTATTTGGTTATCTACACTAAAAAGTTCCATTCTAATTTCAAATTTATATCATTACAGAAATTCATTCTGTGTAATAAAAATTGAATTAAATACAATGATAGGGAATACTAGGGAAGGTAAAAATAAATATGTAAAATCCAGATTCATATGCAGCAGGTACTGTGGCAGTACTAATTATGGATTAATTGTCTTAATCTCATTTGTTTGAAAAGAAAATTAGAGATTTGAAGTAATTATTTCAAGACCTCAACAGAGAAAACTTTCATTCTGTCTCTATTAAGAAAAAAAGCCACATAGGATACTTATATTAATGCCAAAGTCTACTGAAACTCATATCAATAATACATTTGTGTACTTCTGTAATTAAGTACTTGACCTTACAAAGTTAATTTCTTTTTACAGCACTACAGTAGGACTTTTGTCAAATAAGTAATTATTTTGTAGCATTCAGAAGAATAACAAAAGTTTAACCCCAATAGACTCAATGCATATTCCTAATGTTTCACATCAAGAAAATGTTTTAAGGGATCTATTATATACAGAGTAATATTTTATTGTATATTTATTATTATTATTGTGGTTTCACAATTATCTATTTTTAATTTTTGTCACTTGAATTTTTACTTTTTCTCTGTTACATATGAGTAATACATCAATATCTTAAAATATATTTCTAAGTGCATATTTAAATAGTCATGAAGTATGTGATGCATTTCTTAAAAATTATTAAACATGCATGCACAATAATATTTAACTGTGTCGGGGAATTATGTAGTGCCAAATCATTAATATGAATAAAGAGTCATTATATGTGCTGTTAGGTGAAATCTTTCTCTTTCATTCTTTTTATAACATAGATATATCAATGCCCCATATGTTCTCAGTCATGTGAAACTATTCTTTTTTTTTACTTTGTTTTTGATAAAACCTTTAAAATTACAATTTACATTCAATATTATTTTATTAGTTTCAGATGTACAGCATGATGGTTAGGCATTTATGTATTTTACAATGTGTTCTTCCTGATATTCCCAGTATCCATAGGTAGTTAATATAATATTATTGATCTTTATTAATATATATCCTTTGCTGTTTGCTATTCTTCATGTTAAGGAGCCCTGCAGAGATGTGCTTTAAAGAAACAAATACTTGGGAGTTAGATATCCTTATCATTTATTGGTTGTAATCAAATTTAAGTTCTTTGCATATTCAAATACACATGTGTTATACAAATTTCTTTTTATCTATCATCTATCCATCTATCCATGTACCTACCACAAATTCAGTCTATTTGCCTATCTACCTACCTATCATTAGTTGATACTGGTATTTGTTTTGCTAATTCAGCACCATTATAGATATTCTTCCTTTCCACCTTCCCTATATTAACAACTTCCTTCTCCGAAAGTGAGAAGCCTCACATTCGTTAACTTTAAAATACTTGCTCATTTGCTCAACTATAAACTCTATTTTTAGGAGTAAAAGTTATATAACTGAAATAAAATATAGGTCAATATTAGTTCATAGTGATTTTATCTTAAACTTGGGGATATATACATTGTATTCAAATTCATTTAATGGTTTTCCTTCTTTGTTGTACACATTATAAAGTTGAAATAAATATAGATTCAATTGCTTTTTGTTGCATTTCATTTAAATCAGTGTTGATTTTACTTTTTTAGGTACAACATAAGCATGGTTATAAAAGTTAAAACTAAACAAAAGTCATTCTATTTAATCCCTTCACTCTTTCCACTCCATTTCTATCTACCCCGCATAGGGACACATTTTGATTATTGTCTTCATTATTCTTGTTGTGTTTCTCCTAGGGAAAAACAAAAAAGATGTATTCATGTATTCTTATGCTTAATTCTTCCTCCTACCAACCATACTTTTTTAGACTTTATATTTTTAGTTAGCAATAAATTCCAGGTATAACTTGATACCAGTTAACAGAGATGGTTGTCATTTTTTTACAACTGCTACACACGTTATTGGCACCCAGCCGTATTGTGTCTTCAGTCTATTACGTATGCACAGAATATAGGTTTTTCCCCAATATTTATAATTAAAAACAACGGTCCAAAAATTACCACTGCATGTAAGTCAATATCCTGTTGGATGTGTATTTTCAGAGTAATTTCCTAGAAGTGAGATCACAGTTTCAAAGGTAAACATATTTATTTCTATTACATATTGACAAATTCCCTTAGTAAAGTTTGTGAAGAGTAATCCCAGGAACAATTCAGGAGAATCCTGTTTATCCAGTTTTACGTTTTTTTGTCAAACTCTTAATTGTTTTGTAGGACATAACAGGTGTATTACTACAGTTTTTACCTGCATTTCTTTTCCTGTTGTGAATCCCACCATCATGCATTTGCTACTTATTTTGTATGTTTATGATTTTGATTTTTCTCAATTTATTTATGTGTTTGTTAATTTTAATCAAAATTACCTTCAATTATCTTTTGTAAGCATCAAATTACCCAGGTGACCTAGTCCCCCTAAAGCCCAGACCTGGTGCCCTGTGACTTGCGCCTTTTCCCAAAACCAAAATCACCTTTGAAAGGGAAGAGATTTCAGACCTTGAGACCATCAAGGAGATTCAGGAGAATAGGGCGGGGCAAGTGATGGTGACTGGGAGAACTGTGTGAGGTCCCACGGTGCCTACTTTGAAGCGGACTGAGGTGTCATTGTCCTATGTACAATGTTTCCTGTATCTTGGATCTTCTTCAATAAATGTCTCTACTTTTCATATTACATGGCAGGATACCTTCTGGGCAGACTTCAGTATGTTTTGTTAAATACTTTAATGTTAATTGTACTGGATCAGAAAAGATATTCCTAGTATGTGTATTTCTTCTCTAAATTGCCAACTGACTCTAATTTCAGTGAAAATAATGTGTATGTGTAAGGTAGCAGGGGAGGAAGGAGTCAATTTACAGTGGTGCTGTAAAAACCCTGAATTTTACAGTTTACACTCAATAATATATGATGATTCATTCCTTACCTTCACAGGCACTGAAAAAATTATTTGAATTATTTTAGTGTTGCTTTTTCTGAGATATTTTCCATTATATGTACAAATATATTCCTATTATTTCACAATTATTGTATTGAAGAAAAGATTTCTCTGCCTGAAGCATTAATAACGTTACAAGTTTACTTCACAGAGCAGAAGTTGTAATAGCCTGCTGTTATCAACTGCAAATGTCCTGAATTCCTCCAGTGCCATTTCTTTTACTAAAGCAATTTTAATTTGATTCTTTGTAAAATTAGTTTTCTTTTAGTTCCTTTATGGAAGGTCAAAATGTTCAGGTTTTATCTGAATCTCTCATAAGTTTTAAATAGCAATTCAATTTTAGTCATTTTTAGTGGGCAAAGTAAAGAATGCTATGAAGAATCTTCAGCTATTTAGAATTAAATTATTTTCTAATTGTAATTTCATAGGTTTTAAAATTTGGAGCTGCTTAAGTTGTGCAAAAACAAGACTTCCTATTTCCTCAGAGCTGTGGTATTTCTGGTTTCTTTTGAACTTTTTAAAAGAAGTTCTCCTACATTTTCAAAGGTAAAAATTAAAATATTTTTGTCTGGGAGTAGAAACTCCCCCAATTTTGTTTCTCCCTTAAAGAAAATGGCCTAAAAGAACCAAAGCATAGACACACAGGATTATAAGGCATGATTCACACTTAGTCACTACATTTAAAATCACACTTATTCCTCAGACAAGGGTTAGATCTCCAAAATATATAAAGAACACACATAACTCCACTCCAGGAAGACAAACAACCCAATTAAAAAATGGGCAAAGGACTTGCACGGACATGTCTCCAAGGAGGACATATAGATGGCCCATGGACCCATGGAAAAATGCTCAATATCACTAGCCATTAAAGAGATGCAAATTAAAACCACAATGAGATACCACCTCACACCAGTCAGAATGGCCATCATAAACAAAGCAACAAACGACAAGTGCTGGCAAGATTGTGGAGAAAAGGGAACCCTAGTGCACTGTTGGTGGGAATGCAGACTGGTGCAGCCACTGTGGAAAACAGTATGGAATTTCCTCAGTAAACTAAAAATGGAAGTGCCTTTTGATCTGGCAATTCCACTACTGGGATTATACCCTAAGAATCCTGAAACACCAATTCCAAAGAACCTATGCACCCCAATGTTTATAGCAGCACAATTTACAATAGCCAAATGCTGGGAGCAACCTAAGTGCCCACCAGTAAATCAGTGGATCAAAAACTATAGTACATTTACACAATGGAATACTATGCAGCAGAAAGAAAGAAGGAGCTCCTTCCCTTCCCAACAGGATGGATGGAACTGGAGAGCATTATGCTAAGTGAAATAAGCCAGGTGGTAAAAGACAAATATCATATGATCTGACCTATAAGAGCAACCTAATCAACAAAAACAAGCAAGCAAAATATAACCAGAGACATTGATATAAAGAACAAACTGACAGTAACCAGAGGGGAGGGTGGAGAGGGATAACAGGGAAAATAGGGGAAGGACCGTCAAGGAACATGTACAAAGGGCACATGGACAAAGTCAAAGGGGGTAGGTTCATGGGTGGGAAGTGGGTTGGGTGGGCGTGGGGTACAGTAGGAGAAAATGGAGACAACTGTACTTGAACAACAACAAAAAATTATAAATAACTTAAAAAATAATATTAAAAATCACACTTATCCCTTGCATCTAAGAACAATATTAAAGTTAAAATGAATGGATTTTCAGTTTCTTAAACATAAGTATGGCTATTTTAATAACTATTTGAGGATGTGTGTCAATTAGAGTTATCACAAAATGATGAATTTAAAGCATTTACTAAGGATTGTTTAATGAAGGCTGAATTTAAAGAGTTGTGTACAGGTTTAAAGAACCACAGAGTTTCCATCAAACCACTCAGATAGTGGCTAGACTAAGAAGCCATTACACCAGATGCCTAAAGGGGGAGCAAAGACATAGTGTTACCAAACTTTGGCTCCAAGGAAAAGTGACCATCAGATAACAATGAGAACTATAAAATACAGTCACTTTTAGAAAAATTGCAGTGCAGGGGGCAAGCAGGGGACACCTCTCTAATGTATTTCTTCATCTATCTTGTATTATCCTGTTGAGAGTTTTTTCAAACTAACTACAGAAAAGGTTTTCTTTACCCCTAATTATTTTTGTCACCCTCAAACACCAGCTGTGTAACACAGTGAAATTATAGTCAATGGGCTATTTAGATCTGTTTAAATTGGCCTCTGTGTGTCATAGTTGCAATGACATATATATATATATTTTTTAGGAAGGAGAGATAAGTGCCTTCCTGCAGATCAGGTTCGTGTGTTCTTGCCTTCATCAGCGAGTCCAGCAGAATTGGGAACAGTCAGTCAGTGCCCTAGACAGGAAACATCAGGCCTCTCAGAACCAGACTTTTAGCAAACAGACAGCTGTTTTCCCCCATGGCTAGTGGAGTCCTTTCAGGGCTTTTGGTAAGCTCTTTTAAGAAATTAAATTTATTTAAACTAATTAAAAAGCAGAAATGATTCACACATTTCTCTTACCCCCTCTCCTCTGCTTAGCATAATTGCCCTCAATATTCATCCACTTTGACACAAATGGCAATATTTCCTATTGTTTTCATGGCTGAAGAATATTCTATTACACATATATCACAATTCCTTACAATTTCTACATCCATTCATCCATTGCTGGACACCTAGGTTTTTCCATGTACGTATATCTTGGCTATTATAAATAATTCTACGATGAACATGGGGGTGCATATATATTTTCTAGTTATTTTTTCGTTTCTTCAAATATACACAAAGCAGTAGAAATGCTGGGACATACAGATATTCTATTTTTAATTTTTTGAAGAAACTTCATACTGTTTTCCACAGTGAATACACCATTTACGTTCCCACCAACAAGAATTCACTTTTCAGCACATCCTCAATAATATCTGTTATTCTTAGTCTTAATAATATTAAATCTAACAGGTGTGAAGCAATATCTCATTGTAGTTTTCATTTGCCTTTTCCTCGTGATTAATGAGGTAGAGTACCTTCTCAGGTATCTGTTGGCTATCTGCATGTTTGGAAATCTGTCCATTCATACCTTCTGACCATTTTTCAATCAAATTGTTTATTTGTTCTTCAGTTGTATGAGTTCTTTATGTATTTTGGGAATAAAGCCCCTATCATATATATGATTTGCAGTTATTTTTTCCTATTCAATAGGTGGTTGCCTTTTCATTCTGTTAGTGGTTTCCTTTCCTTTGTAAAAGCTTTATAATTGGATGTAGTCCCACATGTTTATTCATGCTTTTTTGTTTTTGTTTTTGTTGTCAGAATCAAAAAATTATCACCAAGACCAGTGTCAAGGAGTTTACCACCTATGTTTTTTCCTACAAGTTTTATGGTTTGGGGTTTTCCATTCAACTCTTTCATCAGTTTTGAGTTAACTTTTGCATATGGTGTAAGATAACTCCAGTATCAGTATTTTGCATTTGGCTGTCCAATCTCTCCAACATCATTTATTCAAGAGGCTGTCCTTTTCCCTTTATGTGTTCTTATCTCCTTTGTCTTAAATTAATTGTTCACTGATTGTTCACGTATTCGTGGCTTTATTTCTGGGCTCTCTACTCTGTTTCATTGATCTGTGTCTGTTTTTATGTTAATACCAACATCATTTTAACTATTACAGCTTTGTAATATATGATAAAATCAAAAAGTGTGGTGCCTCAAGCTTTGTTCTTTCTCGAGATTGCTGGACTATCTGAGGTTTCTCACAGTTCCATACAAATTTTAGGACTATTTGTTCTACTTCTGTGAAAAAAAAAAGTTATTGAATTTTTTGATAGAGATTGCATTGGATCTGTATAATGCTAGAGTAGTATGGACATTTTAACAAAAAATTTATTACATCTCATGAGAATGAAATATTTTTCTATTTATCTGTGTAATTTTATATTTATTTTATTAATGGCTTGCAGTTTTTTTGATGTACAGATCTTTGCCAAGTCCTTGTTTAAATTTATTGGTAGGTATTTTGTACTTTGGATGAAATTTTAAATGGGATTGTTTTCTTAACTTATTTTTCTTGTATGACTACTGTATAGAAATGGAACAGCCTTGTAATATTCATTTTGTATCCTGAAATTTTACTGAACTTAATTATTATTTCTAATAATTTTTATGGATTCTTAGGGTTTGAGATATATACATATATATAATATCATGTCATCTGCAAATTTTGGTGAGAGGGTAAATCCTTAAAATTTCTTACCAAAATAACATTTTAAAATTCAAGCAGTGAAGGGCATAAATTAAATTAAATTAAAGTATATTTAATTATTTTAATTTAATTAAATTATTTAATTTATGGTATTGACTGTTATGGCTCAGTTAGCTGGGCATCATCAAACAAACCCAAAGGTTGTGGGTTCAACCGATGTTTATCTGTTACATCAATGTCTCTCTCCCTTTCTCCTTCCCTTCCCCTCTCTAAAAATAAATAAATAAAATCTTTAAAAACATGTCCTTTCTGTTTTTTTGTGGCCCAGCTGAAACAAATCCAAATGCCCACCATATAGGACACAGAGAAATTACTGTAGTTTATTAATTCAAAGACTACTATAAAATAATATACATGAAGAAGGTTCAACTTCCAGCAACAGTAGTCAGTGGATCTCAAAATAACAGAATGGAAAAGCAACATACAAAATCATCTATCTGTATGGTCCATTTATATAGATGTCAAAACCAGGCATGCCCTGGCTGGTCTGGCTCAGTGGACTGAGCATCGGCCTGTGAACCAAAGACACACTGGTTCAATTCCCTGTCACGGCACATGCCTGGGTTGCAGGCCAGGTCTCCAGGTGGTAGCATGTGAAAAGCAACCACACATTGATGTTTCTCTTTCTCCCTTCTTTCCCTTCTATCTAAAAATAAATAAATAAAATCTTAAAAAAAAAACAGGTCAAAAAGTAAAGACTTGCAGGTGCATTAAAAAGTAAAGATAGCACTTACCTCTGGATGTGACACTTTAGATAGTGCCTAGCTGCACAGGAGGGGACCTCTGAGGTATGAGTAGTATCGATTTAGGTGGTAAGAGCAAATTTGATTCCACATATGACATGTGCAATTTGATGCATGCATGATGCATTTCCAGACATTTTTAAAGAGCAATTCCTTTTGCTCTCACACGAATTTCTGATAACGTTGTTAGGTCTGATGAATTTCAGCATATTTATTTGGCATTTACCTATTTAATAAGGTAATATAGGCATTAAAACAACACATTCCTATGATCACCTAGAAGGTAAAATGCCATCATCCTGAATTTTCTTTCTGTCTGCCTCTTTCTCCACCCTTTTATTTGTATCTCTTTTACAAACACACACTCCCACATAGTTTATATTTTTATTCCCCTCCAGTAATGGATCATTTCCTCCTATGTTTGCTTGTGGTAAAATGTAAATTCTCTTTTAAGATAAGAGTGAAAAGGAACACTTGAGGGAGTATTTATGATTTAAAAAAAATCTCAATTTTGCAGCAAGGTAATTTACAACCTTAATTAACTTACATTCTTATAATGCTTCTATTGATTCCAGCTTAGACTCTCAGAAGCACAGCACAACAGTATTTCCAATTTATTTGCACATTTACATTTAATAAAAATGTAACATGCCTCTCCTTACATTACAAGGTAAATAGTCAGGTTTGATCTTTATTTCTATGCATTATACTCTTTCAGGTAAAAACTGATTAAATGGGCTTGTTTGTTGCAATTATTCTGATATGCACTGAATTGAACAGATGGTTTATTTTTTCTTGCTTTTCATTACTTTTAAAACCACAACACGTGAAATGATGAAATGTGTTCTTGAGGTTGCTATTCAGGATACTTTAGTAAACACAGAATATCGTTTATGCTTGTAAGGCACAAAAAACAAATGTAAATTCATTTTTAACATGGCATAATGCAGTTTAATTAATGTAGCTAGGACTAAGAAGGGGAGAGAAAAAGGAAAGGGCAAACAATTTAAAGTATTAAATGATACACAAAATCACAGAGGCTTTTAAAAAGCATAATCCTCAACAGATTGATAGATTGACAGATGTCAGAGGGGGGTTTGGGGGGACTGGATGAAAAAGGTGAAGAGATGAAGTGAAGAAGAAAAATTTATGGACACAGACAACAGTATGTTGATTACCAGAAGGAAGGGGAGGGCAGGGGGAGGTAGAGGCGGTTAAAGGGGGGATAAATGGTGATGGAAGGAGACTTCTCTTGGGTTGATGACTACGCAATACAATATACAGATGATGTATTGTAGAGTTGTACAGCTCATACCTATATAATTTTATTAACTAGTTTCACCCCAATATTTTTTAAATGGGAAAATGAAGGTTTGTTTTAAACAAGAGTAGGACTTTGCACTTCCTGTGTATTTACAGTCACTCGGCCAGGTACTGGGGATACAGGAAGTGTCATGAACTGTGCCTCATGGGTTATATTCCACTGAGGACAAATAAAACTAAAAAATAAGTTAAAATAATTTTTTATAAAAACCGCAATCCTCATGCCTAAATATCTGAAATTAAGTTAATCTATCCCAGGAGAACAAATTTTTCTGAAGCATAAGAAATGGGAGTTTTGATTTTAGAATTTTTTATGGGCCAGAAATTTTATGTTGTTCTTTTTGTCACTAAAAATGTTTAAAGTAAATGTATACTGCCCTTCTTTTATGGAAAAGCAACCAAGACACTGGAGTATAAATTTTAAGTATGGTGGCACAAACTCTTTAAATTGGAATTCCAACCTCAGCATATTTTACCCTGAACCCTTTGCAAATTTTACAACATGATACTTTAGTGAGCTACTCAGAAATTCCTAATTTGTCCAGACTTCTGTCTTTGTCTGAAGGAAATTAAAGGCCACCTACCTCAAGATCCTGCGGCACCCAGACACTCTGCTTCACGTCCTAAAGAGGTAAGCAAGAACCCTGACCAAAGCCACACACACCCGCAGACAGGAAGGGCAGGGGAGGCAAAGCCAGCAGGTGCAGAGGGGCCTGCACCGCTGCCCCTGTCCAAAGTTCTGGTTCCGGCACATCGGCTAAGTTGCGGGGGTGGGCTCTGAGTCAACTCAACTCACCTGGGGACCCTTCCGAGGCCCCCCACACTCCCGGGGACTGTGGGGAAGGGCCTCTTTCTAGCCTTAGCACCGTGCACGTTCTTTGGAGAAGTTCATGGAAAGGGCTTGACTTCTTGTTGACCTGAGAGCTGGCCCCGGGCTGTCTCAGGTTTTTCATTTCTCCAGCATCCGTCCATGGAATGCACATACCACCCACCTTTCCTGCAGCTGAGCCACATTCCAGGATGCAGCCTTGGGAGAGCAATGTGCTATTTAGGCCATCCAGACGGTGTAGTGACCGAACCCCTTTAAGGCCTTAATATAAACACTGATGATTATGGAGGGCAGGCACGGAAATCTGCTTGTATTGCAGCTGCCCAAGAAAACCCCGGAAGTTTCCTTGCTTATTAAAATCTGCCACAGACCTACCTGGAGGGTGTGACCCTATTCCTACTTTCCTTGGTCTCCTTGTAAGGAGGCCAGTTTCCCTCTGTTGTTCTCTGGCCAGGAGGGTCCCTGGTCCAGCAAAAGGCAGAGGAGAAAACATCGGGGCCTCCTTTACCTCGGAACTCACCCTAGTGGTCTGTGCCTGTCAGTAAGGGTTGTCTCCATAAAGATTAAAAAATAGATAAAGTGCTTGTCAGATAAGGTCAAGTTAAAGGAGTTCATCATCACCATGCCCTTATTATATGAAATGTTAAAGGGACTTATCTAAGAAAAAGAAGATAAAAATATGAACAGTAAAAAGACAGAAAACTCACAGATATTAACAACCACACCAAAAATGAAAGCAAACTAAGCAAACAGCTAGAACAGGAACAGAACCACAGAAATGGAGATCACATGGAGGCTTAGCAACAGGGGACTGGGAGGAGGAGAGGGGGGAAAAGGTACAGAGAGTAAGTAGCATAGACTGTAGGTAGAAAATCGACAGGGGGAGGGCAAGAATAGTGTGGGAAATGTAGAAGGTAAAGAACTTATGACACATGGACATGAAATAAGGGGGGAATGTGGGTGGGAGGGGGTGCAAAATGTAGGGAAATGATGGGGGAGAAATGGGACAAATGTAATAGCATAATCAATAAAACAAAAACAAAAAATAAACAAAACAGAAAAAAATCATACTCTTTCAGACTATGATTTAACAGAAAATAGGGAAAATATATAATCCTTCTAATTTGGAAATTAACAAAGGCACAGTAAAATAGGTTTGCCAGTAAAGTGTAAGTGCTAAATGTGTGGGTCTTGGAGAAAAGCAACCACAAATTAGTCGCAGGAAGCCTGGTAAGTAGGAGTATGGTCTCCAGAATCCTATTCACTTGTGGGTTCTGTGATCTACAAGGCCTATGACTTTGGGGGAGTTATTTAACTTCCTTGGGAAATGTACTTCATGATACAGTTGTTAAGGTATAAAATTAGTTAATATTTGCAACTTAAATTAGTGCCTGCAACAAAATAAGTTGCTATCTATTGTACTTATTAATATAATTAGTTTTCTAAATACACTATAAACTGGGAGGAAAATAAAGCTCATTCTATTTATAAAGGGAAAAACCATGAAAAAATCTGGAACCAGAGGTCTCTCTCTTTATTTCTTTATTTCTTTCTCTCTCTCTCTCTCTCTCTTTTTTTTTTTTTTTTGTGTGTGTGTGTACTTCTCTATGACCTTGGGATAGGCATAAATTCTACATTCTGTTTTCTGTATCTATGAGATATCTGTAACTTCAGAGGACTTTTAAGATGGTTATGGTTAATAATATAACCAATAACAAAATATGTTAAAAGATAAATAATTAGAATGTTATTGAATTTTGTTTCTATTGTCAATTTACTTTTCTACAGGTTGAAGGAAGTTATTAGAAAAAGTGGAAAAATCAATAGTTAGCTCTCTTTTCATGATGCCATTATATGCTGAATGTTAGTTTCTTTTCTAATAAAACCTTAACCTGACAGGGATTTTGTAAAAATATTAGGTGATAATCAGTGGATGAATTTTTATTGGTTGCAACAAAAAGTAATAATAACTTGTAGAAAAACCACAGATGAAACCATTAAAATGTGCTCGTGGGAAACAAAATCGAATCACGTGAGGGTTCCCTCGCAGGCATGACATGCACTCTCGCGTATAAGGCAGCTCCCGCTGGGGCTCACTCTGGCCGGGCTGCAACCCTGGGTTAGCGAGTACTAAACCCTTACTCCGAGGGGAAATGCAGGCCGAGGTTCTGCTGAGCCTCTATTCACAGCGTTTTCATCAACTAATCAATATATAGCTGTGTTTTATGTGTGTTACTGTTTCAAAGAACAACCTATTTAATACATATTTTTATCCATTAACGTTGAATTCACTGCCACCACCTGTATAACTGCTGCCTCAGAGACGTTTATCTTAGACATTTTTTTTTTTCCTTAAAGGTACATGACAGCATTTCAGCACTAAGCTTGGGCCCTTTTTAAACAGAGAAGCCACCCAAAACAAAACAAAACATAACATAACCCCACATAAATATGAAAACCATGGTGTTAAGTAGATCATGGAAAGGAACTGTGTGTGAGAGCTAAAACAAGCCTAGGTGTCACCTTGTTCCACCTTAGCTGGGCACTCTGCATCAGGTCACTCAAAATTTTCAGTGCTGGGCGTGACTGTGAATGATTGTGCAAGTGCAGGAAAAACTGTTTTGTGGTTACAGAGAAGTTTTTACAAGTGGGTAAATTTGAAAGCATGAGATCCGCTAATAATGAGGTTCAAGTATATTTGATGTCATGCTTCTGGTTCTGACATCAAAGATGCTCTTTTACTCATTTCTAGTTTTTTTTTTTTTTTTTTTTTTTCCCAGATGTAAACATAAAGCTTTGGCAAAAGTGCTCACTGTCCTTATAAGTCATTTCTGTCCAGTTCTTCAGACTTGTGATTTTGTTCTTTTACTAGGATGAGCATGGACTCTCACCCAGGTATTTGGTTCACTTCTCTGAGGATTGCCTTCGCAGGGTCTCAGACTGTTTCCTGTAGGACATCCCCTTGAGCTAGAACTTTAGCCGCAGCCTTATGATGACCTTCCAAAATGCACAGTCTCTTTATAGCTATTCCACTCGATATACAAACGGGAGGATTCATGCGACAGTGTTATAAACATCCACACCATTGATTCCACAGTCAGGAGTATGCCTTACATGAGGTCCTGCATAATGCATCTGACCTTTCAGCTTTATTGTGTGAATCCAGAAATCAAAAACAAAAACAAAAACAAAAAAACAGGCCAAAGTACTGGCACTCTGTTTATCTTCTCTCTGACCTTGATAATTCTTGCATATTGTTTCCAAAAAGAAATAAATACACAGAGAGTGCGCGTACACACTGAGACTTTCATGACGCAATTTTAATTATTATTTTTCTATTTCCTTAGTTGTAATTATTGATTGACATAGTTAAGTAAAAGCCTCCAAGTTGTCAATATCTCGGGAAGTGATAGTAAAAAATTGTGGTAAATTTGTCAAAAACAAATAAATAAATGAACAAAACCCTGTCTTTTCATTAAAAATGGGTAAAAATAATCGCAAACTATAAAAATTATACTCAGTAGCAATGGTGTGGTTTCTAAAATAACATTAAAAAATTGCTTGCTGCTAGTTACTCAGAATATGCTACTGTGTTAACTCAGAGAATCTGTATCACCTTATGCTCCAGATTCAGGCCTACAATCCTACTGAAATTGATTTTTTTGTATGGTGTCAAGTAGGGGTAATAAAACATTTTTTCCTGTGTAGACATCCCATTTTTTACTTTTTTTAGTGCTTGGAAAAAAATTAAAAGATAATATTTTACAACATAAAAATTGTGATTCAATTTCATTGCTCATTAATCAAGTTTTATTTCTGCACAGCTATGTCCATTTTTTGACATCTTGTTTTTTGATCTTTTCAGGTGGAATTGCATAGTTGCAATAGAGACTTTATGATCTTCAAAGCTTTGAATGTTTATTATTTGACACCTCGCAGAAAAAGTTTGCTGATTACTCAGAATGACTCATTTTCCTACAGCACTGAAGTGTCATCTTTGATAAAAATCAAGTGACCATGTATGGTCAGGGATACTTCTGGACTCTGAGGGACTGATTATTTTCTGTGCCTATCTTTGCACAAAAAATACTCAACTAATTACTATTACTTAATAATATACCTTGACATATCAAAATGTAATTTCTTCAATTGTGCTGGACATAACTACTTTTTGCTTTCTTAGCCCTTTTGTATTTTTATATCAGTTTTAGTATAATTATGTTTTTTCACATTTTGTCCCCTTTACTTTAATTAGGATTGCATTGAAGTATAGAGCAGTTTGGGGAGAATTTATATATTTTTGATCATGTAACTTCCAAAATATGAATATAAAAGTTGATTTTAATAATCTAGTCTTCTTTTCAATTTTTCCAAAAACTTTTAGAAAGTGTAGTGTAAATATATATTTCATTACATCAGTCTATGTATTTGCTGTATGTTTTATCCTATTGTGAGACTATATTAATTTTGGGGGCTGTCGGAGCAGTTTATATGGAATTTTTTTGAATTCCTTACAAACACAACATACTGCATGCAAATATTGACATTTTTCCTGATTCCAGCACTAGTAATTCTTGTTTCATTTCCTTGACTTTGTTGAAATAACTTGATAGGCTCAAGATGGAGCTGCTCTTGTCCTGGGTGCCACATCGCAACCTGAAACTAAGGTGACTTTCACGACCCTTTAAAACATCCCCTTGACCAGACACGCTGAGTACCAATGGGCCAATTCCATAATGCCAAGAGGACTCTGAGCTTTCTCACTCAAGCAGGAATAACTGTGTGGACTCAGGCATTCAGATACTTTGTATTTTTCTCTTTCCCGTTCATCCTTATTGAGCTTACAAAAGCTTCCTGCCTTTGTTCCCATTTTGCTGTTCTCCAAAAAAACTATCTACTTTATGAAGTATTTAAAAAGTTTGTTTGCATCACCTAAGTTGTTTGCTCATTTTAGCAGACTTTTGCAGTAAGAAGTGAGATCTGAAGCTGAGTGCTAACACCTTGCGGACTGAGACATGCAGGTCAGGCTCCTGCTGAAAGTTTTGAGCCTCCTTTCCTGCCGTCATTACCGAGACTGTGGGTAAGTCACTCTACAGTTTGAGCTACCCGCCCTTGCACCCCGCTCTCTGATCCAGGCAAACTTTATTTAAAGTACACTAGCCAACCAATTGCTAATTACTGTAACTTTTTAATATACCTTGATTTATCAACGTATAATTTCTCCAAATGTGTTGGGTGTGTATGTGTGTGCACATATCTACAGCAAGGCTCTGGGACCTGGGAAGGTTACTTGGCAATGGTTGTGAGCCCTCATTAGGGAGTCACCCCTGAGTTAAGTCCAAAGCATAAATAGTTGGGCAATGCGGGGTGCTGTTTTCACCATCAGCATGAAGATGTAAGTAGGCACAAGTGAGACTATTAAAATGTCTTAGAGCATCCATCACCATAAAGAAATCTTCCTGTGGAAAGAATAATAGATTCATTGCTAATGAGAATCTTTGAAGCCAAGCCAGAGAATGGTGGGCATGTGTCTAACACTTAGAAGCTGTGGAGTGTCCTCCACCTGACCTTGAACCCTGCACTAGGATATGGTGTTCACAGAATGGGTGAGATTCACACTGGCCACCTGTCAACCTCAAGAACATTTTCCTGCAATGAGGTACACTCTCAAACCCCCAAATCCCAATCAGGTGGTGCATCTCTCTTAGGCACTGACTTGTCTCGGAGAAACCCAAGGTTTAGCTAAAGAGATGGAATCCTTGCATTTCTGAGAATTGAGTAGGCCCATTTCTTATTTTACGTTTAAGTACTATGGTCTAGGAGGCTGTAGTTATCTTTCAAAATGGTGCAATCTTGCTAGAAAACCTAGAATCATGATGGCTATTATGGGGAATGTTTTATTTAGAAAAGGTTATTTATTTGAGAAGTTCACTTGAAAGCAAGCGTTTCCCAATCAAATAGACCAGGATACCTATTCTAATTGGCATGCAAAGCCTCTAAGAGGTTTCAAGACTCTAAAATAGCTTTATTGAAATAGTCATTGCAAAAGAATAATGAAAAATTAGAGACCCTAGAGGTAGTTAAGAAAAAGACTATAAAACGGACATGACTGCTACTACTCCCCACTATCACCTCCCACTTGAAAATTCATTCTACTAATTTTCCACCTCAGTTGCCTTTCCACTCAGAAGAAACCTTAAGACCATGAACAAAAGTCCAGCAACTTAGTGGCCTGACTATTGCAACAGCTCCAAGGCCAGAAACACAGAGCAAAGCCCAACTCCCTTTCCACCAATTGTAGGCTCCTAGGGCTCCACCATCAAAGCACCAGACCAGAAATCAGTGTCTGATTTGCAATCACCCGGGACACTGGAGAAATGATTGTCCTCAAAGGTTTTGTGTAAAAGTCATCACACTGACCTGAATACTCCCATATCTACTCTGGAAGGAGAGTCCCAATATAAGCCCCTCCCAGTATTGCCCAGATCTCCATGGCTTCTCCAATAAACTGCTACCAGTTATTCCCTTGACCAGCCAAGAGGAAATTGAACTGAAAATGAGTGGAAAACCTTGCCAAATTCTGGTAGATACTAAAATCGTGGTGCCTACTTTAAACCCCACTTGCTCAGAGTTCTCAGACAGGACGCAGGAAGCCTGCAAAGGGCAAGGATTCTGACCAGTCAGCTGTTCTGAATCTCTGCAGCACCTAGCTGAGAATGGAACATAAACTTTTATGTTGTTCATCCCTTTTCAATTGAAACTCTTGTAGGTTTTGCTCAGGGGTGCCCATTGGTGATTGATCCTTACTCTTCCAGGGATGGTTCATGTCTTTGGTTTTGTTCCCTGAGAATTTGATTTGGTCCCCTGCCTTCCTGAGGTATATAGGTTGTCAGTTCTTGAATATGCTGGCAGCTCCCATCAGGACAGGAGATGCAGGCATGTGGCCAGACAGAAATGTAGATTGCCCTCCAGTGTGGTTAGGGTTCTGCTGGGTGGGTGGGCAGCTCTCAGCAATGGTCTAAGCACTTCTTTTGAGTAGGTTTATGTGTAGCTCTAGATCTTGGGAGGATAGTATCTATTGGACCCTTTTAGGGAAACCTCTTTCATTCATGGTCCATGGGGTCATTCAATACTGTCAAGAACATTTACTACAAACACAATACCATATTTGAAAGCATTTTTAAAAAAATGCTTTCACAGTCAGTAGCTTCACAGTCAGAAGTTTGGCCAGATTGGAAGCTGATATTCAGAGCCTGATAGAAACATTGACTTTGACCTTCTCCCCTAAGCTAAATGAATCTGTATACCCAGAAAGAAAGAAAAGCATTCAAAGACAAACAGCTCTGATTCTAGAACAGAGGTATCTTGTGATTTCTATCTTTGTTAATAATCTGAAACTTAGATAACTTTCTTCATTGAGAGACTCCTAATATGCAGCCAGAGAAACTTAATCAAGGCAAACTTACTGGTGAAAGGGAGGAAAGTAAGTGTGGCAGAATTGATGCAGGTGTCTCAGAACTGATGCTGGCCAAAATAATTATAATGAAGATGATAAAGGAATTCCATCGATATTTTACAATATTGAAAATGCAAAGGATAAAGTGCTTGGCAGCTGATTTAAATTTAGAAAGAATATGACAGTGTGCTAATACATAGAAAAGATGCTTACCCTGAGAGATTGGATATTTATAAGAAAAAAAATGATGTTCAAAGTTTAAGCTTTATACAGAGAAATAAAGCATCAAGTTATCACTATTTCCTAATGTCTTAAATTACAGTGAATTAAAGATGGCCATAAATTATTTGCAGCTTTTATTATCTAGAAGTGAAATGCATTTCTCATTTCCTGGAATCAGGGCTGGAATTATGACTTGTGTTAAAAAATTACAGTTTATTTGTGATATAATTAAAATATACGTTTGGTCTTTGTCCTCTGTTCCTGACACACACTTTTTAAAAATTTTGCAGTTCCCTGAGTAACAGGAGCATCATTTGTTATTCATAATGAGCTACTTATGAAGATGTTTATGTTCATGAGATAACTTAGAGTGGGACCCCTCAATATACTCAGAACAAGACTGACAACCAGAAATGTCCAGTGATTACAGGGTCAGAACAATTAGCCCTACCCACTGACCTCTGGAAATGGGAGTGGGAGCTAGAGATTCATCACTAAAAACTCTGGACCAACCTATATTCAGAGGGCTTCTGCACTAGAGAATATATTGAAACGTTACCTCCATGCTTTGTCCTATATATCTCTTCCATTAGCTGTTCCTGAGTTGTAGCTTTTATAATAAACTTGTCAACATAAGTAAAAATGTGTTCCAGAGTTCTGCAAGTCTTCCAGCAAATCACTGTACCTGAGGAGGGGTTTGTGGGAAGCCCTGAATTTACGGCCAGTCAGTCAGAAGCGCTGCTAATTCCTGGGACTTGCACCTTGGAGTCTGAAATGGGACAGTCTCAGGGGACTAAGCCCTGTGTCACTTGCACGAACACCAGTTAGTGTCAGAATTGAATTGAATTGTTGGACACCCAGTTGGTGTCAGTGAATTGGAAAATTAGTCTGAAAAATCCATTCAATTTGGTGTCAGAAATGGTGTCATATAATTAAATGGTTATTTAATCATATTAAATAATTATTAACTTCACTATTTAATATTACTGTAAATGTATAATTGACATTAAGAATGTTTTAAGGTTTTGATAAAAATGTTAAAGATATGATATTGAGTGGTCACACTTTTCCATTGATAACATAGACAAAAATAGGGGCACTGCAGTATATCTAATGGAATGTAACCTCAGAAGGTGATCTGATAAAAAATTTTTAACTGGGCAGGTTATGGGGTCAGGATGTGGAGGCTGGTCATTCTCCAGGCACATAACTTCTTTAGTAAAAGGCTTACCTTTCCTTTAGGCAAGCTCCGTCCATTGTTTCTGTGCATCTAGGTTACCACTCTTTGGAAATGTCTTTTTAATTTTCATTGTATTTTCGCCATTACTATTTATCGCCCTACACCACCTTCTACTTCCACCCAACCCACCCCCTGCAGTTGCCACACTGACATCCGTGCCCAGGAGAGACCCCCAAGAGCATGACCACATTAAGACAACACATAGTTTTGTTAATTATCCTGTTATCCAGTCCCCACCTTGCTTTCTCCCAACTTTATGTAATCTTCCTTATGTTCCCTCCTTCATTCCAAATGCATAAAAGAAATGGCAAGCTGTCATGCTGGGATGAATTTTTTTTTTTCGTTCTGTTCAGATCTTGCTTCCAGGCCTATCATCTGTTCAGCTAAAAATACAAATTTTCTACAGATTTACACATTCTTCAGTCAACAGTTATTAAGACAGCTTTCCATGGTTTTAGCTTACACGTGTATGTTTATGTTCTCACCCTACCATGCAAAGTGAGGCAGCCTGTATAGGTTCTTACATTATCTGTTTCTTTTGCCCTTTCATAGCAAGTCAATAAGCCTTAGCCCAAGTGTGATTTGGATGCAAAAAGAGTATCCAAAGAAGAAATAAAAGTTAAATAAGAAGTTTCTCAGGTATTCTTCACTGTTTTATTATTCCAGCTATAATTAAGAAAGAGGAAGAAAAAAGTCATTCCCATCTTTTGCCGAGAAGTTTAAAGCTCCTGGAGTCCTCCTCTCTGCTTTTACTCCAAATTTTCTTTTTAGTCTTGAGGGGCCAACTAGCTTACTAGCCAGTATTTCAGTTTACTGAGTAGCTGAATAATACAAATTGTTAAGTGTAAAACTATGCTAATTACCAAATAAAGAAGTAATTGCATATAATCAGTAGAACAAACCCAACGTGCACTATCAGATAATTGTGATAACTTGGTTATCACATTGTACTAAAACAGTACAAGATCTAGTAAAAATATTTCAGAGTTTTAGCCAAATCCAGTATTATCAACAGACAACTTGAGACGTCTGTATTAAATATATTTATTTCTATGCTATATAGGTTTACAATAGTAATGAAGGTCGACCATTAGAGAATGAGAAAATAACCCAAAGAAAATTAGCTAAAGCCCTCATGTCAGCCGTGCCCCTAAAAGTCAACCCCACCTCTCTTATTGAAACATGATGGAAAGATATGACATGTAATCTTGATAATGGGTTGTTGGATCATCTGTATTAAAGTGCATCAGTCAAAGATGATTGTTTATGTGTGAGCCAGTCCAATATTAGTCAGAGGACTCAGAAATGGGCACAGTCAGAAGGCAATGTGACTGTAGTCGCTGAGTGAAGGAGTTTTCAGACCTCCAATAGATGGAGTTTGCTGCATGACATAGGAGGCACTGGGTGAGATGAAAATATTTTAAAAAATGGTCTGGTTGATCCAAGAGCTGCCACACAGCCCAGAATTAAATGTTTAGGCAAAGACTTGTTTAACAGCATGAAGCAATTCTTTCCATTTGCACCTCCCAAATCCTCCTTCTCCCTTTACCTGTGTAATCTCCAATCACTTTTATATTCATTATTCCTGCTTCCTGAGCTTTCCTTTGGAGAATTAGCTCTCTTCCAACTGATGCTAAATGTGCTAAGTAAATTTCCCTGTCTGAAATAGGATTCCTATTAAACCCTCAGATTCTGCCTCTTGAAATTTGACTCACGTGGAATAATAAAGTAATAAATTGTTATGCTATTTATCCTAAAAACTGAGGATACTTTCATTAATTCTTGCTAATTAGACCACATCTTAGATTTCATATTCTTGTTCTCATTCTATCTGAGACTTGCATATTCAGCTTTACATCGAAGTCTCTAATATGCCTGATTCTGTGGTTTCTGAAATTAGCTGGAGTTGGTGTCTTTGCTTATAATCAAACTAACTGCAACAATTGCTTCCTATCATCTTTTTAAAAACAAAACTTTTTCAAAGCATAAGCTAGAGTACAGTTATATGATAACATTGAAATATATGATAGTTTATAATTATTATTTCTATATAATATGGTATATTCTGTTTCATAAAAATATCAGTTTACAAAAATATATAGTTTGAAAGAAATTCTATTCCATACACTGATGGTTTTGTCCTTTTCTGTAAGCATCTATTACATCATTGTGTAAGTTTAATTAAATAAACACTCAGTAAAAGGTGATTCACTCAATAGTTACCTTTTAAGAAAAGCATTAAAATTAACTCTGAAACAGCAGTGTGTTTTATTTCTGTGCCATCATTCTTGTGGCACAAAGGAGATATATAATACAGTTTTGGAATTAGAAGGCTCTGGGTTTGATTAATTACTAACCCATTCACTTACTATGTAACATTAGTCATTGAAATTAGAGTCTCAGATTTCTGAACTCCTAAATGGGTAATTGTAGGACTTTCTCCTCTAGGATTATCACTTGAATCTTAGGAAATTTAAATGAAATTATGGACTTAAAGTACTTACCTTAATGCCTAGGCTGTTGAATAGATACTGTGTAATAACAGCTTTTATTAAATAGATAGCACATTCTCTTTTATGTTTCCACATCATATGAGCAGAGTGATTGAATTGACTTTATTCACAATAAAATATAGACAGAAAATGTAAGTACCATGAAATTGAAGCTGCAAAATGAAACTGAACAGAAAATTACTAACCAATTGTAGTTGCCTCATGGTCTATTTATTTTATACCATTGTTGATAATGAAATTAATTACAGACTTTTTTAGTGTTTCTAACTTCATAACTAACCCTATGCTACACCTTGGAAATACATGATTTAGCTAAATGAGCTCATCTTCTCGCAAACTTCTCCTGTGAGAAAATGTGACTACTATGCCCAGTCATTAGCGACTGTAGGTATATAGATGATGAAATTCTGGTTGTGAAAACCATATGACCCTTAATATTATTCATTCATTTGCAAGGAGAGAGTCTACATTTATAAGCAGAAAAAGCTTAGTTGGAGTGGAAAATGTGTTTTTGTTCTGATATTGATGTATTCTTGTTATTTTTATATTTATATCTGTAGAAAACAGATGTTTCTTATTAAAACATTAAATACATTAATTAGAGCTGACTTAGAGGTTGATGGCTGTCACATATATCACAAGATAATTATATCAAAAGTACTAATTTTTAAGGAATATGGTTATTTTTAGATAAGTTGTGTTTTGTTATGAACATTTAAATTTCTTTGTTTTTAATTAATGCCTTATGACTCAACATATATTTTTAAGAAACCCAATTGATTTTGTTTACTTTTTAGAAGTTCTTCTTGAACATATTATAAAATAAAATGTTTCACAATAAATTCCACATGTTAAATATGTCAGCTTAGACTAATATGATAGCATTTCTATTTAATATAATAATCCCTCATTATCTTAATTCTATAAACAGTAAATATATGCAGAAGGATTAAGTAATTTAGCAAAATCAGAAAGAGGGTAAATAGCAGCAATTGGATTAGAGCAAAGTGCAATTTGATTCCCAGGACTGGCTTAAGATGATTAAAAATGCCTCTTTCAGTCTGAGTTCAATAATTAGTTAGAAGTTGGGTCTTTCAATTGAAATTTTGAAACCTGATATATTTTTTCTTTCAGAAATACTAAGAATTCAATAAATATTCTGTAAATCAAATGGGAATTTTGAAAGATGGTAATGTTTTTATTTGAGTGTTCTGTATCTGTCTTCTTTCCTCTCATTTCCATTTACTTACTCTATCAACAAATCTTATCTCCATCATCAAAATAAAACCTAAATTGTTTTACCTCACTCCTCTCTATGTTACTATCTTCTCCCACATCACTTACATATGACCTTACCGCTTCTTTTGTCCCTATTTAGCAACCACAGTGGACTTTTAAAAAATATATATAAGGTCCTACCACTTGGAGGCTTGAATACTCCAGCAGTTTCCAGAGCAGTTTGCAATCTTTAAATTCAGCATTTTTGCACTTGTGCCCTCTGTATGTTGGGCTTCTTTGGCCTTTGCCATGCTGGAATGCCATTGATTTACCATAATCATTCCATTCCATTAGCATGCTCATTCACTTCCATCTGCTTTGCCTCATAATGTTTATCACTATCTGAAATGTTTCCTGCGGAGTCCTGCTTCTTCCATTCACATAACAGAGCCAAAATCAGGAACCATACTTATCTTCTCCATCCCTGTACACCTCCCACAGGTAGATTATTATCTATGAGATATGAACATCCAAGTAAATATTGTTGATGAAAGTAATGGATATAATTAGAGAAACACTAGGGAAATGCATATGTTGTCTACCAAGACCCGTCTCCAATTAAGGGTAATAATCTCACATTTGTATTACACCATCCTTGATTGCTATCTTTTAAATAATTAAATGCTCCATTAGAGAAACTATAGAGAAAAAAAATAAATGAATTGACATTGCAAGGAAAAATAAATCGGCACATTGAGCTAAGCTTATTTTTGAAACAAAATATCAAATATGATCATTGGACATATTTAGACAGTGAGAAATAATTTAACTTCTGTAATTCTTTTATGGTGAAAGCATTTGTATTCTAAACACAATTTTTATACTTTATACATAGAAAATAAAATTTAAAAAATGAAATGTAAAGAAAGGAGACCTTGCATGCATGGAAGGAAAATGGAGTGTCACGATACCATAGTTTTCCTATGTCAGGACTGTGGTCACACAGGGTGGTGATTTGGTCACACCGCAGGAAACACTTTTCTGTCTCTGGGGATTACTTATGCAATTGATAGCTATTCTATGTCAACTGTAGTAAAAATTATTTCTGTGGTTGGACAAGGTGACCTTTGAGCCTTTTCCACCCGTGACGTTGCGTTAAGTCAACAGTGATTCTGGAACATAGTGCTCTGGACAATAATTTACTCATTCTGTTTTTGGTCCAAGTACACAGTGGGATATTTTTTAATTGTTTAATAAAGATACACATCACAACCTTAATATACCCAGGGAAATTAACTTCATTTGGTCTAACATTTTTATTTTTTTATTTTATTAAACAACATTTAAGCAGTGGCATTTATTTTTCAAAGACCATTATGAGAGCCAGTGACCATGATGACAAAAAAAAGTGCAAATAGTAATTATCAATGTATTCATGTTTTAAAATAATTTACTCTTGAGTTTCTTTTCTTTTTCTTCTCTCTTTTTTTAGAATTTGAGATGGGAAATAGGTATAACAAATGTTAGAGGACTGTCTGATTTCCTCATTTCTAATCAAGCATAGTTGTAATCAAATGGTCCCACTAGTGATTCAGCTCTTTCTAGATTCCCTCTTCTAGCAATGATTTTCCTGGTGAAAAATAAAACTTGATAATTTGAGTTTCAAGATTTTGTAGATTTTTTTAGTACTTGAAAAGAGCATGAATGATTCTTGGGAGCCTGCCCTTTTCTTCTGGGAGAAGTCTATCAAGTTGGCTATGCATAATTCACTTACATTTGAGCATTTCTTATTTCTTATTCTTGTCCTTAAGATAAAACCACCTGGGTTATATGCTAGGGAAAGGCACTGATGAGTTGTTAGATATCAGTTAGAGCACAGGCAAATGCATCCAGTGTTCATTCATAAAACCCGCACATGAATTAAGGGGAGATGAGGATGCTTTATAATTTTTCATCCTTTTAGATCAGGGGTGTCAAACTCATTTTTACCAGGCACCACATCAGCCTTGCAGTTGCCTTCAAAGGGCCAAATGTAGAACGACTTGCCCCTAGTTAAAGAGTAGTTACATATATACAGTCATACCATTACATTTGGCCCTTTGGAGGCAACTGCAAGGCTGATGTGGCCCCTGATGAAAATGAGTTTGACACCCCTGCATTAGATCAATCAACATTCATTGAACACCTTACTATACACATGAGAGAACATAACAACAATAAAAACAAAATCTAATATGTGCGCTATGCACTCATGGAATTTACACACAGAAAGTAAATACCATTTTTAATAAGTGATGTTAATAATCTGAAAATAATTATGATATTTGAATTCAAGGGCTAGATTCAGAAGAGCTCTAAATAAGACATAAAGAGGACAGTTTGTATAAAATGTCTTTCCAAGTAGAGTTAAAGCTAGTAAAAAATGCTTTGATGTGTAAAATCGCCCAGTGTAACTAGAATTCAAATACAACATAGCACCTATAAGGCAAGAGCGGGGCAGTTGTAGCGCAGAAAGTATGATGGAACCAAGTTTTAGGGACTGCAGAATGAGGTCTCATGGCTTATTTAGTGAATTGGCATTAAAAGATTTCAGATGTTATATAATTTTCAAATGAATGTTTATGTAGACTTTTAGAAACCTCCATCTTTTCTATCAGGGGATGATTTTTATGTGTTTTTTTTTTTTTTGTTATTTGGATGTTTTTAAGCTTTTATTCTCCATTCACATGACCTACTTACTGATATTTGAAGTTTTCTCAATATGTCAGGTGACTTTTCTCTTCAAAATGATTATAAGCATTTTTAGAACAAAGTTCTTGCTCCGTTTCATTAATGTGTAAGACGTTAATATATATTCGACAAAGAAGATGTCAAATATATATATATATAGATGTCAAATATATATATATATATAAATAGTTTCCCCAAATACTTGTGTTTTTTATGGATGCAAACAGTTCTGGGAAGAATAAATATATCAGTAGAATTTGGTTATTATCTGTATATTTTAAATATTGACTATTTTGAAATATCTATTTACTACTTTTTATTAAATAGATTAGTGTATGATCATGAATTTGAAAATATTCAATAATGTTTCCCAGCCCCAAATTTAGTACCAACATGATCACAGTGTTCAGGTTTATAACAGAATATTAGTAATAAATTAACTTGTTTGCAACAAATAACTTTCCTAGACTGTGACATCACGTTTCCATAACAGGAAAATTGTCAGCATGCTTCTTTCCTGAGTAACTATATAAATAACAGAAATATTAACTTATGTCCCTTGTTGTTATGGAGGAAGTTGATATTAAATCTCAGTAATATTCATTTAAGAGAGTTATTTGAAATATCAAGGGTAAATATGTACCATAGAAAGTCTAAGATTTATTTTTACATCAAAATATATAAATGTAGAAAGATGTATCTACATAGGTAACCTTAAAAATGTCTTAGTTCATCATTATCAAAGTGTAATTTTAACAATTACTGGTACATAGTTCTTTTAAAATATTTCTGTTGTCCGTCAAAATCAGGCTGTTGCATGGGATCTGGAGGAAAGCCTCCCAAGGAGCCACACATGGGAGACCGTGGTACAGCGTGGTTCATTTGTGTGGAAGGCTGCCCTGGTCTCCTCTCCATTCATCCCACCACGGAAAATCAGGGTCAGAAGCAGCGTCAGTGCCGGAGATCCTGGGCCATATTAAAGACCAGTTCAGGCAAGCATCCATCTGGCTAGTTTAGCGTGCGTTTCTGGCGGCAATCCCATGCTGCGCTGAGGTATTAAGGCTCCCACCTGGAGCCTTCATGTGGAGTCTGCATGCCCATTGGCTGCTAAGGCCACATGGCTGTGAAGAGAGTACGCATGAGTGCATGGGTATGCGTGGGTCACAGGCAAGAGAAAGAGAAAGAGAAAGAGAGCTTCTTTATTCCCCTGGGATTATATTAGCTTCAGGTTGGGATGGGCCAGGTGCTTTTTCAAAATAATCTATCAACTTTCCAAGCTTTTGTGGACTTATTAGGTCTACCTCCCAACCCATCTTTTCTTTCCCTAGGCTACATTGACAGCACCACTCCCTGGTCCCCTCAGTAATCGGTCCTGCAGGGGGAACGGAGGAGTGTTACTCCCCTGCGGTGTGAAGCTGCAGCCTGCTGGTGAAGGAAACAGGCTAATGCCCCCCCTTTATTAAACCAATGGCTAACTCCCCTTGCTTCCTTTTTTCTTATTGACAATTAAATTAAGCGTCAATACCTCTCTCTTTCCCCATTTCTTCCTTAAAAAAAGTTTAAAATTAAGTAAATTTTCTGGACTTTTGAATATTTGTTTATATTTCAAATTGTGTATGAAATAGATTCAGCATAAAATAATAGTTGCTGATTTGAGATACTAAATTTCTTCTCTCCTAAAATTACAGACAAATTGATGCTCACTCCACAGGTGGATATCAGGTGGTAAGCATGAACACAGGCTTGATATTGATGTTGAGCATGGCTGAACAGGAAGACAAAGAAAATAGGTCTGTTAAAATTCCATGAACTTACTGTACAATTCTTAGACTGATACCTTAGACTGTCTGGGAATATCTTTTGCACCAAACAAATTCTTAGATATAAAAAAGAAATGATGAGAATAAATTGCCTTGCCAAAAAATTTCCATTTTAATGAAGGATGTGTTTCAACATACATTAAAAGGTCTATATCTTCCTACAGTTCCTATATTTAAATTACAAATAATATGCTGTAACACAGATATTAAATATTATATCACCACCTTTTCACAAAAGCAGTTTAATGTAGATTATATGAATTAGCGTACAAACACACAGCTTGGTCAATGGATTGTAGTGTTTGCAAAACACATATTTTCATAGAATGACTTCAGTCATTGAAGCAAAGTCATCAGCAAATAAACAAGATTGGTCATGTAACTACAGCTTCAAATACCCTAATATGCGAATGGATTATGAAAACAAGCAGCTGTACCAACAAGATAGGCAATCAAATAGACAAAGTGTTTCTCTGAATTAATGGAGGATGTGCCACTTGACCAATTTAAATAAGTGCTGAAATGGTGAAACACGTTGATTTGGATTATCACATTCATTCAGAGTAGAAACAATTTAAATGAGATAATTATGCATCCACATCAGGGAAATACACAGCTTTGGAGGCAATAGAGCTTGAAAATGGATTTAGAAAATGTATAAAAAGCAAACTATTTTAAGTATAATTAAATTTAGCCAATAAAAATAGGTTATTTGGAAATAATACAGATGTTACACAACAGATTAGCTGATATTTCAAACTTTAACTATTAGACTACATTAAATATGTAACTTTTAGTAAAAGTATAACCCAGTTCACATCAAATTATGATCAAGTCCATTTGTATGCAAATATACCATAAGCAATTAGCAATAAGTAAAAATAATTAATATCTTATGTGACATATCTAACTATTATTTTGCTTGATCTTTTAGCAAATGTACATGATAAAATATTAACATAATCTTGAAAGAAACCAAGCAAGCTCTAAATAAATCATTTTGTATTCAGTAGCTATTCAAAAAGTTTGATATAAATTAGAAAAGCTAGATAACTAAACCAGATTTTTCTTTTATCATAATTAGTCTACTCAAATGTGTGAAGAATGGCTGGGTTACAGGCCATGTCCCCAGATAAGGACATGTGAGAGGCAACCACACATTAATGTTTCTCTACATCGCTTTCTCCTTTCCTTCCCCTCTCTCTAAAAATAAACAAATAAAATCTTTTAAAAAACCCTAAAGAATAAAATAAAATTAGTTGATTTCACTTTACCTTTATTATATTTTTCCTATACTTAGTTGTGTTTAATCTGTTTTTATTACTCTATTTCATTAAAGAGGATGCTGAGGATTTTCAAGATCTTTTATTTTTTCCTAGTAAGGACATTTGATTCTATATATTTCCCAGTAAGTACAGATATAGCAGTAGTTCAAAATTTTCAATATATTATGCTTTTGTCTTCATCCAATTCCAAATAATTTCAAATCCATTTCTTTTATTTCTTCTTGGACACACAGGCAAAGCAAAGGTGGTGGCAGAGGATATTTTGTCTTTGGGTGGTGGGCACACAGTGCAATATACAGATCATGTATCATAGAGATGTACACTCGAAACCTATAAAATCTTATTAACCAATGTCACTCCAATAAACTTAAAATAAAATACTTGTTTGCAAAATACTTATTTTGTACATAGTTTCTTCATATATTTTTGTCATAATTAGTTGTATAAAGCTTTAAGATCATTTTACCTTCTTGGTAAATAGACTCTTATTCCTAAAAAAAAGAAAATTGTCATCTTAATTCAGACTTATGATATAACCACCACATCTTTCTTTTGATTATTTTTAGCCTTACATAGTTTGCTTCATCCTTTTACTTGTGATATATTTGTGACTTTCTTTCTAAAGTTCTTTTCTTTGAAGAATTGCAGAGTTGAGTCTCTCTCTTTTTTTTGCATCCAATTTGAGAATCTCCGCCTTTTAATTGGATGTTCCTACTATTTACATTGGACTGATATACTTTTGTCATGGTGCTATTTATTTTTTATGCTTTTCAATCTCTTATCCCTCTTTCTTTTTTTGTTGGCTTCCTTTATTAATAATATATTTTTATAATTTCATTTTGGAGAAGTTTTATCATTATAACTATTTTCTATATTAAAGTTGTATTCAGATGTACACTATACATCTGTGACTTATTAAAATCTACTATAAGGGACATTATACCATGTGCCATATGGTATGAAAATCTTACAAGAGTTTCCTTTCATTTCTTTTTCCTTATGGGCCTATAGAATATTGTCTTACAGTTATTTTTACATACTGTAATGCTTACAAAAATGTTGAAATTTTCTTTGTTTACATTTAATATGTTATAAAAGATTTAATAAATAGGATATGTTTAATACGATTATTCACACAGCTAACATTTTCACTATTCCTTGTTCATTCATACTGATTCATAATTTGTTTTACCTGAAGAAGTTACTTTTACACTTTTTGAAATTAAGATCAGCTAAAGATGAATTGTTTCAGTTTTTGTGTGTCTCAAAAATGTTTATTACTTACTCCTTAGTTGTTTAGAAATATGTTCTATGTGCATAGAATTCTATGTTGGCAGATTGTTTTTCTGTATGATGCTGATTACTGTCTTCTTACATGTATTATCTCTAATGAAAATCCACGGGGAAATGTATCTTTGTTCTTCTACATGTAATATGTCCATTTGTATGGGTTCTGTTAACGTTTTCTCTTTATTACTACTTTTAGGCAATTTGATTGCATTATGCTTTTTAGTAGTTTTCTTTAAGTTTTTGCAGCTAGTGAGCTCTTGGATCTGTGGATTTATAGGTATCTCAAATCTGGAAAAATTTCAAGTTCAATTTTTCAAATGCATTTCTTGTCTAATCCCTCCACTGGGAATTACAATTACCAATGCTTAATTTTATTTAATTTATCCCACATATCAATAATGGCATTTTTATTGTTTTCTCCCTTTCCTGTATTTAATAATTTTTATTGTTGTTTTCTAGTTCACTGATCTATTCTTCGAAAATATCTCATCTTAATTACATCTGGTGTATTTTTCATATCATTCATTGTGCTTCTTATCTCTCCAAGTTGGATCTGGCTCCTTCATTTATGTCTTACATGTCTTTACGAACAATCTGCTTTAATGTCCTTGTCTGTTCGTTCTAATGCCTCTGTCACCCCTAAGTCAGTTTTGATTGATTAATGTCTTTTATCCTTGGATTACATATTTCTGCTTTTTTCATCTCTGGTTATTTTTTTTTCAATCAGAAGCAAGATATTGTGAATTTTACATTTTTGATTCCTGAATATTTTTCATTCACATAAATATTTTTGAGCTTTGTTCTGATAAGCATATCAGTTCCTTGTGAATAGTAATTTACCTGCTTTTGGTTCTTGCTTTGTTAAGGGAGCAAGTGCACAGTTTAGTATATTGTTAATGATTCCCCATTAGTTATAAAAGATACTTGGCAGGATTCTACCCAGTTATTTACAAATTGTGAGGTTCTCTCATACAGCTGGTTGGGCCATTACCTCTCGCACACACCACCTGTGTGTGTGGCACTGTTACTCTTACCTTTGTGAGGGGTGGTTGCCCAGTCATGCAGAGTTATCTTTTCCACATGTGCCATTGACTATTTTGCTTGGTATTTGTGGAGAATTTTCTGAAAATCTCTGGAATCCTCTGAAAAATTCTCCCTCTATGCTTCTTTCTCCAATTTGATGTTCTGTCCTATGACCCTTATTTATTTTTGTTTTCCTGTAGTTTCATCTGGATTCCCAACAAGTCAGGGAATTCATCTGTACACTTTGAGGTTTGTTCTCCTTGTTCCACAATCTGGCAACTCTCTCTAGTCGGTAAGCAGGGGCGTTCGTAAGGATGAACTTTTTTGCTTCCTATCTCTTATGGATTACTATCCTTTATTTTTTCTGATACAGTGTGTAGAAAACCATTATTTTATTTCATTTTCCCACTTTTTCTATCACTTCAGATGGAAGAGTAATCAATTTTCCTATTACTCCATCTTGGCCAGAAACCAAGTTCCACGTTAGACTGTATTCCCATTAGCATGCCAGTGTTTCATATTACTCTACTTAAAATTCAGTGGAATAAAATCATGTATTAATAGGTCAGCCATAAATAAATACATAGAATGGTAGACCATGTAGATGCAGGATTGCACAGTAGCTGAGATGAATGAATGCTAAAATAAGCCAGAAGGATGAAGGAGACATTTAGTGTCTCTTAGCAAACAAATCAACGCCACACTACTAATTCTCCTTGGGTGTTTCGATCCTGAGCAAGTTATTTAACCTATGTAAGCTTTAGTTTCTTCAAGTGTAAAATTGGGATAAAAATGATGTTCACTTCATGGAGTTCTGCAGAAGTTACGTGAGTTAACATGAAAAATGCCTGGCGTATTGCATTTACTCAATACATTGAAGTTCCCATTTATTCACCATAAAGATTATCACAGCATGTGGAAGGAAATATCACTTAAGCCATTTTTGCTGAAGGGAGAACTTAAATTGAACTTACTCACCGTTGAGTGTAAATTCTCAACAGAAAATTGCAAAAGTATATTTAGGGAGTAGATAAAAAATAAGGAAAATAAAACTGCATTTCAAGTTTTATCTTGTAGAAACAAGGGGACCCTGACTCTCAGAATGTAATGTTTTCATAAATGCTTGAGGGATTTTGGCTCAAAAACATGGTTGGCTGCCTATTTTAGTCAGATAAATTTAACCAATGTTGACATTTTCTCTCTTAAAGTGTGCCAGTGATGGTAGAATTAGCCTGTCACCTTTGCTTTCCTTATGTTTCTCATTCCCATCATGCCACTCAGTTTGCTAACTCTTCCCTTCAATAGACTACCAGTTTACAAACTACAGCAGATAACCAGTTCCAGAGTCCTTTGAAACTCTCTTCCCTGTAGTCATTCCATGTAACAATAATGTGTTCTTTAGGTTTTAGTGTATATTACACAAGATGCATGTACACAAGATATATGTGTATAAATATATATATATTCACATTGTAATAAAAACAAAATGTAATTATCAGATTGAGAATGTCTAAGTGAAGTAACATCAAAATTCATAGGATCCATTCACCCTTCATAGTTATTGAATAATTTACTTTGGAGGCAAAGATGATTGAACTGTGAAGAGAATGGCTACAAAAAACAACAACAAAAAATGAGCGAATGAACTCGAGGGGGCTCTGGAATTCAGATAGAGAAACTGCATATCTGTGTTGTTGATATCAGCTAAAATATTTGGAATCCTTAGGTAAGATGGGCAGGGCTTAGGGAGACTTAATGGTCGTATGAGACAAGTTTCACTTTTTCTCATTATAACACTTGGCCCATAGGGGATTGTTAACAGAAACGTCCTCATTGGGAATTGTGACTAAGTGGACTTTAAATGAGAGATTTAGCAACTGTTGCTAATATTAGAGTCCCAATTGACTGGGAGCCAAGAGGAGAAAATGAAAATCTTACTTTACTAGAAAATAATAGAATTTAACACAATTAGTATGACTATTAGGAATAGAAGCAAGAAAGGAAAAGAGAAAATTAGCTAATTTTAGACAGGATTTTTAGATATTTTCCAGAGTATTTTTTATTTTTTTATTTTAGGGCCACATTATGCTGGTCATACCAAGTTTAACATGTCAAGATCATGTCATGAGTTGACTATACTGATTGCTATATTATGGCAGTGCGCTGAGGGCTGTCTCTCTACCTACATAGGTAGCATAAAATAAGAATGAGTTTTACATTACAAACAGCCCTTCCTCCACTGAGCTTCCCTCCGATGAGCAATTTCTTTTGTGGCTAAGATATGTTCATTTCTGACAAGCCAGATTTTGTTATTCTTGCTGGGAGCTGTGTAAACTCTCCTCCTTCCTTGGAGCACTGGACTCCAATGAAATACTAAGTGACTCACAGTGTGTACAAAGAGTTCTCCTGGCAGTGGGTAAGGGTAGCAGCATGCATACGGCACCCACTGAAAAGGGAAAGAACTAGGAAAAATATTCTCCACATTCAAAGTAGAGATTTAAATAATGTGCATAATTACTCCAATTATAGCTAATATTAGAGTTGTTCTTCCAGTGGAAGAGTCTAGAAGTTATCAATTCTGAGGAATAAAGAGAATCAGTATTTGTGTTCATCCAGTCATCTTCTTTGTAAGCAGTATCACTTTGAAACAGAAAATGCAGATGAGTGCAAGTGCCAAGAGCTAAGAGATGATCTCTTCTATTAGATAGAACTATACCCATTGGTACTCCCCACTGTACTAGGAAGTACTCATAATTAAGAATTTGGCCAGGCCATAGGGCCCTGTGTGGATTATATAAATGCTCAGAGCGTAGACATCAGAGGATAGCAGAACCAGGTAGCCTGTAAAGGTTATTACTGGGAAGCTCTAAGGCTGTCTTGCCTTTGGATGATGAGACGCATGGCAGAGCCAATCAGGGCTATGCTGTGGAGTCAATTCCTGAGTAGCGGCATCTGCAAAAGGAACCTGGTTGCCTAATTATTATATCAGGGAATCACAGTACTTAGGGAAAAAAATGATGGCCATTGAGACCTTCAATTTTATGAGGATATTACCTGCTCCTGAAAGAAGAATAATTCATATCTTGACAAAAATAAATGTAGCAAATAAAACACATCATAGGCCCCTGTTTAAAGCTAGAGGTTGTACCAAGTCTATCTGAAAATTGTGAGTTGACCCATGTCCATAAAGTCTATGCTAATATCTTCCAAAACATGTGTCCTTGCAGAGGCTCACAAAGAGCTTGTTTCGTAAGCCCTGGGGGCTTAGGCATCATACCAACGAATGCCTCATTTAGCACTAAATTCCTTCACGGTGTTTACATTTTTCCTAGTGAATTCAAATGCCATTTCAGACAGCTAATGTAAATAGTGATCAGCATTATCTTTCCACTTGCTCTCCTCCAGGTACACCTTCTTCTGGAGGGCACATATCAATTGTTTTAGCTCCTATCGGTTTGGATCTGCACATTGATATCCCTTTAAAAATCCTCTTCTAGAAAGTCAAAGAATCTAACTATGCACATGGACCACAAACAATGGTAATTATATCCCAAGAGAGGTGCATTTCAGTAGATCTCGAAATGACATACTCTATGGAAAAGAGCATGCAGTGGAGCTTAAACTATTACACCGAACACACGGTGCTGTGGGCTGCCGGCAGTTTGCCGTAGACGCGCTGGACTGCTGCGGCGCTCTTGAACTTGCCCATTTCATCAGTGAGCTATTCAATAACAGCATCATGCTTCCTTATTGGATGGAGCGATCTTGCGCATAATACCTCATTAGAACAGTGAATGAGACCAGCTGCTATGCAACAGGTGAGCCGCTGTTTGTTTTGTTCATGTGCTACTTTTTCCCCTTTTTTTCTCAAAAGTGACAGTTGGCCAGATTTGACATTTTCACTTCACAAATAATGCTTCTTGTACTTACATTATTGAGTTAGGAAAACAAGCAACCAATTGTCGTATAGGAAAGTCGTGTCAGAGGAATACGATGTCCCCTCCAGCGAGGAGAAATGCCTTCACTAAGGTCCAATAACAAGGAGGAGCTGCCACTCAAGGGTCAACAGAAGAAAGACCTTGAGTTATGAATTCCGAGACAGATAACTTTAATCAAATCAGCTCTGTTTTTGACACGTAACTACATAGACATTGCCACTCAGTAGCTGGAGTAGAAAGGGGACTTGAAGGCAGAGACTGTTTTACCAGTGTCTACACTCAGCTTTCCAGACTATGATTTAGTCAGTTGCAAGAATTGCATTAAACTTATCCATTTACCTGATTACTTTTTTCTTAAGTGCAAGCTGTTTTCCAAGATATGGAATATGCTGCCACTGTGTTAATTCTACCTGACAAATCTGGCTTGAGTGCGTATCTTTTACAAAACACAAATTAAGCCCAGAAATGTAGCTTCAGTGGATCTTGTGAAGAAAACAAAACATTTTAGCTTTCAATTCTCTGCAAGTCAAGCAAAGTAACAAAGGAAATAGAGGTCAAGTGCTAAGGCACAGAATATTTTAATTATAATATTACTCATTCATCTTTGGTCTAAAGACAAAAGAATATGGTATTTTCAAATATCCTGACATTCTCCTGAATTCCACAGGGGATGTGTCATGGGCAAAAGGCAGAGGTTGGCAAATGAATCAACCAATACAGTCTAGTCTTTTTTTCTAAGTTTTTGTTTTTCCTCAACTCTTTCTCCATATCATACCAAGGAATTCCAAGCATCTCAACTTCATTTATTGAATGAATGAACAAGTTGGGCAAACACTCGTTTGCCCCACAATGCTTAACTCAACTAAGTTCTCATCTTCTAATGCTAGCTGTATCCTTAAACTCTTCAAATTCACAAAAACATAAAATATTCCAGAATAGTATTTCATGAGGGTCTGCTGACTGCTGCAATCCACTTCTGGTGCCAATTTCTATCAGTCAGAGTTCATGGTAATGCAAGCCATTATAGTTGGTTTAACCGCGATCAACAATTGTTACAAGATATAACAATAGCTAACAGAATTGTTGAAAGGAAAAGAGTTTGGGATCGAGTCAGAAGGTCACAACACTGACATTAAAGGGTGGTAATATTACAAGGTACTATCACTCATGACCCATAGGTGATGCCCCAGGGCACTCACACCACAGCTCAGCTGAGGAAAATCAAAATACTCTAGTAGTCAATGAATTGATGTTTCTTTTACAGAAATATCCTTAGGTAGAGAGAGAAAGTGAAAGAGAGAATATAACCAGCTTGCAGCTTCTAATGGGTTAATGCATGTAGGCAATGGCCATCAGTGGTTGATACAGCAAAAAAACAGTGACACTTAGACAAGTACCTCCTAGTGGAATTATACACTCTCACCCCTATCAGACAAAATGGAAATGGAATCTGACTAAATCTCCTGATCTAACTTCCAATTTACTTCCAAGTACCAAAAGGGACAGAACAATGTGTGAAAAATCATCATGTGTTTACAATTACCAAAATTCAGATCATGAAAAACTTGATATGACAAAGAATCTAATTTTTTCAAGGAACAACAAACAACAAACACTGAAGGAACAGAAAGGTGAAGTAGGCAGAAACTAAATATTGAAAGAGAATTAAGTTTCACATTAATAGATTGTAATGTATGGATCTTATTTGGATCCTAGTTGAAGTAAGTGGTCAAATCAAGCCAAACACATAACAGAATATTTATGAGGCAATTGAATAAATGCAAAGGTTAATTGGGTATTCTGTGAGATAAAGAGATGGTTGGTTAATTTTGATGTGATAATGAATGGTATTTGTCCTTTTAAAAGCCTTTATCTTTTAGAAACGCATAATAAAACAGAGAAGAAATGATATGTTGTTTGTAATTAGTTTGAAATAATCAGGGGAAAAGAGATATGGATATACCAAAAAGCACTGTCCATGTAACGATTGTTGAAGCTGAGTAATGGGTAGTCCCCCTTTATTTTTTTATGTGTTGAAATATTTTATTATATATTTTCAATATTTTTATATGTTGAAATATTTTCATTTGAGTTTATTTTCAAAACTCAAATTGAGAAAGAACTGAATGAATTGCATCTAGTTCTTAATGAAGCACCTGACCTTGAAGGTTTGATAGAGAATTAGGAGAAAAGATCTGCAAAGAATCTAATACTTGGATATGCCTTTGGTGGCTAAATCTTTGCTATTCATTATTCAGTGACCACATGATATAGTGAAGTAGGTTTCTACTTCTCTCTTCTTCCTCCACCAACCCCTACTCCAAAACCAGGAATTGGGAATTGCCTTCTTTTCTGAGAAGAGAAGACTTCTCTTTCTTAAGCATTCTTTTTCTTCTGTTTTCACTTTTTTATTTCTAAGACAAGCCAGTACCTACACATATGTTATCATCCACACGGTGTTACCTCCATAGTTTTCCTGTCAATGAGAGTTATGAACAGGGATCTACTTAGAAGTGTGGGTGCCTTGATAATGCTCAGAGATTTATGTTGAAATTGTATTTGTTTAGCAAGTTTGCTGTTTAAAGGTATTTATAAAAGTGGTGATGAAGTTTGGAAGTTGGTTAAAACCTGTTGACCACCCCTATTTGCCATTCCTTGTACCAACTACTACCCTTGCATTTATTGTAAGAACATCCAAAATATAAGTATCCTTGCCTGGGAAAAATGAAATAGGCACAGCTTTATTTTCCTCCATACTGTTACTCAAATAAATATGTTTCTCTTTAAGAGGCAAGGTGCTGTGACCGTCCATTTTTGCTTACATACGTACAGGGACTGTGAGAAAATCACCTTATTCTCTGCTTCTGTCTGGTGGAAGAAGACAGTATTGATTAAAGCCAGATGCTCTCCCTTCATAACCTGTTCTCCTATTAGCTTTATGACCGTACAAAATATAATTAACCTTTCTTCTGTTCTTCAATTACATTGGTGCAAAAATGCAGATAATAACGTATCCCCATTTGGGAGGTTGGGGCAAGGATGAAATAATAAGTAAGAAGTTCTGACACATACGAAATGTTTGATAAATATAAGTCATTATCATTATAAGTAAGTTTAGAAGATGCCCCAAGAAGTTCAGGGTTGTGAGAAAAAAGATACAGAGAAAAACTAAGGAGGAAACTTGAAAAAATCCAAGAATTTTGTAAGCCTCAGTATTGGAAAAAGGTCCTGAGAAGGACAGCATGCAAAAAGTTCTCTACCTCTGCTTTCTCCCAAAATGCTTTATACGATCAAGACTTTGTTTAGATCTTGCATCTTTATATCAGAGATTTTTTTTTCCTTTATATTACTTCAAAAACACCAGGGGCCTAACAAGAACAATTAAAAATTGAACAATTTTATATTTTAAGCATGAAGGCTTAGGAACTTTCTTTTTTGAAACAAAAAAAAAAAAGTCATTGGAAATTGCAAAATGCTCTGTCACCTACAGTGTAACAATTCAAGGTTTCTTATAAAATTGAAAATTCCATATATTTATATCTTCTTTATATATAGAATGCTAGAAAACTTCAAATTTATACCTAATCCTAAATGTTTTTACTGTTTTTTAATTACAGTTCCTAAATGTTTTAATTGATATATACCTGCATCTAACAATCTGTCCTTATCTCCAAGTCATTTATGTTTAGAAAGAGAATATTTTACAATATTCTTCTATTCCTAGTGCCAGCTTATAAATAGAACTGTAGGAAGCAATTATGATTGTTTCAATTAAAATATCCAAATCACTTTGCAAGATAATAAACTCTACAGAGATCAGCATATATAACCATAAAACATGTACACTCTTTTTTTTTTAATTCGGATACTAAATTACTTCATTGCCTTGATGCTGATTTGCTGACTGTGGCAGAAATTAATCTCCTAATAATTACCAAAGAGAGATACTTTTTGATATCATATAAATGAGGATTATAGCTTCCATGAATTCTATGAAAAACAATTTAATAAATTGGTCCTTAACATCTTGGATAACTTTCAATAGTATAAATAAATATTTCCAGCAATGGACTATTTCCTTTGAAGACTAAATTTATACATGAGATTCTCTAGAAAGAGATCTAGCTATTTCACAATGGGGCGGGGGGTTATGGTAAAGTTTAATATATGTACCACTGATTAAAAAGGAATTTTGAAGAATGAGGCTAATAAAAGACTGAAAAAATGGTCAAGAGCATATTTGATAATTTGAGATCATTTTTAAACATAGAATATTTAATTCCCAGAAGTCACTTTAAATAGAAATACTTAACAGTCCTTGAATTCAATTTTACAATGTGTTATATTGTAACATGCTTTACAATATATGTTTTTCATATTAATGCATAACAGAAGATATTATATGGTGTTTTTCCACAAAGTACTAAAAGATACATATAGGATGGCATCAAAAGGCAGGTATTTAAACTGCTATTCATTATAATAATTACATTCATGATCCTGCAGGAGAAGCCATGCTGATTTTAGCAACTATTTATTAGTATCTAATGTGGGCCATCTCACAATCCATCCTCATCTCTCTTATGCCTGACACACACACTTTGCATTGCAATATTCAAACATCTTCAATTTTCTATGTTCATCATTCTTTATGTACTCTCGGGCTTTGTTTATGCTTCTTCCTTTCCCTTCAACACAATTCCTCCCTCCTTCCTTCTTCCCCTGAAGAGAACTGGCAAATAGCTAGTCCATTTTTTAGGTTCAACCCTAGACAGCACTATCCCCTCCCCTCCCCACTGGGAAGGAACTTATCATATCCTATGGATTTTGTTTTTTTGAGTTCTTTCTCCCAGTTTTTAATACATGTGCTCTGAATGTGCATGTATTTGTGTTTATGTGTGTGCATGCATGCATGCATGCTTCTACGTATTTTTATATTTATGTGGTTATTTTTGGACAAGAACATGGAGTTAATCTAAAAACATGGTGTTCTTGCTGGAAAGAAGACCAAAGTGTGTTTAAAACTCTTAATGTTTTATTATATTAAAAATATCTTAAATCAGATTTGGCCAAGATGGAGGCATAGGTGGACACACTGTGCTTCCTCCCACAGCCAAAATTAAGGACAACAAAGATTGAGAAAAAAGAAAACAACCAGAACTAACAGAAAATTGAACTGTATGGAAGTCCGACAACCATTCATCCAGACCAGTAAGAGGGGTGGAGTTGTGGCAGGAAACAATGGAGGTTGCTGGACCCAGGAGTGCAGGAGCCCCAGGCGCACAGGTGGCAGCTAGCAGACCCCGGGCACAGGGTGGCAATTGGCAGACCCAGTGAGGATGCACAAGGTGGCTGGCTGACCAGATGGTCCCACATTCACATGTAGATAATCCAGGCGAAAATGAGGAGCAAGACAGACCTGGAAACCCAAGGCCCCAGTGCCGGGAAATAAAACATAAAAATACCAAATGAAAACACTTTTGGGGGTTGAGGTGCTGGAAGAGACTCCCAGCCTCACAGGAGAGTTCATTGGAGAGACCCACAGGGTCCTAGAACATACACAAGCCCACCCACCTGGGAATCAGCACGAGGAGGGCCCAATTTGCTTGTGGAAATCAGTGGAAGAGACTGAAATACGAGAGAGGGAGGGATCAGGAGCCATTGTTCCCTCTCAGACCCCATCCCCACATACAGAGTCACAACCCAGTGACTAGGCTGCCCTGCCTTGGTGAACACCTAAGGCTCCGCCCCTCACTACATAACAGCTGTGACCAGACCAAAAAGAAAAACAAAAAAAGGCTCAAGCAGAAGAACAGTTCAAAGCCCCAGAGCCAATTCATCTAAGCGACCAAGAGATAGCCAACCTATCAGATGCCCAGTTCAAAGCACTGGTAATCAGGATGCTCACAGAACTGGTTGATTTTTGTCACAAATTAGATGAACAAATGAAGGCTACAATAAGTGAAATGAAGAAAAATGCACAGGGAACCAATAGTGATGGGAGGAAAACAGGGACTCAAATCAATGGAGTGGACCAGAAGGAAGAAAGAAACAATCAAACAGAAAAGAATGAAGAAACAAAAATTCAAAAAAATGAGGAGAGGCTTAGAAACCTCCAGGACATCTTTAAATGCCCCAACATCTGAATTATAGGGCTACCAGAAGGGGAAGAAGAAGAGCAACAAGTGGAAAATTTATTTGAACAAATAATAAAGAAGAACTTCCCCAATCTGGCAAAGAAAATAGACTACCAGGAAGTCCAGGAAGCTCAGAGAGTGCCAAAGAAGTTGGACCCAAGGAGGAACACACCAAGACACATCATAACTACATTAGCCAAGATTAAAATGAAGGAGAGAATTCTAGAAGCAGCAAGGGATAAAGGCTGAGTCACCTACAAAGGAGTTCCCATCAGACTGTCAGCTGATTTCTCAAAAGAGACCTTAAAGGCAAGAAGGGGCTGGAAAGAAGTATTCCAAGTCATGAAAGGCAAGGATCTACATCTAAGATTGCTCTATCCAGCAAAGCTGTCATTTAGAATGGAAGGGAAGATAAAGTGCTTCTCAGATAAGGTCAAGTTAAAGGAGCTCATCATCACCAAGCCCTTATTATATGAAATGTTAAAGGGACTTATCTAAGAAAAAGAAGATAAAAAACATGACAGTAAAAAGACAGCAAACTCACAGATATTAACCACACTAAAACAAAAGCAAACATCTAGAACAGGAGCAGAAACACAGAAATGGAGATCCCATGGAGGGTCAGCAACAGGGGAGTGGGAGGAGGAGAGAGGAGGAAAAGGTACAGAGAACAAGTAGCATAGACGGTGGGTAGAAAATAGACAGAGGGAGGGCAAGAATAATGTGGGAAAAGTAGAAGCTAAAGAACTTACGACACATGGACATGAACTAAAGGGGAGGAATGTGGATGGGAGGTATGTGCAGGGTGGAGTGGAATAAGGAGAGGAAAGGGGACAACTGTAATAGCATAATCAACAAAATATATTAAAAAAGGAACAAGAAAAAAATCTTTAATCAACCTTAATAATATATAAACTCTAAAATAAGAATGAAAGGACATAATATGTTGTTAATCTTTAGACTGTTTCATAATTAAAAATAAAACCAAAATAATTATGCATCAGGACACTGTCATATGTTCCTAAAGCCTGAAATAAATGTTGCATTAACTAATTATGAATTAACATGAACTCACAACTGTTAGTGCAGACTAACCACCATATATTCCTGAAAATAGATAAATTATTTAAAAATACTTATTATTAATTCCACCATTCTTCACATACTTATCGTGACACTAGTCTTCTTTAAGTAAATACTAACTTACTCTGCTTCAAAAAGACAACATACAATTTAACTTGTATGTGGAATATAAAAACAAAACAAGAATATGCACAATACAAGAATAATGTCATTGAAGCAGACAGTAGGCCAGCCGTTATCAGAGCGGAAGCGCAGTGGAGGGAGGGCTGAATGAATAAAGGCGTGGGTGGCCAACAATATGGTGGTGGATGGAGAAAAGAATCATGGTGGTGAGCACAGTATCGGGTGTACAGGTGTTGATTACAGCGTTGCACACCTGCGACTTACAGAATGCCATAAACCAATGTTATCTACACACCAAATAAATAAAAAAATAGAAATAGCTAAACTATTATTAACTTTCATTAAAAACTCTCTTTAAATTCATTTCAGACATGGATGTCTGCATTTCTTTGAGTTTGAAAAGGATACTTGAGCAAAACAGAGCAAGTAAGTTTTCATTGTAACCTTATTCTATGTCCATGAAGTGCATACATTTTATTCCTGGTGGTTATTTTTACCAGCATCACAAATGTTTCACCATTTTTCAAAGGAGACCTTGCTGAATTCTTTCTATGAAAGAGTTTATTCCAGCACTGAGTCATATTAAAAAATATGAAAAGTTTAAGTTGGCAGGAAACACACGAAATCAGCAAAGCTGAGAGGAACATAGTAGTATTGGGGGAATTAGAGAAAAGGCAGCCTGTCCAGAATCAGCACTGCGGCTGCCTAGAGGCCAGTTTAATGAGGCTACAATTCATATTGCACAAAGTTGTTTTGTAATTACCTTCAAATGACCAAATAATATGGAATTCTAAGGAGAGCTGCATATTCCCAGTAATGAACTAATTTGCAATTGACTGGGTTTTTTTAACCTAAGGTATTTATTGGGCAAACAATATTTAAATATGTTACTTCATTTCGATGTCCATGTACATAGTTGAATTTTACAAGGTTATTTCAGAATAGATAGTATTGATAAAAATGTTAAAACCTATTAATCTTTAAAACCCTGCTTTGCTTAAAAGTACTATGTCTAAAATCTAGAAATGCAATTAACTAAGGTTTAGATTCTACCATAAGTTTAGCTAGTTAATTACAGAAAGTATTTTTGCCCTGTTTTATTTGTTATGTTTAAAATCTTGTTGTATTTTTGCATTACCATTTAGCTCTCTTATATCCCCTACCCCCTAATCCCCACACTGTTCTCCATGCCCATGAGTCTCTGGTCCTTTTTGCTCCATCCCTCCACCCCCTATTGCACCACAACCCCCGGACCTGTCATGCTGCTCTCTATCTTGGGTCTTTCTTTATTTTGCCTGTTAGTTCATTTTGTTCACTAAATACCATATACGATTGAAATCATATGGCATTTGTCTTTCTCTGACTGGGTTATTTCACTCAACATAATGCTCTCCAGGTCCACCCATGCTGTTGCAAAGGGTAACATTTTCTTCCTTTTACAGCCAAGTAGTATTCTATTGTGTAAATGTCCTATAGTTGTTTTATCTACTCAACATCTACTGATGGGCACTTGGACTGATTCCATATCTTGGCAATTGTCAATAATGCTGCAAAAAACATAGGGGTGCTTATGTTCTTTTGAATCAGTGTTTCAGGTATCTTTGGATATATTCCCCAAAGTGGGATCACTGGGTTAAATGGCAGATTCATTTTTAATTTTTTGAGGCATCTCCATATTGCTTTCCACAGTGCTTACACCAGTGCTGCATCCCCATCAACAGTGCAAAAGGATTCTTTTTTCTCCAGATCCATGCCAGCACTTCTTGTTTGTTGATTTTTCATGATAGCTATTCTGACAAGTGTGAAATGATATCTCATTGTGGTTTGAATTTGCATTTCTCTGATGATTGGTGACATTCAGCATCTTTTCATATGTCTGTCGGCCATCTGTATATTGAAAAGATAGGCAGTAAAATCTCTGATATTTCTTGTAGCAATATTTTATCCATCTCCATAGACAAAGGAAACAAAAGAAAAAATAAACAAATGAGACTGTATCAAACTAAAAAGTTTTTGAACAGCAAAGGAGAGCATCAACAAAACAAAAAGGCAACTCACAGAACGAGAGAACATATTTGCTGACACACCTAATAAGGGGTTAATATCCAAATTTTATAAAGAACTTATAAAACTCAACTCCAAAAAAATAAACAATTCAATTTAAATATAGACAAAGGACCTGAATAGTATAGCAATTATATTTATTTAAAACATAATTTCTTAATGGCAAGTAAGAAAAGGTAAATACTTCATTTTCTGTTTGCCTACAGTCAATTCTTCTTTGACAGCAGAGTGAAAAATCATAACTTTTTTGTACTTTTTATTTTTATTACATTTACGTGGGTGACATTGGTTAACAAAATTGTGTAGATTACAAGTTCACATTTCTCTGATACATGATCTGTATATTGCATTGTGTGTCCATCAGCCAAATTCAAATAGTCTTCCATCACCATGTATTTGACCTCCTTCTCATTTGCTACCCTTGCCAACACCTTCTCTCTGGAAACCACTGTTGCCTGTGTTTATGAGTTTATATTTGTTCACATTTCTTATTTGTTCATTTGTAGCTGTCAGTTTTATATCCTACATGTGAGTGAAGTCATATGATTCTTAACTTTTTCTGTCTGGTTTATTTCACTTAGCATGATGGACTCAAAGTCCATGCATATCACAAATGGGCATATTTTGTCTTTTCTTATGGCTGTGTAGTATTCCACTACACGTACATATTAAGTACATCTTCTTTATCCAATCATCTGTCAAAGGAATCTTTGGTTGTTTTCATGTCTTGGACACTGTGAATTATGCTGCAATGAACATAGCGGTGTATATACCTTTGTGAACAAATGTTTTCAAATTTTTCAGGGAGATATCCAGAAGAGGGGTTGCTGCACCATAGGGTAACTATAATCTTAATTTTTTGATAACACTTTTATCTTTTTCTGTAGTTTCTCCTACTCAAGAAATAAATGTCTTTAGTGTGTTAAATTATAATTCTGAACCTGATACATAATCCTCTGTAGTACAGAAAAATGAAATTAGCAAGCTTTTAGGCTGAGAAAGTGTTGCAGGAGTTCTTTTAATTAATCTAAAATATTTCCTCTCTTAAATGTAGAAATATTATCAAGAGAAAAATTGATTGGCTATATAAATTTTGAAATGTTATAAATAATTAAGGATCTCTAAATCAGTCTATTTTCATAATTTGATAATAAAGTCACAGGAGAAAAATATGATTTTTTTGTAAATATTCAAAAATCATAAAAGTACAATTTGGGCATGGTAATATACAAATAAGTTTTGTATATGTATGAGCTGAAAAAATGTTTATAAGTAATTTTTACAGCTCAAAGCAATTTAGTTTTAATTAAAGCATAAAAGCTGAAAGAATAATTTTTCATTTTGCTTAGTATTGAAGATTTATAGTAATTAAAATTATTATTTATAGACTTTAATCCTCTTAGCTGAGTTAAATATTATTATGAACTTCATTTATCAGACAAAAAAAGCTGAGATTGAGTTGAATGACTTCTCAACATACACATGAGTAGCATTATTAGAGACAAAATTACACCCTAAACAAGCTTAGTTTCAAAATCCATTTTAAAATATTGCAAGACCGGCTATTATAAAAGCCAACAAACTTAAACAAAAAAATCATACAGGTATGAGAAAAAATGTTTTTCCTCATCTATTTCTTTATCCTGAAGAGTTTTGCCATGTATCCATCATGTAATTATCCATGAGAAAATTCAGAAAAAGAATCAATGATAACTAAACGAAACAAACACTAACCTTGAAAAGCTAACCCTTCAAGCACAGAAACTAGAAAGGCTGTGAGCGGGAGCTGTCACTCCCTAGAAGGTGGAATAACATATTGAAGGGCTCCACGGGGAAAGTCAGTTTAAACAAACTCTCTAAGATATTTGTTACAGTTTACAGTTATCAATACACAATAAAAATATTTTTTAATTTGAGACACGAACATGAGCCTAGCTGTGAGAAGAACTCGAATGATTAAATTAACATTTTTTGTCTTGTGAAATAAACCTAGATAGAAGAAGGATGAAGGAGGAAGTAGGGAAGGAGTGTGTGTGTGTATTTGGACAGAAAATCAGAAAATAAAGGAAGAGAGTAAATATTTTTGGCTGAAATTACTAAGAGACTCCTAAAGCTTGAGACTTTCAATATTTAATTTTAAAAAATATATCATTTCTGTGAGAAGGTAGGGAGGGGAGTGGCTCACTTAACAATATAGTAAACTTCTGATTTGTTTTTCTATATCCGTTCCCACTGCTCCCCAAAACATCCTGTGACCTGTAGGCCCTGAGCTGAAAGGCAGCCTTCAGTCCTGCCCCTTATGAGCCCACCTCTGCGTCCTGGAGAACATCACAGATACCTCGGCCAGTTCCCTGGTGACCTGTCTGTATGTGCAAAGCCTCCCCAATGTGGGAAATAGCTACCAGAGTCGACCAGGTAGATAGTCAAGTCTTATAAAGTTATGTTGCCAGAATTCTTATAAAGTAAAAATAATGTATTATTCTTACATGAAATGCCATAAAGAACACTTCATGGTGTTAAAATACACATGTATAGTATATCTGATTACACATTTACATAATTTTATCAAATATTTATTACCCAAACTGTATTTCCAATAAAAAACACTTTAAAGAGTGCAAATAGGGACATTTTTATGGTGTTGGAAATGTGAAATAAATTCTGAAATTTCACTCCGACAAAAAGTTCTTAATCTATACACCGACATCTATAGCCACACACACATCCATACACACACACCCTGTGCAATGGGATATAACCAACTGCAGGGGCAAGTGTCTATCTTGACCCACTTGTGTGACTCATTTGGGATTTGGCGACAAGCGGAATGAACATTAACAAATAGGCTTCTCATACTGCCTGCTTTTCCATAAGATTCCTTTTGTCTTCCACCCAAGAATCATGTGTTTTTGGCAAAATTTATGAATGTGTGTCAGGCTAACTTTTCATCCTGAAAGCCAAGTGATATCTCAGACCATTCACAGTTCTTTACAAATGCATTTTAGTACAATACTGCTACTGGGTCCACTGGTCAACCAACCCACAAATTACAAGGAGAGCACGGAAAATGTTTTCACAGTAGAAAGAGAAAAACATACTCAATGGATTACTTTAAATTTTAAAGCTTTATCTTAGAAAGGAATTAAAATGATACTTAGAGAATATTAAAAAATAATGACATTGAACTTCATACCGTAAAATTTATGAAGATGGGACAGATTTAGGCAAATTTACTTATAAAACTAATTAAATTAAATGTTATCAAAACTGAAAAGAGGTAGTTAATAAAATCTGAAGGTGGAACTAAGAAATTATCATTGAAAACTGAGTTTTTTAATGTTTTGAAGGTATAAAATTAATGAACTTTTGGAAAATCTAATAAAGAAAATAAGTGTCATAAGTGTCAAAAAAAAAAAATGACATACAGCCCTGGCTGGTGTGGCTCAGTGGATTGAGCGCTGGTCTGTGAACCAAAGGGTCGCTGTTTGGATTTCCATTCAGGGCGCATGCAAGGTTTTGCAGCAGATCCTCAGTAGGGGCACATGAGAGGCAACCACACATTGATGTTTCTCTTTCCCCCTCCCTTCCCCTCTCTAAAAATAAATACATAAAATATCCTGAAAGAATAAGATAAACCTAAATCTAGCATTTGATTTACCATCAGGCTATTTACAAAATTATTAGAAATAAATGTGTAATTCCCTCTTGATATTCAATTCAATTGGTTCAATCAACTTTTGCACTTCACTAGTTTGTCCTTGTTGTTTTATTTTTCCATGTGTCTGTTGTTTACTTATTTGTGGGTTTTAGGTGGCGATGTGTGTGTGTATACCCATGTGGCTTATAAAAGGATTTTCTGAAAGAAGCAAAGATACTCCTTATCACTTATTCAAGCATGAAGCTATCAGTGCTAAATTTATATCATATTAATTCTTTTTACATAAAGCCATGGGGAAATTATCTTCAAAATAATAGAATGGACAATCCAACTTACTGAGACTTTAAAATGATCAGGAATAAAATTCAGCTCACTTGAGCTTTTATCTTTTTTAATTTTTTCTAGTCTAACTTTATATAACCAATCTCAAGGTCAAAAAAATTAAGATTCAGAATAGGTTCAGTCAGAATAGTATTAATTTCTTTGTTGCTTAAAATATCAATATTAAAATTGATTAACTTAAAAAAAGTTTTCCTTAGCAATCATCTCATGAATATTCTCTGGTATTTTTCTTTCATTACTATATCATTAACACTATACATACAAACACAGGATTTCTAGTCCGTGTCTTTTGAGGTAAAAATTAATTAATTATTTCATATTCTAACATTATACTTCTTAGATATAAAGCTGAAATTATGCCCTATTTAAATACTTAATACCAAAATGGAACATTAAATTACCAAAATCTTTATTCTTGGGAGTATGATATGATGTGGGAAATACACATTACTATGATGCATATAGTAATACACCTGATTAGAGTGCTCGCCGAGTTCTCACCAAAGAAACTAATAGAGATAAGGAAAGCTTATAGATTAAGCATTTTCATTTTTGCACATAATTTAATTATTGGTAGGCATGTTCCAGATCATATAGACAGGAGTGGACAAAAATAGGCTTACAGTTGTTCATATGGAAAAATGCAGGTTTATGGCTATTACAGTGTCTTTATTAGCTCAAAAGAAAGCCACAATGTCAGAGTGTTAATCTACTTTTGCCCACCCTTGCATATAAAGGCATATATTTGCCTTCTTATATTCAGTTTATGTTTCTGTATACTGTTAATTAAGGAAAATATAAAGAATAGAAAACATTAAAACGTTCTACAAGAGAATACAATTTCACTTAACAGCATAGATGAGGCCTAGGTATTATAAATTAAGCTAAAATTATGAGAAAGTTATTCCTTGTGTTTGAGAAATTATTTCCTGATTTGCAACATCTAAAAAGAGAAAAATACATGTTGGCAAGTCAAGAAATTTAGAATGTGGATGCTAATATAGGACAAGTGAAAAGAAGAGTAGAATTGAATTTGTGACAAGATGGAAGTAGTTTCTCCATGTATTTCCATGTACTCCAAAGTAACACTTCTTTGAGGAAGTATTTACACATGTACTAAAAGTATTTTCTAGACAAAGTATACTAACTTACCTAAATCCGTTCCAGACTTTTTGAGGGAAAAAAATCATTGTATATATCAAGGGCCAACTTCACAAGAAAACTGGAAGGCAGTATCTTTTATATACTTAATGCAGCACTCTAGAAACTTA